>OY293410.1:82678470-83278470 GCA_958502065.1 Chrysolina americana
AGTCCAAACAATTGGAATAACATATTAATTATAGTAATAACTCGATTAAATCATTCCATGAACTCGAACACTACCTGCTAGTTTATAACCTAAAACATTTTCTTTTGAAATACGAATACTGCAATAACTATACAATGCGAAACACTGAGATATGAATCAACTTTTAGAAATCCAGACCTAAATAATATTATTTTTTTCCTGATGACTAGATTTTGATGATATGCAAGCAGACCATCTGAACGACAAACCGAGATGTTCTGGGCAATATATGAAGGATAGTGAGTTACTATCAAATGAAACTAGGAGGTAAAAGAGTTGAAAATAACAGTATATCAAGGCGACTTTCCTAGCAAGGAGTCTCAGACTTTCCACAGCGATAGGCCGACTGGAATGTTGCAGGTGCTGATAGCCTTAGTTAGTACAGCGGCTAATGTGTGTTTTTGTACAATTCAGGTAAGTATCATTTGCTGAGGAGCCGACAGTTTTCAACACCATGTCGATAGAGACCTAAAATAACCTTTTCAAACTGAATTATTTTGTTGGTTAGCATTAAATGAATGTCTGAAAGCAAGGTACAGTGTTTTTTTTAATGGTCAATTAGGAGTAGTTTTATTCTAGTGCTGAATTAAAACATAACATGTTCATCTACGAACTGAGATGCTACCTCAAAGTACACTTCCAAGTAGTCATCTTCATCATCATCTTCATCATCATCATCATCATCACCATCATCTGTGTGGTAGCTTTCTTCATCGTCTTCCTTCTTCATGTCTGGCGGTTCCTATTTCTCTTTTTTTTTCACAGTCAGCCGTGACCACTTGATGAGTGGTGACACTGGCGCACTCAATGTTTCCAGCGGCACCGTAATGGGTTTGAATATTTTACTCAGTGCTTCATCATGCTCGGATTTTCCGAGTTTCAGACTCAGATACTTTTTTCGTACAATTTTCGTCAACTGATTGACTTGACGTTTACGTTCAGCTTTCGCAATTGCAGTGTCGACATGTTATGTAGTCGGTGCCATTGCTCCGGACAGAATGACGTACTAAAAGCATCATACTTGAATATATCTGTTAAAGCCCAGACAGTAGCGCCCTTTGTTAACATCGAAGTCTTTGACAATCACCAAAGATCCGAATTTTTCCTTCCAACAGGTGGCGCACATACAGCAAAATTCCTCAAAGGTGTAATCCGGGAATACGTGCTCTTCGAAAGCGTGCTTCAAATTCATATCATCTTGCCGAAATAGTACTATAATATTGCAATAGAGATTTCTAATGGCTTTGGACACCCTAATAAAGAGAGACGAAAGTTCTTAATTTTTCCATCCTTGTTGCAAGGGGCGCGCTCTGTGATTGGTTACCATAATGGCGGGGAGTTTGAATGACATGACAGCTACAGTTGAACATAACTTTTATGCTCTCTGACCTTATAGTAACCAATCACAGAGTACATTTCCTGGAAACAGGGATGGAAAAATTAAGAACTCTCGTCTCTTTCTATTAGGGTGCCCAAAGCCATTAGAATTCTCTATTTTCCCTGATCAGTTGTTTGGGTATTTTTGAGTAGGTTTGACATAAGTAGATTGTGTGAATCTCCTTGTGGCGCGACATTGCATAGAACTCTCTAATTCTATTTTTTTTGTCACACGCCACATCGTCAAATATGAAAATTGAGTTTTCTTTCGTCTTTGACTGATCGATTATCTCGTCATTGTCCCTGTATGGAAAATAGCCCACGCCTCTGACTTGTTTGAGTATATCGTGCAGCAGCTGATATTTAGGTTGGTAACAGCGTTGAATAAACGTAAAAATTCTCGAAGCGTGCTCCGTTCGGGCTGAACAGCAGACTGAGTACAGCGTTGGTCTTGCCACATCCGCTGGAACCACAAAATATCGCTCGAAACGAATTCGGTAGCAAAACACCGTGTTTACGTTCACCATGGTTGTCACCGCCAATACCCCCACCTATGGTATCCAAGGCACTTCAGCTATGTAAGTAGGTATGCAACATCATTCGCGTCAGTGTCATGATGACAGTCGAACACGAAGGTCGTGGAGTAGTGAACTCTGATTATTCATCTACCGTTCGAGCTGCATCTGCCTGGATACCAGTACTGCAGACCGGGTACCAAACTGCAGAAAAGATTAGCACATGGAGACCCAGGTATAAACCCATTGGATTCGGCTTGTAATTCCCACGATCTTGCATACTCGCAGAGTACCTCTCTGAAGGACAGACACAAGGCTGACTGGGCCCTGGAAAATCGAGCTTGGGAACGTGTCAAATCAGAAGACGCCAAATTCGGTGAGAAAACTGCTGCTTGGCTGGTCACCACAACCATGAAGGCGAAACGCAATTTGGGCATGGGTCTGAAGGCTGCTGTTTGAGGAAAAAATCAACGAACAAAGTCCTTCAAAAAAGATGTCGTAATGAAAATTGCCAAGACTCTGCGTAAGACCCTGAAACCTGATCAGCTGAAAGACTTAAGTGTAAAGGCTCTGCGTAAATCGTCATTGATAGCATTGCGTGCAGCCCGTGCCCAAGTAAAAAAATTGAGTGGTCGCAAAAAAATTAAAGTGCCTCGAATAATTCCTTTGGGGGTCTATTGCCTCTGCTTCCGATATTCGCCGCTCTTGGAGCGCTGGGCTCGTCGGCACCATCGAAGAGGCAGCGTTCTCTCTCAAATCCAATACCAATACGCTACAGTGCGAAATTTACAGCAAGTACTATAGCATAGATTTTCGTCCTGAGGATTCCATCGGAAGGCTATTGGGTTTCTCGCCTAGAGTATTGGAAGCTGGAATCATTCACGTGTCTGACCTGCCCGTCAACATAGTCAAAGTTCGAACATATACGAGTTCACCGTTAGGAAGGACTCCGGCTTTGCCATCGACGAAACTCCACCAAATTTGATTTACCTGCCTGTGAACAAGATCGAAATACACAACATAACCTTGAATATTTTCGATCAAAACTTCTGCCGCGTGAATTTTCGCGGAGAAACCATCATCATAAGACTGGTGTTGCGCAAGCTGTCAAATGGTGTTGGTATTTGATCAGGATCAAGATCACGAGCATAAAAGTGTCGAGAATGCAGGCGCTAGTTCAGTCACGCAGACGCAGCCATCGAGAGTACACCACACTCATCATAATCATACTCTCTCTTTCTTTAGTATACAGTTCCTCAAATCTCAAGGACATCATGTTGTCAAAACAAGTGTTCGACGTGGTCGGTGGATCAGCGGTCTAATGCACATGCCGTTCGAAACTCCAGCATAGCGATAGTCGGTTCGAATCCGATGTAGATACGAGAATTTTTGTTGAAAAGCAAGTGTATTGTGAGTTGTATGCATGCCAATCTCGTCTAGTGCTAGCTTGGAGTGCACACCGACCACGCGAGGTGGTGCTGTAGGTTTTCCGGGTTTTCCTACAGCTGAAAAGTGAGTACAATACCTAAAACATCAGTACGTCACCCCGGAGCGCCACGGCAAATAATAATAATAGCCATCCTCTACCCTCACAGGCTATGCCTTTGGGTACACTCAACAAGTGTTTATGAGGCAGTATTATTATTATTATTATATTATTGCAATCATCCAAAGTTTGATGAATCCATCCAAAGAGTGGAAACACGAACGCACCACCCATATGTCAAGTCGTTCCAAAATAATGACATTGTTGAAATTTTCATTCAGTAGAATGACACATGGATACTGATGAACGATGCTATGATGTGCATAGAGGGCACTCTTACCAGAACCGCAGGAGAGGGTAATGTTCGATTTGTCAATAATGCCGGCGCATTCTTCTTTGATTCCATCTACTATGAAATCAATGGCAAAGAGGTGGACTCTATTCGCTCACCAGGTATAGTATGCACCTTACGAGGCTACACCTGTTATGCAGATGCCGACACTCGACACTTGGCCACTGCTGGATAGACGTATCCCGCCGGAGCTATTCGCAACGCGAACGGCGGAGCGTTCGCCATGTGGATTCCGCTTAAGCATCTGTTTGGCATATTCCATGACTACAGATATACTACAATCGGAAGGCAGTGCATTCGTCTGGTGGGAAGCAGAAACGATGACAACTGCATGGTGATAGAAGAAATCGCGAATCCGCAGGTGGCGACCACAGCCGCCATGACAATCAACAGCATCGTGCTAAGAGTCAAACACGTCGTACCCAATGATGACATTCGCTTGCAGTTGCTGCAATCTATAAAAAATAACGCTCCTGTGGTAATTTTTTACCGCAAGTGGGAAATGCACGAACTGCCTGCACTCACGCCAGGTTCCACCAAAGAAATTGGGGCTGTCAAAACTTGTACGGCATTGGAGAGTCCTCGATTCGTCATCATTGCCTTTCAAACAGATAGAATGAATAACTTGGCACGAGATGCAACATAATTTGACCACGTCGACATCAGAGACATACGTCTGACTTTGAACAGTGACAATTACCCACATGAACGCATGTGATTAGAATTTGACAGAAACAAACTTGGTGGAGCTCATCGCGCCTATACGAAATTTAATACAAGCTTTGCAAATTGTTCGATGAAGCGCCCTCTTCTGGATTACGTGGCATTCAAGGATCGCGCTGCCATTTTTGTAATAGACTGTTCCCGTAGAGCGGAATTTTTAAAATCGTCCACTGTCGATGTTAAGCTTGACATCGAGGTCAGAGTTGGATTTCCCGCCAATACTCGAGCTTATCGCATCATTATACACGACTGTATCATGAAAAACTTGCCCTTGAGCGAGATTGTACGTCGTCTGTCATAGAAAGTGACATACTGTGGTAGCGGTGGGTAGTGGGAGGAATCCACTGCGTGTGTGTGAAATGCAGGCCTCGACAGGTTGAGAGCGTCAGTTCGCAGTCAGACTTCCTACAAGATGAAACTCTTAGCGTGCGACATCCAAGGTTTCTGTATCGGTGGTGAATTTCAACTGAAAGAACTCGCAATCATCGACGGACAGAGCACTAATTATTTTATCTTCAAGCTGGTTTTGCCGTTCCGCGCTTTGAGTGTCGCAGACAAAAACAAGTACGATACATAGAGAAAAATTTCCATGGAGTGTCCTATTCGGCGGGGTGCATCGATTTTTCCGAGTCTGCCGAGAGTGTGCTGCAGCCCATCGCCGAGGCCGACCCGGTTTACGTGAAGGGGCACCAGAAATTTGATCTCTTGACAAGGTACGTCGACACTTTCACTTCAACGAGGAAGCTCCGCATAGGCGATATTGGGTCGGTCTCCACCACCACTTCGCGCGCCTCCACCCACCCACCTCCAGTGTTCGAGAAGGAGCCCCCTTTGTGTCTGAATCACACGGCAGCATCAGGCGGCGAAGTCCATTGTGCGCTAAAACATTGTTTCAATATATGGTCGTGTGTGTTTGATCAATTGATTTGGTGAATCCGGTGCCCGGCCCCTCACCATAGACTTAAACTTCGAAAAACTGAGACAATTGAAATCCCAAGTGGCGGACTACTAGCGAAAAATTCAGATGTTCAAACGTTTCCAAAACATCCAAATCGACGATTGCAAATGGTCCGCCGTCTTTACCAGCCCGAAGCGTTTCGATACGAAAGGAGCCGACATCAGCTCACCACAGCCGCCGAATCTGACTCGACATTTAAAATTCTTGTTATTACGCTTATAATAATAATTATTATTGTAATTATTATTATTCATGTATTGATAGACGAATTTCCTCGAATTTTATTATGATGGATGAATGGCTGAGAGAGCGAGAGAGAGTCTATGTTTCAAACTTATTTCATTTTGGGAGAAAAACACAAGTTTTTGAACCTCGAAATGAAATCAGTTTGCAAGATAGGCGAAGTGGAAAGCAGACAAAGACTTTTCGTGTGCGAGAGAACAATTCCTGTTCAAACACGAAATGACTTGTTCCGAACAATGTTCCTCAGTGTAGTCATTCATCATGCTGACAACAACAACATATTTGATTTTGACAGCTGTCTTGTCGAAGACCTCTACATCAACCCACCATACGAGGCAGGTGAGGTTCATGTTTCGTTTTTGGATGGGAAAAATCGCTCGATGCCCACCAAATTAAACGAGAATGTCCTAGGCTTTGATGAACGACGGCTTGCCCGTGTTGAAGGCCGAAATTCAAGTGCATACAAGCTGAGGAAAGTTTTTCGCAACGAAACTGGCCAAGAAACCGACTGGTTTTTGCTCCAACCGCCAGCATCTCAGATGGTGGAAGAGCTGACCCCTCGCACGATGCCAGCAGTGCCCCGAGTAACGACGCCGACGACGACGACGTCAAGATGCCGTACAGACGTCTACGATGGATTCATGTTTTTTGTATCTTTAGCACTCATATATCAACTGGGTGAATTATTGTACAAGCTGTTGCAAATCAATTCGACAAAGATACATATTCAACGATTCGAACGAAGATGGTGAATATTATCATGGTTCTGAAGTGTAATTTTTTATTTGAAAAGTAAATGTATTTTTCTCGAACTGACGTTATTCATTTCAATAAAAGACAGACATACAATGGCATGGGTTAGCGTGAGACACATAAAATGTCTTGAAATATGCGATTTGGCTTCACACATTCAACTGTTATCTCTCCGACGACTGCATACTCAGCATTTTTTCCTGGAAAAACAACATCTGGCGGCCGTGCGTCACACTCGCCAACGCCACACTGATAGAGACGTGACCTCGCTTCTCACAGACAAGTCTAGACAGGAAGTTTTGCAAGTCAGCAATACTGCACGTGTTCAACTTGCTGGATAACATAAACACTTTGGATAATTGGGACGGCGGTGAAACGCTTCAACTGATACATACCGATCGTCCAGGGCCCCCCATTGTCGATGCTTACATTCAACTTTTCAGCATATATTTTCATAAGCTCTAATGGTTTAGTGGTTAGTGTTTTGTTACCACGCGAACGGCCCGTGTTCGAATCTCCGCTAAAACAAATCTTTTTTCTTCAATTTGAATTTCGCGCTAAAGCAACCATGGTGGCTTCCGAATGGCCACGCCCGATGACAAGCTGTGACGAATCCACACGTGACTGGAAAGTGGGGGGTTGGGATGACTACATCCGATGACTCAGCGATTACTGCACGTGACCTTAACGACCTACGAGCTGGCTGATAACATAAACACTAGATGTCTGGGTATGGGATGACCACGCCCTATGACAAGCTTTGACGTGGCCACGTGATTGGCCAGTGCTGGGATGACCACGCCTCATGACATAAACATTAAGGTGGTCATCTTGGATTCCGGATGAACACGCCCTATGACGTCACTAAATCTAGAGACAAATCTGGTGTGACTTAAATACCAACTTTGAAAAAAAAAAAGTTATGACAAATCCGGTTTGGACAAGTGCACCCTTAGGAAGCAAGGTCCAAAAATAACAGAGAGAGAGACAAATCCGGTGTATTTTGATTCCAGAATCGGCTTTGTCTATCTACTCATAACAGTGGAAACATTACGATTTTCTATAAAATATAAAACACTATATAGGTACTTCAGGTTTTTTTAGGGGTTTTTGTTAAAAAATGGAGCTAAATTTGAAACTAGAAGAGAAGCGGTCGTGATGCTAGAACGTTTACCTTTCACCCAGGAGGCCACCCGGGTTCGATCTCCACCGCCTGTCACCGAGCTAATGTGGTTTGGAATCCACTTGTACGTAAGCTGTAGCTCCCGGATCTTCCTTACTCGCACTAGCTCTGATTTTGAAGTGTTATCTCCGCTAACCATGGTGATTCGTAAGAACAAATTTTACAGAAAAAGATTAGCCTGCTAGATCATCATCATCGAAAGAGACAAAGATTGATAGTATAGTGTAGTTCTTTTTGTTACAAAAAATTTTTATGCAGAAATTCTACGTGTTGTTCATGAATATTTTGTTTGTATGTCCATAAAACACTGGAATATTTGTACAATAATATGTATATTACCACCAAGAGGCAAGAAAAGCAGTTTTGAAATACTGATGACCAGAAATACTATTTGGTGAATGGGTTAAGAATAGAAGCAACTTTAACTTTTATAGATTTACTTTTGAGAATACAAAGATTTTCATAGGTATGACAACTATTTTTTGTTATACATAACAACATTGAATTAATAATTTCAATATCCCCCTTTATTATTAGAAGTATTCGATTTTTGATTTCTCTAGGGCCTTGCTAATAATATCTTGTATCTTCAATTCTATTTTAAATGAAATGATACCCCGTATCGATATGTTTGATATGCTTGTGATCTTGAGGACATTTTGAGATCGCTGTGTATATCCTTGATTGCCTTCAATTGAAGTGGTTGGTTTAGGAAACCTCATGTTCAAATCAGATAAAATATTTTGAATTCATATTCCTTCTCAAACAGCAGTACTAAGGGAAATATATTCAGCTTTGATTGACGACGAAGAAATTGTACTCTACTTCAGTTTGTGATATACAGTGATATTCAAGAACAGCTTCTCCCCACATAAACTTAGACATACTAGCATAATGAATCATGAATCTTGCTTTTTCCGTCAGATTTCTATTCATGTGTTCACTAACTCTGTTTTGCTGCGGGGTAAAGTGAATAGTTTGTATCGCCTCTATACCTTTTTGCTTGCAAAAATCATGGAATTCTGAAGATTTGCACTCTTCACCGTTATCACTTCTCAATTTTGAAATTCTAGCTCCAAAATGGACATTCGCCATTGCTTGATACTGTTTGAAATACGTGTACTTAAACTTCATCTTTACTTTGGAGTAGGTACACAATGGGTGTGATCATTGATGAAAGTAACGAGGTATTTCTTTCCATCCTAAGTTTCAGGTGTAATGATACCATACATACATCCCTATATACCAATTCTAGTGGGCGTCTGAATTTGAATTTAACATGGAATTCTTAATTCTTTGGAAAACGGTAGTTCCTCTACAACAAAGTTCAATTATTCATAAGTAACGATTAACGAACCAACTCTAACCACCACCCACCACAAAGACCTCTCGTTAGGTTATGTTATTGATATTAAATGAAATGATGAGAGATTTTGTTAAAAAGGTAATAAAAGTTTGTTTATCCGTGAAATTTTTCAAGCTCAGAATATTTTTCAGATCGATTCATTAATTATTAACTATAAAATGTGAAATAAGCGATTTTCTTTGAATTCAGAAAAATTACATATTTTGAAATTAGCGCCATTATTATACAAAAAAAAAAACATAAAAAAATCAAAGTCTGTAGTGTTCTGTATTTTTAGAAAATCTTAATATTTCCACTGCTATGGACAATTTCAAAACTAGTTAGGGGTTCCTGAGGCTGTCCGAAACTTCGGCACGAAGAAAAATTACCAAAAAACGTGTCAGTAGTTTTAAAGCAAAAAGATGTGTGTTGGCATGACTCCTTATCCGAAGTCCTCTATTGTTGGGTTGGGATTTTTGGTGATAGAATTTTAGACCGTAGAATGTTTGACAGTACCCTGACAGGGGCTAGATATCTATAAGTTTTCTCACCCAGAAAATTGAGCATTTCTTGGACGAAGTTCTATTATTAAATCGAGTAAGATTATTTTATCAACACGATGTGTTCGACACAACATGAGGGTAGTTAAGGAATATCTGCATAAAACACAAAACGAAAACTGTATTGGAAATATGGGTCCAGTTGTGGCCGGCGAGGTGATAAAGGGTTGTTTTCACTTTATACCTTTATTTATGCCTTTCTGAAAAACTTTTCATGTCAACCGATCTTACGCCTCTAGATTTTTTTGGGAATCTATCAAAATCGAGGTTTATGCTATACCTCCTACCACACGACATGAATTAGAGGCCAAAGTTCGGCAGTTATTGATAGAATTACACCAAGACAGTTGAGAAATGTTGTAGGAGCAACAATATTTAGCAATTTCATGTTTACTTTTCTAATAAAATTGTAACTCTCACCACACTATCTTTTCAACAAGGTATGTGGTCGGCCATTAACCTTGAGAAAAATTATCTTACACTCAGGGATCAAACCGCTGCTGACTAGCTAGTTTATTTAATTCATCTAATTATTAGTTGATTATCTTCCCAGGCTGATCTCACGACGGACATTGACCTTCATCTGACAGGTATTTTTACAACTTTCCTCCAAGAGGACCCAATTTCAAGCGCTAATTGCATTTTTTAAACAGTATATTATCCTTCATATGGCTATGGACATTTGGAAATATTTCGAGGTTCTTATCAGTGCTAGGGTAGGTCAGACAACGTTGGAATTGTCCTCGCCCTGACCAACAAATGATAATAATAATAACATTTAATCAAAAAGAATCGTTCTTTGAAAGCAAACATTCTAGGAAAGGTTATTGTGTTAACATTTTTGCCAGAGAGTATTAAATAATTGATTGAAAGTACCCTTCTCTTCAAACATTCCAGGTAGAAAATATTAGGTAACCATCTGTCAGGAAACCAGTACTCTCCTGGCAAATACCATTATACAAATATCTGTCAGATGTATATAAATATCTGTCGTGGAGTTCAAATCACAGATATGTGTTTCGAGATTTCTGGCTTTCGTGAATACGGTGTAGACAAGTGCAAATCTGAGCAATACTTGGTGGTAAGCAGAACAACATATTGATGTTAGCTTGATAATAATTTTCCGATAGATTGGCGCAACGCCTACATTGAGCCACTATCTTAAGTAAATAATCCTAAGCAACTCGCTGACCTAAGACCAGAGCTGCACTCAGGGCCGGATTACCATCTATTTACGCCCTATGTCAAACTTTGAAACGCCCTACGGAGGAAGGTCTGGGGAGTGTGAAACGTAATTCTCAACTATCGTCAAAATTTAATCACATAGATACCTGTAATGTAACATGAATAGATCCAATAATTGTCTTTCTTTATGTTAAAGAGACGATAACAAAGAAAGAATGTTGAGCAATAAATTGAGTAGGCCAGCTGCCTACTTGTTAAAATTTTCTATATATTGTAACGTGTGGGAGCCGGACCTGTTCAACGGACCTGACCACTAATATTTGGATAATCCTGCTCGGCTTGTTTACAACGTATGACATCACATGCCGGTGTCCCAGATGTTGCATTGTTCAAGATGGCTCCATCTGGACGCGAGCGGAACAATGAGGAATATACAAGAAACTTCGAGGAGAAGTCTACATCGATATATAAGCCAGACGCTCAAGATTAGTGGAGGAGTCAGTTAGTTACAGAATTCGCAAATAGACACAGTTGGCTTAGCCATAGCGACAGTAAATACTGTTAAGGTATAAAATAAATTAGAAGTTACAGTCGAGTGCATTTTCATTACAGTGGTGTCAGAAATACTATCTTTAATTATTCTTGGTCAAATATACTAAAATGCGAAATGATTTCGAGGAGAGTTCGCCTGGTTGATTTAAAGGCCAGTGAACTGAAGCAAGATCTAGAGGAAAGAGAGTTAGAAACAAATGAAAAGAAGGCCGTTCTTCAGAAAAGACTCGCAGTAGGATTGATTTATAAACGAGAAAAATTTTTATTCGAAGTTTCTGGCATTGAGCTGAGTTCGATAATGGATAAACTACTGAATCTCTGAAAGAAGAACTTGTGTGGAGGAAAAGCTTTTAAAAAAGAATAGCTTCTAGAAAATTCGAATAGTTTGAAAGAAGATCTCCAGGAGAAACTCATGGAAAACTCAAAAGGATTGAAAAGAGGACTTGTGGTGTAACGAATCGTTTAGAAGGAAGAATAGGAATGGTCGAGACAGATAGAGACAGAATGAACACAGAAGTAGGAAAAATCAAAGATGTAGTTGAAGCAGAAATGGACAAAACGAAGGAAACAATTCGTACAGAATCATAGATGTATTCGAGACAAAAATGAATATTGTTCTACAACATTCCTTATACGAGCAACAATATTTATTTAATTTTTTGTTCTCCTTCATTATTCACACATTCTACATTCTCATTTGCTAACTACAACGAACCCCTTTACCCTATATATTGAGTCGAAAGTAAACATATTTAAATGACTTCTTGAAACTATAGGAAGAAAACGTAAAAATACTAAAGGCGGTAGACGAGAGGGCCTAGAGATGTTTTACCATTGAATTATTGAAAAAACTTTTCAGTATTTCCCCGTAATCTGTTCCCCCCCAGCCTGCGCCCCAGGCCATGGCCTAGATTGGCCTTATGGGTAATCCGGGCCTGGGCCTGCACTGATGATCGGCAAAACTGTGAAACTAGGGCAGATAGTCACCTGAATTGATTAACATTGTAGAAAATCTTTGCCAAATGTTTTAATTCAGCAGTCGTATGGGGCTGTTGGATTACCTACTTTCTGTTCGATGTATGCGGAAGAAAATTCTTATAGTATAGGACATTTATGAATGGCTGGATTATTTATATATTATCACTACTTTTTTATTATTAATACTGAGTATATACTAGGAGTGTTTGTAGATGACAGGCGAAACCCTATATGTACTATTAAAATTCTGGAACACCTTGTAGATGACAGCCATTTTACTGAATATGAAACGGCTTTCTCAACCTAAAATATGTTTGATCAATACAATTAAGAAGTATACGTAACCACAGCCACGTTCTTCATGGCATCGGTTAGACACGGGTAACTGGTTCAGAGGGGGAAAAATCACGTTGCACAGAGCGTGAGTGTTATATCGGCTAATTCCAAGTCTGTTCTGGTATCGCTTCCTCTCTTCGATTCAAGCAAATTCCTTATGCTTGTCCTATTTTATCACGTTGTACTTTACGGGTGGCTCGTATTAGTATCGAATACGTTCCTAAAAGTGATAGACACATTTTGTTTTGGTTTCAGTATTTTCCAGAAAAATGCTGTTATTAAACGCTGCTTTTAGGATTTTCCGTGAGTAATTTTTCTTATTTTTTTTCACCAACTTATTCAAATATTGAAGTCTTTGGTGTGAATACAATCCAAAAAACGTAGAAAAGTAGTAACCTACTGATGTAGATAACCTTGTCATCGAAATGCTCTTCTAAAAGTGAAGTACTAATGTGCGGTTAAGTAGAAACATACATTTATTTCCACAGGCGTCCAGAAATCAACTATACTTAGAAAATATCTAAATTACACTTATTTGTCAAATATTTCGAACTAAGTTCGAAAAAGCGTGCCGGAGAGCATTGCATAAATGACACGAATAATTTCGAAGACGTTGAAATACCCTCCTCTCCACACTTACCTATCCAGAGGAAAGTATGGACGCATGGACACATTCCTACTATGTTGAAAGTATGAGTCAATTATCTGATATAAAAAAGGAATTACCTGGCTAATACCACTATGAATATTTGTCTTCATTTGAAAAATATTTGTGCAATGTTCCTTCTAATTCAGGACTTCGGATAAAGATGATTCACTGATGCCATCAAAACACTTTGGGCTCACACTACTTTTTCAACAATTATTCATCATATGAAGCTTTCTGGAAGCTTCGTGATCCCGTACTAGGATTGATAGTGGAATCCTCAGTTTCTTTATCTTATCTCTATCTTTTCATTATCATCACACATCCTGAAAATGTTGTAAATGTGAATTTTTTGTGATACAAATTCTCACTTGTGGAAAAAAAAACGTTAATTATCGCTATTGGGATAAACATGTTATTCTTTTTAAAGGCGCTCTTTTCAAAACTGAAGTGATCTTATTCAAGTGCGATATTGTACGTTTTTTTCTGCAAGTGCTAATCTCTACCAGGAAGAAAGTCATATACAGGGTGTTCATTTCAGGACTTCCCACCCTAATTTTCTCGGAATGTGAGTATTTTTTTTTAAATCCCGAGATACATCAACAGATGTATCGAAAGGAATAAGTTTTCATTAGAAAATGAATCCGTCCCTTTTCATTCCCTTCTAAATCTTAAATGCGAAGAGGTATCGGGAATTACAATATTTTACCATACTTTCACTTCAATAATTGCTCAAAATATTGTCCATTATTGCCCAAACAATGGTATAACCGCTTTTCAATTGCGTGGCGCACATTTAAAAGACACTTCCTTTCGAAGTGCTTGACATTCTGCGGTAATCCTTTGTTGAAGCTCTTGTAAATTTTGCAGCGGGGGTGTGTAAACAACTGATTTCAAATATCCCCGTGAAATGAAATCACATGGTGCTAAATCTGGAGAGCTGGCTGGCCACTCCTCCTCGCCCTATCCATTCAACGGGAAATACGTTGTGTAACCACTGACGGACCGGAAGCACATGATGAAAGGGGAGCTCCGTCTTGTTGAAAATGTTACTTATTTTCGTAAAAAACGGTGTTTCCATCACAATCCAGTTGATTTTCAAGTGCTTGAGTAATTAGCGGATTTCGTATTTTCTTTCATATTCAAGTACATTCAGTTTTTGGGGATACTGGGTATGCCTACAAACACATGGTCATTTTCCGAGTAATTTTCATTGCTCCAATATCTGTAATTATGTTTATTGAAAAATGTATTGAAATAAAATGAATACTTATCAGAGAGGCAGATGTTTTTTAAAAATTCGATATTGTACAAAACTCAATACGTCTGTCAAAATAATCGTCACTCAATTCTTGACATATTTTCATTTTATAGGGATAGAGTTTATTAATTTTTGTAATTTTGTGGATAGAGCCTAAGGAAATTCCAGTTGCAGCAGACATGGTACGTAACGAAGTATTAGGATTCACACCAAAATAACCTAATACTTCAATTTGAGTGGCTTCAGTCAAAACTTTTGGCTGATCATGTTATAAATTTGCAACATTTCCATGACCCAGGACATACGGATGAGAGGGTTTCTTATCTGGGTGCCTTTCGTTAAATATTGCTGCAGTTCGTCAAGCAAATAGATTATTGGTGCCGTGAATAGACACTATTTTGACTTTTCCAGCTGGTGTAAACAATTTTCAATAAATTGCTTCATCACACAATTGGTACGTTAAACTAGTCAAAAAGTCTTCTATTTTTTCGCATACCTTTCAAGGCAACATTCGGTATACTTAATAATTGGAAGTAAACAGAAGAAAAAACAGTTACAGTTTTTATTTCAGTGGTACGAAGCAGCAAAGAGAGGGAGCGCGTTCATTTTATTTCCCCAACTTGTCTCCTTCGATACATTTGTTGATGTGTCACAGGATTAAAAAGAAATACTAACCTTTCGAGAAAATTAGGTTGGGAAGTCCTGAAATGAACACCCTGTATATTGTTCTGTGAGTATGAAATGAGGGATTGACTGTGAATTAAAAAAAATGGAATGTTTTGAGTTTAGTGCTATTTTTCAATAAAAAAAAAACTAAAAAAACTAATCGCTATTCTATATTCCATAGAGTATTTCCAGCGTTATGCACTTTCTTAATACTAGTAGTGGATTCCTGAGGCTGGCCGCCTGGAATTATGATATGAAGAAAAGTATCAGTAGTTTTAGAGCGAACAGTTGTGTGGCATCACTGCTTCCTTAGCAGAAGTCCTCTATTAAATAAATATTAACCTTCATTTGGCTGGTAATGACCACTGCAGACATGTTTCAGGGTTCTTGCATTTGTTTGTCTGACAACATTCAAGTCGTGCTGTACTTGCCAACGAATGAAAATCATCTGTTTACTTATATTTCTTCACAAATCAAGTTAGTAAGTCAGTCGCAGCGCCACTCATGAAAAAAATGAAGAAGTACTTATCGGTATCATAAACTCCAAGAAGAGCGTACCTGAGAGCATCAATTGAATGACACATAATTCCAATGGCGTCGAAATATCCTTTTCACCATACATTCCAACCAAGTGGAAAGCAAGCATACGCATAAGAATAAAGAGACGTATCTAATCATTATGGCTCAAAACAAATCGATGAATCCCCTCGCAGAACAATGGTGTTTTGCGAGGGGATGAGAATCAACTCAGGCAAAGTGGATTGTTCACAAAAAAAAAAGCAAAATAGGGATCTCTGCACCAAGAAGGCCACATGCTCTTATTGGGCATGCGAAAGATCCTTCGGAAGAACGTGGGGTCTGACGGTCAAGATCCTATATTGGATATATACGGGAATTGATCGCCCATTCATAGTGAACGGAACCATTATAGTGTAGGCAGGTATGCTGAAGAGCAAGGTCAGAAATGAACTAGACCAAGTTCGAGAAAAAGGCTAGCTTGTTTGGGAATGACAGGCGCCATGAAAACGGTACCAACTAGAGCTCTTGAAGTTCTTCTAGTACTGCCTCTTTCGCAATTCTACATTGAACATGGAACATTATGTACCGCCTACAGACTCGAAAGCGCTAACCAATGGGTCGGAGAAGAGATGAACTATGGAACACTCCATCTAAAACAAGACACAGAAGAGCTGTCCCATCCTAATGAAGGAAAGGAACGACATCCCGCTAGTTCTGAGTTTTAGAAAGCGGCCCAACATTGTCATTCTCACGAGGGAAGAATGGAATGACAAAGCATTGACTGTACCCCATCTACCGACAGTTCAGCCTGGTGTACATGTGGCATGTCTGGAGTTGGGATATTCACGAGGACTAGATGAAACAAATGTCTATTCGTCTAGGCAAATCCAGGCTAAAGTATATAGTATCGGAAAAAATATATCTTGGGTATAGACAAATCTGGAAGAGTAACAAGGAACGCAATTATATTATAATACCAAATAATCAAGAGGGGCGCAATGCTGTTATTCCTTCCTTCATTTGGCTCTCTGTGTAGTGACGTCGAACGACAATTCGATAAACATTCTTCGAGTTGTTCGAGGAGAAATTGCAATGCTTTCTCAATGTTTAGCACGCTATTATTCACCCTCTCATTTAACCGTAATACCCAAGATAAATTCTTTCCGTTAGTGTATATCCTACTCACCTGCGTCCAAGAAATTAATAGATGTCGAATACATGTTGCAATCTGCTCGGGCAGTAATGTAGCAATAGTGGTACCAGAACCATATTCAAGCTGTGATATAGGTGTGCAGAAATACTTTGAAAAACCTGGCGAAACAAAGAGAAGTCATTCTCATATGGCTCTCAGAGGGCAGATAGGTTAGCCAAGGAGGAATCAGGGCATCCACCAATTGGCGAGAACCCATTTGAGGAACATGGTAGGCCACACCTGCCATTAGACAAATAATTTTTGCAAATACTAGACCAGACAGAACAGATATAGGAATTCTCATCGTATAGGTTTTTAATCATTTCTTTTGTTCTGGGCCAGGGGAACTTACAGGGGTCAATTTCAACTCTTGCACTCTTGTGAATAGCGGGTGTATAATGCCAATTTATAACAAACTACAGTGGCAAAAAGTTTATAGAAAAATTGGCAACAATAAATTTGGTGTTTGAAATCAGCCGAAAATTTGGGAGACTCTACCCGCTAACCTCAGCCGAATTACTCCAGAATTAGTTATATGATAAGTTCATGATCACCTGTATTACGGCTTGCAAGCTGATGGCATAGGGGGTTATGCAAAAAAAAATGTCATAATATTCATCCTAGTAGAGAAAAGTAGAACTAGTAGATGAAGACAGAAACTAGTGGGTGAGTCCAGGAAAACACAAACAAAAACCACAAGTATCACAAGATAGTATATTATTCAACTAGAGTGTCATGAGAAAGAAGTTTGCAATGCGAGCCGTATGTGAGAGTCGTAAATCATTCGAACATGTAAAAGCTAATACAGACAAGCAAAATACTATACTTTTTCTATGACTATAACCATTGTTCACTATTCAAATACTTGTAGGAGAAAGAATCATTGGCAAAACTTGATGATATTTGGATAATATTTCATTGAAGAAATCAATTTGCATTCTGCATGCTCATTTATTGGTTACAATATCTATCGTGATGTGTTATTAGAAATATTTATAGAGGGAGTAGAGGTATCATTTTTATCATTTGAAGTATTGTTTGTGGTGTTTTTAGACATCGAATTATTCATTAACGAAGGTACCTCATGTACCTTTACTATTCTGGAAATCGAAGAATAAGAATGATTTAGTTGATACATTATTTGGCCGGAACTCTTATACTTTTTGCAAAACGAATAAAAACGGGCACTGATTGTTACTTTATCGATGATTTTTGTTTTGGTTTATGGTATTGTTATTAAAGCAGCCGATCCAAGGTTTTGAATGTCTTCAATTTTCATTGAATGTAGTTCATTCGCATGACAAGAACCCATTATTTCCATTACCAATGGCTTTTACAGAAATGAAAATAAATAAATTTATATTGTTACGTTTACGTTGTAGGAAATAAAGAAAAAAAGATACGAAACATCCATTTCCTTACATTTGCGAAATGAATATTATCAGGAGCTACGGTGATGAATTGATTGATTTTGAAAAATAAAAATAAGAGTAAGAGTAAAAGTTAATCTGTGTGCTGGAGTATTTAAATCCACAGTTCTAGTACCATAACTATGCTGAGATTTATATATATATATATATCGAATTTTTCCCTATTTTTAATCAGAAATACCAAGCACTCACATATATAGATACTTGGCACAGTCAATATATTCATTATATAATCATTTCCTATAACAGTTTCCCAACAAAATTGGTGGAGCTTTCTTCTGCACTCTAAAAACACGTGGCGTTTCTCCGCTTTCTCTCCAGAAAATGACACCAAAGCGCAATAGAGAATAAAAGTTCGAAAAATACACAGTCCTTAAAGCATTTTTGTCTAAATATTTAGCTGTGATTCTGAAAGAGTAACACACCGAGTTTAATTTATTGCAGAGTTCATTTATATGAATCTCCCAATCTAGATTTTGGTTTATATGAATCCCTAAGAACTTTGTGTCATTATCTATATAGGGTCACATTTTGTATCTGAAGCTGTATGTGTTGCGGTATTTTGTTCCTTAAGTTTTTGGTTGTGAAACAGATATAAGTTGTCATTTCTTTATTTAAAACCGATTGATTTTTGGTGAGCCAGTCCTGAGCTTCTTTAGGCTGTTGTTAGCCATACCTAACATTTCTTGGAATGAAGATCCTACCGCTAGTATGTTTGTGTCATCGGCATAATTCACTAGATGTGTTTTTTCGTATACAATTTCAGATGCTCAATCATTGATATAAAATACGAATAAAAGAGGACCCATCACACTTCTCTGGGGTACCCCAACCGACAGATGACCTTTGTCGGAAAAATACTTCTTTCCGTTTCTATCTATTGATACTTTTTGGAAGCGTTCTGTCAGGTATGATCTCATCCAGCTATGTGCTGGGCCTCTAATACCATAACGCTCCAATTTCTCCAATAAAATAACGTGGTTAATGCTATCGAATGCTTTTGACAAGTCTAAAAATATACCCACTGACTGATATTTGTTTTCATATCCTAAAACAATTTTTTCTATGAAGTCATAAACAGCAGTTTCTATTGATTTGCTCTTCAATATCCATGCTGTGAGTGACTTAGCAATTTTTCAGCATAAAAAAAGCTCAGGGGTCTAGTACACATAGATATTTCGAATATATTTGAGAATGATGGTATTAAACTTACAGGACGATGGTTTTCTAATAGTGTGGGGTCACCTTTTTTATATAGTGGTTTGACAATAGCAAGTTTCAAACTATCGGGAAAGAGTCCATATTGAAAAGAATTGTTTATTATGTGGCACAAAGGAATTGCTAGTTCATTTCCACAACTTTTTGTGATACTGCTGGGTATTTCATCGTATCCTGCAGTCATAGTATTTTTCAACTTTTTAATTATTTTGATAGTTTCATCATTAGTTATGAGTATAAGAATCATTGAATTTATTGAAAGAGGTATAATATATATATATATATATATATATATATATATATATATATATATATATATATATATATATATATATATATATATATATATATATATATATCTATATATATATATATATATATATATAAATCATATCTACTTCTGCATTATCCCGAAAGTTAGATACATTATTCAGTATCAAATCATTAAAATTGTTACTTATTGTATTAGGATCACTAGGTATTTTCAATTCTGCATGTCTTGAAACTTTTCCTTTCATTTCTCCAACTATCTGCCAAAGGCATTATGATTTATTATACGATCTCTATATTCAATTTTCTTAGCATTTAACAATAACTGGTTGTACCTACCTTTTTTTTTATATGCTTCATCATATCCTTCTGCTGTTCTGCATAACACCAGTAAGGTATCAAGTTGGTTTTTACACTGTAGTAGTTCAGGATTTGAGTAGTATGATATTTTTCTATGTTTTGAGCTTAAACATTTGACCGGAAAAAAGTGGTTAAAAATTGGCATTATTACTCGCATAAAATGTGCCCATTGTTCATTAACATTCGAATTTGAGGTATTTTCTTGATCAGCTAATATTTCTTTGAAAGATTCCTTGTTGTGCATGTTAAATAATCTCTTTTCAATCTTTCCTGATTTATGCGTGGTTGAATGTGATTTTTTGGCCAGTTTGATCTGATATATATGAGTGTCCAGTATTTCGGAATTATAATTTTCACAGTTTGTGAAGATATTATCTATACAACTGCTTCTTGATTTTCTGCCTATTCGTGTATATTCTAAAATTGATGACATCATTTCAAAAGATTTCAATAGTTCCAATAGTTCAGAAGAGCATTTCGATTTTGATTTGATATCGATGTTGAAATCACCTGCTATAAAAATTAAACAGTTTTCATATACAACTACAGATAAAATAGATTCAAGTTTTTAAAAGAATGTCTGCTCTGAGGCAGTACGGTAGATACATAAAATAATTGCTTTCAAATTATTCAATTCAATTTCAACTGCTGCACACTCGAAAACTGCTTCCTCTGATAGTTCAATACTTCGAAAACACTCTGAAGTTCAGATGAAAATACTACGCTAATATGAAACATGAACAAAAGCACAAAAAATACAGGTCCGTATTTGGAAATAAAATGTTGAGGGTGGCCCAGTTTGTATATAATTTTCTTTTGCTTATTTGGATAGTCTACAAAAAAGTTGCTATGGCAATATGTCTGACAAATGTATTGTCTTGTGACCCCATCTAATCAGTTTTCTGGATGCGCCCCTGGCACCTAGCGGATTTTATTGCTTAGGATATGCCGACGACTTTGCGATTATTGCAAAAGACAAATTTGCAAAGACAGTCTTGGAGTAATAGTAATGAAAAGAAAGATTATCCTTCAATATGTGCAGGAGAAGGTACGGGATAAATGTACAACCAACAAACATGTCTGATTGCCATTGGGACCGTAAGAACCAACCCAACAGCCGCATTAGAAGTCTTGCTTGACCTACTATCCCTAAACATTTACATTCAAAGCGAAGCCAGGTCTGTCACGAGCACAGAAAATATGCATGGTAAACACTACAACAAGCTGTATGAAGAGTTGGAAAACGATCATGTTATAAGAATACTATCAGATGGCATACTTCCCAGATATAGCATTGATACAATTTTCAAAACAAGTATAATGGACAGGGATGCGTGGAAGGAAAGATCTCCGATCAATGCAGAAATCGCTGACTTCACGGATGATTCAAAAACTGATGAAGGTTCAGGAGCCGGAATATATGGGGCCATAACAAGAATCTCATTGAGCTGAGACAAATATGCATCAATGTTTCAATAAAAAAATCGGTGCAAACATCATTGCAAGCAAGAGTTGATAAAAGGCATGAAGCACCCAATGTCATTCACTCAGACAACCAAGCGGGTATAAATGCAGTTAACTCAATAAAAGTTACCTCAAAACTTGTTTGAGGCTGTAGCCTTGAGAGAGCTGGGTAGTTTAAAGACTTTGGCTGGATATACCAGATATGCCAGATATGCAGGCTATAAAGGCAATGAATGCGTCTAATAGTTCGTGGCGGAAGTTAATCTCTGCATATGACTGTCAATTGAAGTAATATTCTGGGGTTGTTTTTTCAACAAATCCAGGGTGGCATTTGCATCAGCTTTTTCCTGTGTTTATGTTTATCTTCCTTGATTAGGGCATACATTTCTAGTTATCTAGTCCGATCAATCCATCGAATGCCCTATCGAATTTGAAGGGGTAGAATTTCAGTTTAGAATTGCAACTGAGTTCCCAAAAACATAGTTTTTTTTTGCACAGTCATCTTGTGAATAATTTTGAAAATTCGATAAGTATTTGAAGGCAATTTGTGGGTTAAGAAATGATTTTGTAGCACCAGTACACATAAGTGATTTCAGTGGCAGTTCTGTAATATTTATATAGAGACTATAGGGTAACTCTTTTTTGTCTGTAAATGTGTGGAGTATAACAAAAGCTACTCTTTAGTTGAATACATAGATAGATAGATAGATTTTATTGGTCCATTTAAAAGAACTTTTACAAGTTATGGGACAAGTCACGAAAAAACTCATATAAGTACAAATATACAAATTTGTCACTTTCACAAATTCAAAACATAATATATACAAACAAAAACATATACTTATACCAATATATATACACACACATAATGTAATAATAATAATAATACATTTATTTTCACAGTTAAAATGCATTCAATACATTAACATAGAAAAAGCAGTCACACAATACATTAACATATATACACATATATATTTCACGTTTAAAAACATTAAAAAATTGAAAGACACAACAAAACGACTCTATTAAAAATAATTAGTGAACTCATTAATATTAAGGACTTATATTTAACTTATATTTAACATAAGCACCTTGATATAATTTTTGAAATGGTCCAACTTGGTGAATCTTTTATATTCATTAGGTAATATATTATACAGTCTAAGGCCCATTATCTGGTATGATTTTTGGCACAATGATGTACGATGTCTTGGAATATGTAGATCGTTTTTTATTCTTGTATTGTGATAATGTACCGATTCATTTTTGATGAACATGTCTCGATTTTTGTGTATATACATCAATAGTTCAACGATAAATAAACCATAGAATGTGAGAATATTATACTCTCTGAATAGTCTTCGACAGGAAGTTCTTGTTGATACATTAGCAATGTTTCGTAATATTCTTTTTTGAGACGAGTTACCCCAAATTAAAATACCATATATCCATCTTGACTGAATTTGACCATAATAAAATAAAAGTAATGCTTGTTTATCCAGAACATTTCTTAAAACTCTAATCTGATAACACTTGCTATTCAGATTCTTCATCAGATTTACACAATGAGTGGTGAATGAGAGATTAGAATCAAAATGTATTCCTAAAAATTTAACACAGTGTTATTGTTCTACTGATTTATATTTTATATTTATATCTATATATATTGAGTTTTGTATGGGTTAAGGAACAAAGAATGGCTGGATAACCAGTTATAAAGACTCTGGAGGGTGGAGTTGATTGTATCCTGTAGAATACATTCATTTCTTTCACGAAACAAAAGTGTTGTGTCGTCAGCGTACAAACAAGAGAAGGCTTTTGGTGAAATTACAGGCAACTCAATAATATAAAGCACAAACAAAACCGGACCCAGAACAGAGCCCTGGGGTACTCCAATTTCATTGGGCATAATTTTCGATACGAACTGATTTTGAACATTTTCTATTTTATGATTTATTTTGACACTCTGAGTACGATTTCGAAGATATGATTCGAACCAATCATGAGTTTTTCCTCTAACTCCAAAGTTATATAGTTTTTGCAATAAAAGCTCATGTTGCACGCAGTCAAATGCTCGACTCATATCACAAAATACAGCGGTAGTAATTTCATTTGCTTCCACACCTTCCAAAATTTTTTCATAGAGAGAATAAATAGCAGTCATAGTTGAACGATCTTTATGGAATCCATGTTGGTTTCGGTTAAATATATTATTCTTCATCATCAAAGAATTCAGCATTATATATTCAAAAATTATCGATATTACAGGAGGCCGAGATACTGGTCTGTAATTTGCCATATTATGATGAGTGCCTTTTTTGAAAAGAGGTGTTATAAGTGACAGTTTCAGTCTGCTTGGAAAAATTCCATCCTGAAATGACCTATTTATAATATGACACAGAGGTTTTGTGATTTGAGTGGAAATACGTTTTATAACATATGCAGATATACCATCTGGGTCAGAGGAATGTTTATTTTTCAATTTATGTTTTATCACATGTTCTCTCTTCTTCATTTACATGCTGAAGAAAAACACTTTTTTATGCTAGAAGGTATTTTTTCTGATATTATATTTCCATTATTTATTTTACTTATAATATCATGAGGAGATTGAATGAAGAAACGATTGAAACCATCAGCTATATCCTGAGGATCCGAACAAATCTTGTCATCAATTTCAATTGATATATTTTTCGAAATAGGTTTCGTTTTTCCCGTAAGGATTTTAATGACTGACCACACACTTTTATTCACGTTTGAGGAAGAATATATTTTATTCGAGTAAAACACATTTTTTGTTTCCTTTACTAATTTGTTGTGCTGCTTTTTATGCATTTTATAATATTCATGGAGTGACGAGTTTGTTTTTTGTAAACGAAAAATGTTCTTCAGATTCCTGCTAGATTCTCTTATACTCTCGTTCACCCATTCCTGGGATTTATTCCTGTTCATGTTAATATTTTTAAAGGGACATTCGCGATTGAAATAATTTAATAACTTATCATGAAACAAATCAAATTTTTCATCAACTCCAATATCAGAATAAATTTCCAACCAGCTTTCGTTTTCCAATGCATTTTTCAGATTGTGCAGAGTTTGTTCATTTATAATACGTTTGCGAATACAATTTTTCTCCTTTATGGAGCAATACGAATTAATAGAAAAGAAAACAGTTCTATATATAGTATTATCAACCACTTTACATTTTTTTTCAATAGTGAAGTTAGTATAGATCTGATCCAATGTCGTTTGTGAAGTCAACGAGATACGCGTTGCATCTTCAACCGTTGGATTAAGATTATACGATATGAGTAATTGTGATAACATAAGCACATCTTGGTCATGAAGTGAATGGATGTTGAAATCTCTATTTAGAATTATTTTCACGTTCAGTTTAAATAAGTGGGATAATAAGAGATTCAGGTTATTGAAAAATATATTAAACTTGCCCGCTGTCGATCAACAGGTCACAACAATAAAATTTGTTTCATCATTATATTTCCAGGTGACTCCACAAACCTCTATATCTTTTTCAGAACAGAAATCGTCTAAGTCAAGTTTTGTGACATTCAACTCTGTTGATGACCAGATGGTAACACCACCACCCTTATATTTCGTTCTGGTGAAATAAGTACTTATTTCAAAGCCAGAAAATCTGAACAGTCAATAATAATGTTATCAATTTTATTACTTGTCAAACAGTTAACGTTCAATAACATCAAATCATAATCATCATCGCTCACAATAACTGGGGTGGGGGTTGCAGAGCATACCTTCTCAGTTCCAAAAAACGTTGTACATGAGCTCCTTGAGGCCATTTGGAAGGATCCATCGCGTCATTGAAGTTGTCATAAAATATACTCACTTTAAAGGAGGAATATACATCTGGATACTTTGAAGTCATTTTCTCACACGACACTTCCGGAAAATGAGGTTGTAGTAAGTTCTGCAGATCACTTACAGTCATCATTGGGTCCACTCTGTATACATGGAGATGTGTCTTCTTTGGAATTCCTTTCATTTCTTTTCCATTTATCTTGATGGAGTTATTTTGACCTACAACCAATTGCCTCTTTGTTTTCTTCTTGACTACTTGTTTCCATTCTCCATTATCAGCAGCTACCTCATTATGATTAGCCAGATTGATATAATTGTTACACTTTTTTCTCGTTTCAGTTTCCATCAGAGCACACGACAATTATTTTTTGTGACCGCGGGAATTTCTGCACAACCGGCAACTCCATTCGAGGTAGAAGGTTCATTAATCGGAGCACTTGCCTGCTGTGTTTTTTTTAGCGTAGGATACCTTTTCCATAACTTTTTTGAATTCAGCAGTATTTGTTGTGTTTACTTTTTCTACGTTCTCCAGTTGATCGATTTTATCAGTCAACATTTTAATTTTTTGGCGTAATTCATCAATTAACAAGTCTTTTTGTTTAACAACGTAGCTGAAAATACTTAAAAAAAAGGCCTGGTCATTATCAGATTCAAAATTACTCACAGTTTTTACGGATGATTCACAACAGGTGATTAAATCTTCATCGATAGATTTAACGAAACTGCAATTTCTAGCACAGCTTGCATGAAAATAACTTTCACAGTTGATGCACTTTCACTCCATTTATTAAAGTCTTCTTAAATTTTTTACAATTTTTATTTTTGAGAGAGCTCTCTAACACAACCGTACCGTTTGCTGCCATGTCGAATTGCCCAATGTATCGAATAGTATGGTAGTTACCTAGCGTTTGTCACATTTGATATGGGGAGCGGTATCGTTAATATTATTGAATATATGGGAAGTTGGACTCTATTGTCAAAAAATTAGAATTATACCTCACAGAATTGAAGATTTTTATTTCACTTTGATTTCCTCCTCGTTCTGTCTCCCTTGGATGCCAAGCTGTTACTTTGCTCCTCAACATGATGGAATTGGAAAAATTTAGTAAGGGACATTCAGCAATTAATTATTATTGAAACTGATAATAAATCAACATATTGAAGAAATGGAAACCATGATTTAGTTCGAATAAAATAAAATGAATGCACTAAAAGTTGAATACGAGAATAATGATGATTTATATGAAAATTGATTGTAAGAATCAACTTTCCAGAGGAATCAGAAAGATTTGTTTTTAAAACAGAATAATTTATAATGAAAATTAAGTTTTTTTCCATATTGAGATCAGAGTTGGAACCTAATGAAAAGTTACCAGATTCCCATCTGAAATTTATCGAGTTAAAACGAAGACTGGCCATTATTTTCCAGGCACTGTAGAATTTCAGAGATCTACTACCCTTCTATTCAGGCTCACTTATTAAAATATCTTGCCTCTTGCAGAATTATCAAAAAATGGAATCCATAAATATATCGTTCGGTTCGACTGAAATATCCCTGTTTAGAAAAATCATTATTACTTAAGTACTGGAAAAAATTATCTCACAAGTGGTTATTTATTGGTCTTTTCCGAAGGTATTGTGGTTTTCACAATCTGAATTCTACTTGTTAGGTAATAGTAAGCGAGCCCAAAATCGGGAGTGACAACCAGCAAGTTGTAACTTTGTGTACTGTTTAAGTGTGACGAGTCTAACAAGATGTCACAGAGAGAAAACCTTGAAAGTGGGAGTTTTCCTTCGTCGTCAAATCGACATCTTTGGAGCGTCGGACTGCTGAATAGCCTTATTAATTTTGTCGGACAATGGTGCCAATGAAAATCTCATCAAAATATTTAATTCTCCTAGAAAAATCAGACAAAAATGTTCGATACTTCCAGGTTGTCCCCCACTCTGAACGTGTCGATATCACTACTTAGGTTGACGATAGGCTGCAATCTGATTTTTCTAAGAAAATACAAAAATTAAATGAGATTTTCAATGGCACCATCGCCCGACAAAATTAATAAGGATCTTCAGCAGCCCGACGCTCCATAGATGTCGATTTGACGACAAAGGCAAACTTACCACTTTCAAGGTTTCCTCTCTGCGACATCGTGCCAGATTTGGCACACTTAAACAGTATTTGGTACACTTAAACAGTATACAAAGTTACAACTTGCTGGTTATCACTTCAGATTTTGTATGAGGGCTTGCGTACCTACTATAAGATTCGATGCCATCGACGCCATAGTGTTTCAGCTTACGAAGCGGTACTCCGTGATCCGCTTCTAACGCTTTTGATAAATAACAAAATACTGCTGCTGTCATCTCTTTGCTACTAATATTGTGATAAAATTGATTTTAAAATGGAAATATGGCGTACTCTCTTTCTACTGGAATCCAAATTGATGTCAACTGATTATTTTATGTAATGACAGAAAGTCAGATAAGTAATTGGTATTTAATTCAGTTGTTTTGGAGAAAGTTACCTACATTTAAATCTGTACTAGGTTCATTTAAAGGAATAGAAACATAGGAGTCTGACATGGAATACTCACAGAAAAGTGTTGGTGGCTATTTGCACTCCCTTCACTGCTTTCATTATCAGAATCTACTTTTTTGCCAGATCGCAAACAAATGTTAGAAAATGTCGAGGATCTTTGAAATGTACCATTTCTCGATTCTACCGACTGCGCAAGTTGAATTAAAATTCTTGACAACTCGCTTTTCCAAACTAACTTTATAAAATATAGAAGACGTGATTTGAGAATATAAATCAGAATGAATAAAAATAAATTCGAAGTAAACTGCTTCGGTATGGATGATCTTTCGCTGACGATATTCCAGGTGCTGCTGAGTTCGACTGATTCTTAGAATGTAACTCAGAGACAGGGCCGGCCCGAGGGTAGTAGTCGCTCTTATGCGAGATATTTTTCAGCGCCCCTTCACTTCTTTGTTTTTCGCATATTTTGTCAGCCAACTTACTAGGGATAATTTAAATATTTATTGAAAAAAAAACAATTAATGAAAAAAAAATAAACTTTTTCATTCATTGTTTTTGCGCTGGAAAACAGCTCTTGCCTGAACGTTGCCTTGTTCTGATAAATATAATTTATCATTTTTATTATTATTGAAATCCTTGTACTGTATTCAGTTCTTTGTTATGGAAGATTTGTATAAAAATACCATACTATAGTAGTTATGGATTATTTATATAAAAACAGATACAGAAATAATTATTTGGCTTATATCAGAGATACAAAAAAAAAAAAACTAGAAAAAAATAACATAAAAATATGAAATGCAGACCAGTTAAACTATATAAAATAAAATATAAATAGTATCAACATAAAAATATAAAATGCAACAATATCCACATAAAAGTACAAAACAGTTGAACTATCAAACAAAATATCAATAGGTACAATTGTTAGTGTAACGAGTTGATGAAATTGAAAAATTGGAAATGATAATAAATCAGATAATTATCCAAAATATCACAGACACCATATCAATATAGATGAATCAGCGACTCAAGCGAAAAGAAAATAAATAACTCTTCATAAAAAATAATAATTCAATAGAATATGAAGTGAAATAATTAAATAAAGAACACATCATCGATATTAAAAAGAATTAAAAAATAATTCACAATACTCCCATAAAATACAAAATCAATTGGAGAAATAGTAACAACTCAACATATCATTTAACTTTACGAGCTTTGAGGCTAGCGAATTCTGATATCAAATTATCCAAAGAGAGTGTTTGACATACTTCATTTTCAATAGAAATCAAAGCCAGACCAACCAATCTTTCCTGAGAAATAGATGCTCGTAAATAATTTTTTATGAGTTTTAATTTAGAAAAACTCCTTTCCCCACTCGCCACACTAATAGGTAGTGTCAATAACATTCTTAAAGCAACACCTACATTAGGAAATGATAGTTGCAGATCATTTTTCAATAAAAAATTCAAAATTTTTGTGGGGTTTCGAGCTCTTTGGACTCTGATATAAATAGACATTTGAATATTTTTATTTCATCATAAAGTTCTTGTCCGTCAACGTCTTTCTCATTCTCAACAGAGAGGTATATAGCTAAATCAGCGCAATAATTTTTCAAGTCATCGTCTACAAGTTCACTAATTTTTTGAAATCTATAGGGAAATTTTAAATATGACGAGTGTTTATTTAATTGCTCATACCTTTCTTTCAGAGAAGTGATTGCTGCATCCATTACTCAATAAAAGAAATTTATACGAAAATTATCTTTTGGGTCGACAAGTGGTTGATCTTCAGATTCGTAATCAAATAATCGTTTTTTTGTTCTTTTTCTAATATTGGATTTATGTTCAAAATCAACAGGTATATCCAGTGTTTCTACCATTTCTTTACAATCCACCAGGATCCGTGAAAAACCTACTTCAGACCTATTCTCATTCAACTATTTTATCAAATCTTCAATGATTTTTGGCGCTAAAGGAAGCCCTTCTTCAATATCGTCGCGAACGCGAAATAGCGAATTGCTATACATTTCGTGAATTTGTGAATATTTACGCACCCGTCTGTGGTCAATCGATCTCTATTATTATCGCTTTATCTAGACTCGAGTTTAATAGTGGAAGACGACCAGCGAGCGCCTTTTAATAGGCTAGATATTAACAGATAACAACTGATGGTTTCATTAATTCAACGGGCGCCTTAGTAACTAAAAATCCAATATCTTCAATTTTCGAAATATATTAAACACCTCTGAACTTTTTGGCACCTGATCAATTTTGGCCCCCTATTTGATGGCGCTCTTATGCTGTGCATATCTCGCTAATGCCTCGGGCCGGCTCTGCTTAGAGATTGCACTTCTTTGCACCCGAGCACACCGCGCTGATGATGAATAAACCTGAAACATGCACTTGCTGTTTCTGTACAGAATTTTCGTTAAAATTTGCCCAAATTTTACTTCGTTGTAAAGTATTTTTTCTACGCCCATGTCTGTATACGTCAAAAATCGCACTATCAACATTCCTTGTAAATGACATTTAACAATAACATGCACGTAATGAGATCTCATAACATACACGTGCGTTTTGAGAAGAAAACTTAAACTTCTTGGTTTAATTAAATTACCATCAAATTTTTATTTACGTAAGACTTTATATTTACACAAATTTAGTCAATTAAAAAACATAAAAACTTTTAGCATTAGCGAGATATATTTAGGATTGGAAGAGTAATGCCCCTAAATGTAGGCAGCACGTTATGCAATATCTTCGTCTTCTGATGTACCGAGCAGTACTACAATTATAAATAATTGGTCATCAGTGTGGTCGGTGGATCAGCGGTCTAAGGCACAGGCCGTTCGAAACTCCAGCATAGCGATAGTCGGTTCGAGTCCGATGTAGGTACGAGAATTTTTCTCAACTACTTTATATCGGATCGATAGGCGACCGCATGCCTTGTTGAAAAGCAAGTGTATGGTGAGTTGTCTGATGCCAATCTCGTCTATAGTGCTAGCTTGGAGAGCACACCGACCACCCGAGGTGGTGCTGTAGGTTTTCCGGGTTTTCCTACAGCTGAAAAGTGAATACATCACCTGAAACATCAGTAAGTCGCCCCGGAGCGCCACGGCAAATACTAATAATAGCCATCCTCTACCCGCACAGGCTATGCCTTTGGGTACACTCAACGAGTGTTTATTAGGGAGTATTATTATATATTATCACCATTAAATAATAAGGCACAATCGATTTACAATATTTGTTCAATTGTTATTAACAACTATTATAATAAAGGTTAAATGATCGTGATGTTTTTTATTTAATGGAAGAAAATAATGGGCTGCGCGGCCTCGTGCATAAACTTTTTCATTTCGTGCGTAATGGGTTACTTACAACACTTGTTACGTAATATACAATTCTTTTTGTTATACGAATATTGCGTCTATAGTGAATTCATATTTCAAATACCTACGCTCGATGTAAACAGTGATCAACGCATGCTTGCAGCGTGTCCACCTCGTAATCGCCAATTCTTGCAACGCTATTGGTCGATAGAACATCAACCTGACACAACACCAAACGAAATGTTTTTGCAGAGATGTATCCAGCTTGGCTGCGTTACAATTATTGAAACTGCTATTTGTTCGAAGTTGCAGCGTTGATTTATTTTTGTGTTTTTATTTACATTATTGATTATTTATTTCGAATATTTCCATCGTATGTTAAAAATCCCATATGAAGCAGGATATTTTCGATCAATTACAGCGAAAAATTCCCGGCGGGACATTTTTAGGCTGAAAATCACCCGGTAGGTATCGAAAATTACCCGCTCGGTCCGTGTATCTATAGTAACGATTGTTAAAATGTACATTTGTCATCTTGACAGGCATAAATACTGAATTTTAAACTTCGTTGAAATGTCACGTGTCGGGAATGATTCGATAACTGTAATTCAAGAAAAAATCACCAAGAGCAAACCAAAAAATACAATGTTGAACCATCAGTATATATGGAAACAGTTTATGGATTTCATTAATGACTCCTCCTCCTTCGGAGTCGGGCTCTTTCGACAAAATATGAAAATAAACTCATGCAGTTTTTAGACAACACGCTTTCATGGAAAATTATCGATAATTTTGAAGCACATGTGTAATTACTCCCGAATAATTGTTTTGGTGTAAAGTTCTGTGTCGGTTTTGGATGATGTAACATTTTCGAATTAATTTCATTGGGTAAACAAGCTTAATGCGTCTCTGTTCTAGTTTGGTGTTCACGTGCGTTTGTTGACATCGTCCGTATTTGAAATATGAATGCACTATAGTCATATGCCCTTTATGAAAAAACGAATTGAACTGTCAAAGTAATTAACTTACTTTTTTTAAGTGGGCTTTCTATATATTATCAATTATTTGAAAAGATAATTACTTTTGAAAACGAATATATGCCACATATGCCATTTCTTTCATTAATTTATTCTGAATTATTGATTCGTATATGAAAAAAATTTAAATTTTTCAATAAGATACCTGCACTAGTATTTTGCTTCCAATAATTGTCATATTTTGTTTCGAATTATTAGAAATTTTATATTGTTCTCTTTTGTATGGTTTGCTAGTAAATCTTGAAGTAACGAAATGAGATATACCAAAGATATAGAAAACATAGACTGCAATTTCCATAAGGAAACCTTCATTTGATTGTAGAAATACACGGAAACGATTTGATCTTCACAAACTCTATTTCAAATTCACAACATATTTCGCTAACACAGTAGCTTTTTCAGGCTTCAGTTGAAAAAATATTTTTTAGATTCGGAAGGAAAAATATATTTTTCTCCCGTGGTTGCATAAGCTCCTGGATGAGCTTCTGAGGAGTTTTGCCAACGCTAAAATGAATGGCATAAAACATTATGCAAAATCCTATAACATCTTTTTTACTCAGATTCTATTATATATCTATAAAAATAAGTGATCAGTGGTAGGTATAGTACGCTTTCCCTTTATATTTGAATCAATATTCCTCATTACCTTAGACACATCCAAAGTTTGCCTTGTTATCCAATCCATCAATTATTGAACTATTGAATTTCCCAACCAAGTGGATATAAATAAACAGACTATAATATGGTCGGAGTGATTATTTCCCTACTATATTTATCTGAAAGGTTAGTGGTTGTATAATCAGTATGGCATTTGAAATTGTTTCTTTTCCCGAACTTTATAAAATTTGATGTAAGAGATGTAAGATATTGTTCAACTCCACAAATAGAAGCTTTCATGGAGCTAATTAAAAATCTCAGTAAAAATAACTGAAGAACTGTAAGAGACGAGAGAAAATCTGACGTTGAAGGCATATGTAAGATATATTTCTGTCAACTCCAAAGATTGAGTAACTCCTTCACCAGAATAGAATGGATTGTACTGTTACGGAATTTGTTTTTTTACCGAGTTTCGTATTGAAGGAAATCACTGCTATACAAGGTGAGCTACATATTTCGGATGGGAGCAAAGCTTCTCAATCAAAATATCCATCAGTTTTCAAGACGTAGACTGTGGAAAGTATACGTAGGAATCAGTAGCAAATTTTCAAAATGCCTTATACAATTCATAACAGTGATAAATGATGATAATGAATAGCCATCATAAGAGGCATTCTTGTTGTCACACCCCTTACCAGAGCAACAGGTGCAAAACCCGACCAGCAGCTTAGGAGCACCCGATCTACTTAGTTCCCAATGCACGAGAAAGAACCCCCCAAAACCAAACCCTTCGGATAAGGGGTCAAGAGCAAGGTGGTAGGGTCATAACAAGGATGCTTTGAGTGGATTGAATAATTGTGGGACGGCCACCTCCATAGCTACGAGAGCAGTGAGCCTGTCAGGAGAGAATATATTTTTATGAAAAAAAATCGTTGTATCCATCAACCGACTGCACTTTTACGAACAACCGTAGAAAGTATCAAAGAGACTTGTGCGAGCTAGGGATGACGCATCCTTTACCTTTTTAAACGTGTGATGTCATGCACGAGACCGGTGACCATGCTGAGGTTGGAACCCATGCAACTATGGATTATTGGAAGATGAAGCTAGCGCAAAACCCGCCCGCCAGCCTTTTGGTCTGGACCTTTTGTGCACCCACATGTTTGACCCGTGGAGGTTCGTTCAGCCGTAGTTTCGGGGCTCTCTTCGATGGTTCCCTTGCGCGTGGTCTCCTGCTACGGTTCCTCTGGTGTCTGCCTCCGCATTGAGGGTTGCACCGTAGAGGCACTCTTTGGATTCCTCGTTTTGGCGCCCTCAGGATGGTTGGCTTGGCTCCTTTTAAATGGGTCCCAGGAGTACCTGGTTTGGTTTCCCTTATAGATGGATTCGGGGGTTAGTTAAGGGGTTTCCCGGATAACTTGTGTTTTGGGCGTACCTTCGGTTACTCTTGTTTTCTTTTCACGGATGCCTGCCTCCGCATCGAGGGTTGCACCGTAGAGGTACTATTTGGGTTCCTCGGGTCGGCGCTCTTGAGTCGGTTGGCTTGGCTCTTCTCGAATAGGCCCCTTGCAGGGTCTGCTTTGGTTACCATTATAGGTGGTTCCGGGGGTCCCTCAAGAGGTTCTTCTGATAATTAGTGATTTGAGCGTACCTTCGGTCCCTCTGGTTCCATTTTCACGAGAGCCCGCCTCCGCACATAGGGTTACAATGTACCTTAGGGTTCCTCAAGTCAGCGCTCTCGGTACGATTGGCTTGGCTCCCCTCAAATGGATTCTAGAGTTCCCTGCTTCGCCACTACGACCTATAACAATATTGATATGTGAAATACGCCACAAAAAAATCAGAGGAAAAGATAAATCCAAAAAAAAATACACTATTAACTACAAACAGATACCAAATACCTATACATGACGTACGTAATATAAAATTCAACATTCTGAACTAGCCGTTGTTTCAGTTTTTTTTTGAAAAGATGGAAGTTTTATGGGAGCTCTTAGTTTGCTCTTCAAGAGAGTTATACAATGTGTCCATAAAGTAACCCCCCCTGTTAACTTTTGAACGGATTGATATTTCAATTTGAAATTTTTGTTGGTCAAATGATAGGCCATAAGCTACTTTTTTACAACAAAAAAATGTCTATCCTTAAAAATATCGGCCCGTTTCATTTTATTTATTGAATTCCAGCAAAATTCAAAAAATCATCCAGAATAAAGAACGATATTTATTTTACATAAATATCTGAGTGATTGAGAAAGAAAATCAAATCAAAAGTTCGAAATGTTCGCCATTGACTTCCTGGCACATGGAGAGACGATTTTAAAATTCGCTTCTTACATTTCCAAACATTTGTGATGTAAGATTCCTGCATACGACTCTTATGCGTTCCTTTCAATTCATTTATCGTTCGAGGGGCGGTTCTGTACAATTGAGATTTGAGATATTTCCACAAGAAATGTGTTTTCCTGAACTCATGGGGATTTTTAGTGCTACAATAACGGTGATTATGTCTATTCACATGTCCATTCAGGAAAAACGTGCTTTTGTTAATGAAACAAATGTTGCTCACACGCATCATATATAGACGAAGTTTCTCACTCATTCGGTCACAGAAATGAATTCTAAAATCAGGATCGTCTTCAGAAAGTTCGTGAGCCATTTTTAATTTATAGGGATGCAATTAAGTTTTTTTCAGTTCTTTTTTTTGTTGTCAAAATGAAGCATACGAACACTTATTTTACCAAATAAAATTGAAAGAAAATATCCAATCCGTTCAAAAGTTAACAGTGGTGGGATTACTTTATGATAGTTGTTCTAACATTATGTACCGCTATCTTGTTTAGGATTATTATTTTTGTTTTAAATTATGCTGTCGTTCAGATAATTGGAATATGTTTCGAATTAGGTATCACTCGACCCCCATGCCATTTAAAAAATTCTGAGGGATAGATATTTTTTTTGTTGCCAGAAAGTATTTGATAAACTGCCATCAATTCATTTGAAAATTCCAATCCGTTCAAAAGTTAACAGGTGGGTGGGTTACTTTATGGACACACTGTATAATTGATAAGCATTGAAATAAAAAATCTTCATGTTATAGTTGGCTTTTGAAACGAGTATTCCGGTTATTCTTCCCAACAAAATTGAAAACTCATTTTATAAATATATGTGAACTAACCACGTTTATGTTGAATTTATGAAAATATTCTCTCCCGATCTTTCGTGTATCGATATTCTAGCAAGAATCCTGATCACATATTCCTGATGTATCAGTACTATTCATTCTATACACTATACGTACCAAAGGGCATGACACGAGGGATTTTTTTCCCGTCAGGAATTTTCCAGTCAGGCCCTGTCTCCGGAGCCCTGATACATTCGGAGGGCTTGCTGGTGTGTCAATAACCCCAGTTAACACTCGCCACGTCCGTGGGGTAAGTGATAACTGGGTCCGAGAATCATGTGCCCTGGGTAGGTGGAGTGAACTAAGAGTTACGGCCTTCTGCATTCGTTCGGCAAAGATTTCTGTCGCATCATGACAAGCCGGTATAATTTTTAGATTCACCACCAAGTACCCCTATGATCAGAACTACCATTTTATCAGAATGTTTTGGGTAAAACCTGCGGAGTTCAAAGAGTAAGTCTCGATATTCTGCCCGTTTCTTATCCCCATTTTGGACGATGTTCCTTTCATCAGGAGCCAGAAACTCTATGACAAAAATCGGCCTACTTTGATGGTCGAGGAGAACATCAGGCTTATTGGCTTGTATTTGCCTGAGGGTGGTGAATTAGTAGATTCGTCAATTCTCATCCTTCACAACTGCATCAGTATCCCCCGGAGCATAAGGCAACACCGGTTCATCGTCTATACCATACGAGGGTCGAAGATGGTAGTCAACACTCGTAGCCCCGCGTTATGCCTGTGGTGCTGAGACCGCATAAGTTGGACAGGCTGAAAGCAAATGCATTATGATCTCGGCTGCCATATGACACGCTCTGAATTTAGTGTCAGGGACCTCTATACTCATCACGCAACTATGGTAGATGGGGGGCAGGCTATTATGAATCGCTCAGTTTCCGACTTCAGCCCACTTGACCTCAGAAATGCAAAGATCGGGTTTCTGGATAAGCCAAGTTCTTCCACTTTCTTAAAGTAGACTCCCTTGCATTGGCTTACTTTTATGTAGCTGTGGGATGCTCTCACTCTCCGCAGCTTTGACGAGGGCTTTTTGCTGAATGGGTTCCAACACGGTTCGTCCGTTCAGTGTCGTATACGAGACCGGCGAGTTCATCGCCTGCACGGGTTTGAAGAGGATACTCCAATCTCTGCTTTTTCATGATCGCATAATAAGCAGAAAAGGAGATCTGAACTCCTGATGACTTTACAGGCTCCATCCAGTACCCTTCTGTTGTGTAGACACTCCAAGTTCAAAAAACCACGGCCTCCCCGTTGTCTGGGGAAGTATAAATGTGTAACGAACGTTTTAGGATGCAAGCTTCTATTAATATGCATCATTTTGCGAGATTTCACGTCGAGTCCATTTCATAACTCCAAAGGAGTGAAGTAGAATCGGAAAGGCAAGCATATTAGTTACAGCAACTCTGGTTTTTCTCCACAGTTCAGAAAAAATATTCGGAAAATAAAAAAAATCGAATAAAAAAAGTTGCTCATATGTTCAGTGTTTTCTCTAGATTTAAAAATAAATTATTTACAGGATGTTCTCTTCGAAAAACTGAAACTAGGACAGTTTCCTGTGAAACCGGAAACCATTTTATCTGAAGAAATATTCAAAGAAAAATGTCAATCCGTTCAAAGGTCAACAGGGGGGTTACTTTATGGACAGACTTAATAGCACCTGAGGATTTAGTTCAACCCTATATCTATATTTAGTGATTTGTTGCTCAGCGGCTTAGGTCTTTGGCTATTGGAACTTCTGCTTGCATCCGACCGGGGTCCGAGACCACAGTACGGGATAATTTTTGCATCGGATTCGTTAGACAGCCACATGCATTGTTGCAAAGCAATTGTGATGAGTTGCCTTGATGCCTTACCCGAAGTCTGGGGCTTGCTCGGGGTATTGCTGTAGGTTTTCCGGAGTTTCTTACGGCTGAAAAATGAATACACCACCAAAAAAGGAGTAATCCCAGAGCTCCACGGCAAAAAATAACAATAGCCGTCCTCTATCCACACAGGCTATGCTACTTTCACAGGCTATTTTGAGCATTTGTTAAAACCACAGCTTGTTTACTATTTTAATTCCAATTTACCCAATGGAGAGCATGAGCTGATAAAATGATTCAATACTATTAGATAAACATGGATTATTTGTATTTTAAAGACAATGACCAAACTTTTTCATTTTTTAGTATCTAACAGTTATATCAGAATGCCACGATTATTGGGATGATATGGCAATAAGAAAAAAAACTCGTATTCCTGATCATGAGTTTTGATGATAATGTAACGATTTCGAGACCGGCCCCGAGACCGGCCCTGATCTAATTAATTATGCACCCTCGTTCAACTAGGACAGCATATCTGCTGGCCCACGGATCGCCGAGAACAAGCTGGAATAAAATCGATCGTTTCGATACTGTTCGAAGAGCCATCTAGATGATATGTTCTATACTCCGAATAATCGAGAGTCGTGGATGGAATATGCTTGGGAGTATATAAGCCGGATAATCAGAGATAGCCACGGAGAGTTACGAATATAATAGTTCCAGAGTTCACAGATAGAGACTGACACAGTAATAAATAAATTAGTGGGGTAAATGTTTTAGTTGAATAATTGTTTTAAATAGTGATTTAAATGAATTAGGAAAATTAGTTAGTGCAGTTTTACTACATTTGTTGTCAGAAGACGGATGTTTAAAATAAATAAGTATTCGTCGCGTTGAAAAATTGATAAACGCGCCTAATAGAAGGCCAGTGACCCGTTGAACATTTGAGTGCTTGCAAAGTGGACAGTTTTGCGCGTCGCGGGACAATAAACTGAAAACTTTTTGTGTGAAATAAATAATAGACTGATATTCGGTTAAAAACGCTTCCGAGGAGAGTTCACCTGGTTGACCTTAAAGTTAGTTATTTGGAGCAAGAGTTAGAGGAGCGCGAATTAGAAACAACTGGAAAGAAGGCCATACTGCAGAAAAGACTTTCAGATGGACTGATTGAAGAAGGAGAAGAACCCGAAACATTTTTATTCGAAGATTCTGGAAACGACGAAGAAGATATTGTTTTTTACATGTATTTAAGATTACGGAGAAGAAGGAAACGTTTTTGGAGGTATCCATACATTGAAAATAACATAAACTGTAGGTTGTTTGTAGCAGCAAATATTCGGGCAATTTATAGTTGTATAAGCAGTCATACTTTTCAATTTCCATCACCAACATAACTACGCTAGGCATTCTCCCTTGATATACCCAAGAAACAATCAAAAATCGTGTAATGTCGCGCAGTAAATGCTGATCTACTGACTTGAAATGTGCCGATAGGCTGCGATTCAGACAACATGCTGACTCCGTATCGCATTGTGCAGATTCGTGTGCTAGCTGGTACTATAAGGCCGCTTCCTGACGGGTCGGTACAACATCGGGACGGCACTGACGCGGTGAGCGCTCGGTATGCCGAGCCAATGTCGACACCATATATTATAATAATTTATCGAAAATTCGAATAGTTTGAAGGAGGAACTTCAACAAAATTCGGTGAGTCTGGAGGATAAATTTCTTCAAAATTCAAAAAGCCTGGAAGAAAAGCTTCTAGAAAACTCGGTCAGCCTTAAAAATATGGAAGATAAATTTCTGGAAAATTCAAATAACCTGAAAGAAGAACTTCTCGAAAATTCTAATAATCTAAAAGAGGAACATCAAGAGAATGTGAAGAGCCTGGAAGAAAAACTTCACGAAAATTCAAGAAACCTAGAAGAGAAGTTCCTAGAAAACTCGGAAGGCTTGAGAAGAGAACTTTGTGGTGTAGCGAATCGAATGGAAATTATTGAAAAAAATCAAGGAAAAATTCAGTGAATTGGAAAACCGAATGGATTCTGTGCGCACCCCTGAAATTTCCAACAGAAATTCAATGCCGGATCTGAGTACGAACTTGGAGGAAGATGAAAAAGACGTAAAATATTTTAAGGTCAGTACGGAACCTGGAAAACTCGCATTGAAACCGCCTCAGTTCGACGGAAACACTCCATGGGCAAACTACCGCCGACAATTTGAAGCTGCTGCCAAAGCAAATGGATGGAATGCTGGGGAAAAAGCTTTAGCATTGACACTGGCATTGCGTGGCGATGCCACAAACATTTTACAGACCCTCACCGCCCAACAACAGGAGGACTATGAACAGCTGATTAAACATCTAGAACTACGGTATCGTCAGGCCCACCTAGAACATGTGTACCATTCACAGCTGAAGAATCGATGCCAGAAATCAAGCGAATCCTTGCAAGAATTTGAAGCCGATATTGCACGCTTGGTTCGTCTTGCGTACCCAGCTACACCGGAAAATGTAATGGAGCGACTAGCAGTCCATGCATTTTTGGATGGATTTCGTGACCAGGAAACCCGACAAGCCCTAACACTAGCCCGCCCCGCACATCTCGTGGATGCATTGGCACGCGCTCTGGAATTTTAAGCGGCAAAGCAATCCTGCAAAAGCCAGAGTAGAGTCAGGATGATCGAGGAAGACTCACAGGAGCCTACTAATATGGAAGCTGTCCTGCGAAAGGTTATGAAGGAAGTTATGCCTGAGAGAAGACTGATACGATGCCGAAATTGTAGAAAACTTGGGCATGTGCGTAGCAAATGTCCAACATTAAAAAAATCGACAACAACGAAGGACAAGAAGGAGCAATCGTCAGCCCGTATCCAGCAAGCCCCAAATAACAACGCATATGTTGCTGTCCTTAACGACAGAACAAAGGTGTCTTCGTAGACGGTCTCAATAACAACGAGCCTCGCACTATGCTCCTAGATACAAGTGCGACTAGGACGATTCTTGGGCCTACATTTGCCAAAACACCGGCAAGAATTGAATCATCAAATTGGAAGATACGCATAGCAACAGGAGAACCGGCAACTGTGTATGGTGAACTTCCGATTGAATTGACTTTGGGCAGTACTAAATTGAAACACCGGGCTCTAGTAGCGGATATCGAGGATGATGCAATCATAGGGATGGACATCATGAACTCCAGAGGGTTCGAGCTGAATTTTAAAGACGGCATCCTTCGTGTGAACGGAGAAGAGCTGGTACTCTATGGGAGAAATGAAGAAATGGCTCGAGTTCTGCTGGCTGAAGACGTAAGCGTACCGAAGAGGGCTGAAACCATTGTGGAGGCTCGCCTGAATGGAGGTGCGAGCAGTGGAAACGTGGTGATGATGTTCGAGCCCAAGCTACATGATGAGAAAATTGGACGAGATATTGCACTAGGAAAAACCTTGTTGCTTGCTGATAAATTTGTGCCAGTAAGGGTAATGAATGTCAATTATTACCCGGTGACCTTGAAGAAGGGAAGAATTTTGGGGCACTGCTTGTCAATTTCCAGTAACATGCCAGCAGAATTGGAGAAGTTGGTTGCTATCTCGTCCAAGGACATGGAACCAGCACAAAAGACCAATCTGAGGGAACTAGTCAGGAAGTATCAGGACATCTTCGATACCGGAGTAGGCAAAGGCGGTGGAACAAAGGTGGTTCAGCATAAGATCGACACTGGAAATGCTCGACCGATCCGACAATCAGCCAGGAGACTTCCCCTTGCCAAGAAAGAAGAGGCTGACAAAATAGTCAGTGATATGGAGAAAGATGAAGTCATCGAACCATCCGACAGTCCCTGGTCCTCTCCAGTCGTGTTGGTGAAGAAGAATGACGGATCAAAACGCTTTTGCGTTGACTATCGTCAACTTAACAACGTGACGAAAAAGGACAGTTACCCTCTACCAAGAATCGACGACACGCTAGACACGCTGGCTGGATCTACGATTTTCTCGACCCTGGACCTGAAGAGTGGATACTGGCAAGTAGAAATGGCTCAGGAGGATCCAGAAAAGACAGCTTTCACCGTCAGCTCAGGATTGTGGCAGTTCACAGTTATGCCATTCGGGCTCTGCAACGCTCCAGCCACGTTCGAAAGATTGATGGAGGCGGTTCTGAAAGGACTCTCATGAAAGACGTGTCTGGTGTATCTTGACGACATTATTGTGGTCAGCAAATCGTTCAACGACCATGTGAAAAACTTGGAGGAGGTATTTCAGCGACTGAGAAACTCCGGACTGAAATTGAGCCCCAAGAAATGTTATCTGTTCCAGAAAGTAGTACGATTTCTCGGCCACGTTGTCTCTGGGAAAGGAGTGGCAGTGGATGAGCGGAAAATCAAAGCTGTTAAGGAATGGCCCGTTCCGAAAGACATTCACTAGCTTCGAAGTGTTCTTGGCGTGTGCACTTACTATCGCCGATACGTGCTGGGATTTGCTAACATCGCGAAACCACTGACCAGGCTCACGGAAGGACAACCAAAGTTCCAGTGGTCAGATAAATGCCAAGATTCATTCAGGAAGTTGAAAGGAGCTTTGATCAACGCACCAATCCTGAGCTACCCCCTTCCAGACGGGAAATTCATTTTGGACACGGACGCCAGTAACGTGGGACTTGAAGCTGTCCTGTCTCAGATCCAAGATGGACAAGAGGTCATCGGTTACTCCAGCAAGACTCTCAGTAAACCAGAGCGAAACTACTGTGTCACCAAGCCGGAACTGTTGGCTGTTGTCAAAGGAGTTGAGCACTTTTATAAGTACGTGTATGGACGAAGATTCCTACTGAGAACTGACCATGCAGCTCTCAAATGGCTCCTACAGTTTAAGAATCCCGAGGGTCAAGTGGCACGCTGGATCGAGAGGCTCCAAGAATTCGACTTTGAGATCAAACATCGGGCGGGGACAAGCCATAAGAATGCGGATGCCCTATCGCGAAGACCATGCCCAGACGACTGTTCGCACTGCCGACGAGCAGAGGAGAAGGAGTCGACGCTCTGCAGAACCACGGCGGTCCATGATAACTGGAATGACAACAAGATTCAGAAAGATTCAGATCTTGGTTCAGTCATCGGCTGGAAGAAGAGTGAGCGAAGACCGTCGTGGCAGGAAATAGCCAGTTGTTCTCCAGTCGTTAAAACTTACTGGGCCCAATGGAACTCTTTCACCTTAGACAATGGAGTCTTGAAGCGTGTGTTGGAGTCGGAGGATAGCGGGGAAGAAAGACGTCAGGTAGTAGTTCCCAGGAGCAGATGACAGGAAGTGCTCCGAGAAGTCCATGATGGGGTCACCGGAGGACATCTGGGAGTGACGAAGACCGTCCAGAAAGTTAGACAAAGGTTCTACTGGGCCAATTGTCAAGCTGACTTCAAGGACTGGTGCAGAAAATGTGCTGTATGTGCTGCCAGTATTGGGCCTCGAACAAGACCTAAGGCCCCGATGCGCCAGTACAATGTGGGCAGCCCATTCGAAAGGATCGCCATTGACATCGCTGGCCCATTCCCACAATCTGAACACGGGAACAAGTACATCCTTGTGGCGATGGACTACTTTAGCAAGTGGGCCGAAGCCTATGCCCTGCCCAATCAAGAAGCCATCACCGTTGCCGACGTCATGGTGAAGGAGTGGATTTGTCGATTCGGTGTCCCGTTAGAGCTGCATTCCAATCAAGGCAGGAATTTCGAGTCAAACCTGTTCCAGGAAATGTGTCGGATGCTGAACATCCGAAAGACGAGAACCACAGCTCTACATCCGCAGTCAGATGGAATGGTTGGAGCGGATGAATAAGACGATAAACCGCCACCTGCCCAAGGTAATCTCTGACCACCAAAAAGATTGGGACCAGTACCTCCATCTGTTCCTGATGGCCTATCGTTCCGCAGTTCACGAGTCAACCGGCCAAACCCCTGCTAGCATTATTATGGGCCGAGAGCTGCGACTTCTATGTGACTTAAAGTTTGGGACGCCACCAGGACAAGACACTGCGGGAGATGACTACGTCAGCAAACTGCGACAGAAAATGGACGACATCCTTGAACGGGTCCGTTTGAACATCCATAGTGCCAGCGACAGAATGAAGGAGTCCACTTTAATAGGATATCCCCTTACGCCGGAAACCACGACCAAGTCCGCACCGTCAGATCACCGGAGGACGAAATAACGTTTCAGAGGTTCATGTCCCTGTACTCGAACGGACAAAAAGTTCAATATTGGGTAACCCGAGAGGAGTCACGAGATCTTTTCAAGGTGCCTGCCGATAACGCGTTAGCTCAATGCGTGGCAGAAGATCTCCAAATGTCCAGAGGCATTGCCGTAGTTTTCTCCAGAAGTTCCGGTCGAATCCAGGAACTGAGAGAACAGAACCCGAAAGTTGGAGGGGTATTACAGCTGAGGAAAGGCCAGAGAAACATCTACTATCTGGTTACCAAGAAGCGTTCTCGAGATAAGCCGTCTTATGAAGATGTTTGGAAGAGCCTTACGAGATTGAGAGACACGATGCTGGACTGGAGAGTTATAAGGAGCATGTTGGAGACAATAATCAGATCCAGCGGCATTGGCATTCTGGTGTGCTGCAACCATCTTCTTCGACCCAAGTTGAAGACTGTGGAGTGCTACTTCCATCGAACGTCCAGGTGCAGATATGGAAAATCTTGCAGATACCTTCACACTCCAAGAATGACGTTTTGGGGCGAAACGTCTTGAAGAAGGGGGCAATGTCACGATTTCGAGACCGGCCCCGAGACCGGCGCTGATCTAATTAATTATGCACCCTCGTTCAACTACGACAGCATATCTGCTGGCCCACGGATCGCCGAGAACAAGCTGGAATAAAATCGATCGCTTAGATACTGTTCGAAGAGCCATCTAGATGAAATGTTCTATACTCCCGAATAATCGAGAGTCGTGGATGGAATCTGCTTGGGAGTATATAAGCCGGATAATCAGAGATAGCCACGGAGAGTTACGAATATAATAGTTCCAGAGTTCACAGATAGAGACTGACACAGTAATAAATAAATTGTCGATGTAAATGTTTTAGTTAAATAATTGTTTTAAATAGTGATTTAAATAAATTAGGAAAATTAGTTAGTTCAGTTTTACTACAATATTTATGCAATGGAACTATAATTTGACGCACTGTTTTCAAGTTTATGTTTGAAGTGATCTTCTCTTATGCATGAATTTCATCAAAACGTGATTCTAATAAATATTATAGTTTGTGTATTCTGATATAAGTGTTATATACCTACTAATGTAATAGCAAGGGAATTAATAAGAAAGAAGAAATAAGAAACTAAATAAGAAAGTTCTGTGATTATTATCGAAATTAAATTCTTCCACTATAGTCGAGCAATTAGATTTTTGTAAAGACACGGAAAATAGAAAAAAGTGATATTTTCAATCTTCTCAAATAATTGCTCAAAACGGTTTATATGAGTTTGAAATCAAATTATAATCACCTTTCTCAAGGTTTTTGATATCTTGCCATCTTACCCTACTTTTTGCATCTTTATTGTAATTTTTTTCAATTTGCCGCCATACTAGTGATCACGTGATATGTGTCATAATAATTGATTTTCAGGTTGTCGGACATGAATGTCTCTTTTACATGGATGACATCAAACTATATGCTTCCGGAGAGAAGGATTTTCATTAGTCCTTAAAGGTGGTGCAAAAGTTCACGCATGCTATCGGAATGGAGTTTGGGATCGACTAATATGCCACGTTTCATCTCAAAGAAGGACGGTGCAAGGAATACTGAGAGGACGTCCAGCTCGTTGACGTAGGTATTCTTACATCATCTGGCCAGATGCCAGAAAGATGTATACTTATCTAGGGGTGGAACAATGTCACTCCCAAGAGGTACCTACCGTTAAAAACTCTCTCCGTGGCAAGTATCAGCATAAGCTCCGACAGATCTGGTTATCAGAACAAAGTTGCTGCAACTAATATTTTTGACGTTCCGATTCTACTTTACTCCTTTGGAGGAATGAAATGGACACAGTAAGAGCTGCGACCACTTGACGTAAAAACTCGCAAAATGATGCATCTTCTTAGGAGCTTGCATCCTAAATCGTCTATTCCACGATTATACTTCCCCAGACAGCGGGGAGGCCGTGGACTTTTGAGTTTGGAGTGTCTACACACCAGAATGGTACTGGATGGAACCTGTGAAGTCATCAGGAGTTTAGGTCACCTTCTCTGCTTAGTATGCGATCATGAAAAAGCAGAGATTGGAGTATCCTTTTCAAGACAAAAACCCGTGCAGCCTATGAACTCGGTCTTGTATTCGACACTGAACGGACGAACCCAAACTCTGTCACCAAGTTGGAATCCGTTCAGCAAAAGGCCCACATCAAACCTTCGGAGAGTGAGAGGCCCCTACAGCTACACAAGGATAAGCCAATGCATGGGGTCTCTTCAAGATCATTGAAAACCTTGGCTTATCCAGAAACCTGACCTTCGCTTTTTTCAGGTCAAGTGTACTGAAGTCATAATGGCCTGATAAAATAATGTCTTCAACACCCTCGTCTACCGTAGTCGGATGTGGAGAGTGTTTACTGGGGTTACAGCGTTCCCTCCGGAAGTATCGCAGCTCCGGAGATAGGGCCTAAGTGGGATTTTCCTGGTGAAAAAAAATGAATAAAAGAAATTAAATACTTCCTTGTAAACACTCATAGAGTGTGCCCAAAGGCATAGCCTGTGCGGATGGAGGACGGCTATTATCATTATTTGCCGTGTCGCTCCGGGGTGACTTACTAACGTTTTTGGTGGTCAATTCACTTTTCAGCTGTAGGAAAACTCGGAAAACCTACAGCACCATCCCGCACCATCAAGCTAGCACCAGACGTCGGGATAGGCATCTTGGCAACTCACATCACACTTGATTCACAACAAGGCATTTGACCACTAAAAGAGACCCATGTACTTGTATTCTCGCGTACCGGAGCCTCGAACATCATTAACCGATATATCAATCTACCTAATAGCAATTTTCATTATTTTCGATTCTCTCAATTGTCTTACCAGTTTAGTAACGTTATTGCTTTGGAACTTTCTTCAGTTTCAACACATTACCTATGCCCAGTCAAGTTTGCAAAAGAGCAAATTTGGAAAAATTCAATGGATTTAGTTGATGGTCATGATAATAATAATCTTGATTGTGAAATATCCATATTGAAAACTATCACTTGTATTCTTGACGTCATTCATAGTTATGTGTTCTGTCTAGTATTAATCAGCTGAATTTTGATGTTATAAGAAAAACAATTTTGTTCGTGAATGAATCTGTGAAATCATTGAAAATATTTAGCCAACAATGGTATCACGATAGTATAGGGGTATTGGAATCTCATATTTAATGAACTAATGAATAATAAACGTTTTATGTTTGAAAGCTCAACTGATGTCAAAGCTCTGACGACAGAATTTCCGACGAAAATGTATGCGATTTAATTCCAATTTCGTGAATAGACTCCAAGCCTATAGGTACATATATTCCCTGAAAACGTGTTTTCTCTTAAATGATCACCTGGATTTGTTTGATAACGTGACATTGTCACATTTTAAAGCAGCCGTATCCTGCGTTTTCATTTGGGATAAACGGGTTTATTTCTATTGATCACGGTTCTATATGATTGCATGAAAGGTATACGTAAGGTAGATTCTAATGAGTTGTTATCAGCATGAAGAAGTGAATGGAATATACCCAATTTTTCTGTATAATTAGTTTAAATACTATAGAAAATTTCCAGAAATAAAAAATTTACGGTAATTTCATTAATATCCAGCCATCTTTTATTGCAAAAACCATTTGATTTTTCCTCTATCACAAAGTTTGGAACCCATCAAACTGTTTCATGTATCTGTACTACAACGTCATGTTTTTCTAACATATCTAATGTTAAATTTAAACTAATATTTTTCGGGTTTGGAGTCTGTCGTTTTTCCTTACTTGGTTTGAAAACATTAATCTCGTTTTATCACCAGATAATTTTCAATTTATATATATATATATATATTTATTAGTAGCAATTTTATTGATGTGATCATTGACATGTGATGTTAAATCTCGTTATATGCCATATGTGTATTGATGGAAAATTCTTGTTTTTATATATTTATGTACTATACTTTTTATTGTGATGTAAATTATACCTTTTTTGTGACGTACCTAAACATAATAGTGCATTTATTGTATTATTACTAATTTTGTAAATTTTAGAGGTGAATGAATCTATCTATCTATTTATCATTTTTATAACGACGGCCTTTAAGAAAGGAATAGTTAGTTCAAATTTCAGAAATTTTAGAAAATCAATTGTTTCTTATTGGTTGTCAAATCAACATTATAATAGGCTTCAATTTCAATGTTTCACCATTTTCTGTTTCTTAGATAAATGATACATCTCTTTTTCTTTTAAGTATCTCAAGATTCTTTTAACAGCTTTCCAAGATTATTTAGTCGGTTTGTCGGAAATTTATATCTGACCTGCTTATTTAAAGCTTCCTATTAGCTGTCGATAAAGTATATTCACAATATAACTTGATAACAAATGAATTTGTCCTGTAATTGGAGTTTTTGTTCCATCACAATCTTTCATAATATTGAATTTGGTTAAACAATTTTCTATCGTCTCCTTTTGTCATATGTATGCTGCGTTTTTTTTAATTCTATATACCCAAAAAGTTTGAAATTATTCCTAAATTTGGGTTTGTGGTAGTGGAAAATAGAACAGACACAATTCGGTAATATAGACTTCTTATTTACATGATGATTTTCTGCGTTTTTAGGCCGCCGTTCATTATGAGGTAGTCTCGACGTTTTTCCAACACGGGCGATTGGCATTATTAGGAGAGATAATACCTACATGTTTCTTCAAATGCAGAACGTTAACCGGGTGGGTCTATGATTTCAACCACGTTTAAAACACTACACAATATTTTTCTCCTTTGGGAATTGATCAACATACCTGATTTCTACCTCTCTTGAAATATCTGGATACCTTGTAATAAATCTGATCCCATGGATAACATTTTCATATTCGTCTCAGCTAACTCTACAGATTTGCAGGAATCTACCATTTAACGTCTTCCTAAACAGATTCCAAAGCATTACCGATTAACTTTTTCTTTTGATTTTCCAAGTAATATTGTTTTCACAGACATTTGAAGTCAGCAAAGAAATCGATCGGTTTCATTTGTTGTTGTTTTCGATTGGAAATTTGATGATGGTGAACGATGTTTCTCAAGAATTTGGACTTCATTCTCTGCTAATTTCAAAAAATTGTATCGTTTCAAGACTTTATTTTCAAGGAACTTCTTCAGAGGCGCAAATTGAATTCAATTCGAATCAGGATTCCTTCTTTGAAAACCTTGAGATTTTCGACTACGAAACCGTACAAAGCAGTACAGATTTCCTTATTTATTAAAACTAGTTTTGTCTTCACGACATCTTATGTTATTTTTTGTACCTTTGTTTCTTGTTATCGTATACGTATAATTTCTTGCCCCTGCACCCACCACAACAAATAATTAGCAGCCTCCATACATTTCTACACTGTAAGTTTATTTGACTAAAGGCACAATTGGACTCGATGTGAGCTGTATTTTTGAATGTGTTTTCGACCCAATGTTTCTCTGTAATGAGTTCGGATGTGCTCACCTGGTACCGGTTGCAAATACAAGTTATTAATACGTCGAGTCGAGAGAACCTTAACAAATAAGTACGATAGACAACAAAAGTATTCAAGGTACCAAATCGTTTAGTACTACATCCTTGAAACAAAGTGATATTCTGATTCTGTATTCTGCAATAACCAATCCGTTGATTACGTAATCATCTCTGTTCAATAGAGGCTGGTTTCGAAATCTTCTTTTGGGAAACAATGAGAATACTCGAAATGACTCTGATCTTTGTGTTCAGATATCTAATGAGAATACTCTCAGGAGAAACAACTTATCAATAACAAGTGCGCTGGAATGATCGCCACATAGTCACCGGTGTTCTGGGCCTCCTTTTACCTCCACCAGTTTATTCAAATTGTTTCTCAGTGGGTCATTAGGTACATCAATATAGAGAGTCCTGCAACAAGGGTGAGGTCTTCCATATCTCCACTTTGGTAACAGATAGATCGATGATTTTATCAGCGGAATGATAATTTTTTCTAAGCTCTTCAAAATGAAAATGATTATACTTACACGGGGTGTTTAGTTTTTTTCACGGCAGGTCCCAACTTTATTATTTCTTCAGTTTATCGGTTTCAACATGTGAAATAAAAGGTACTCTAGGTGAATCTTTTTTTTCGAAAATATTGACAGTTTTCGAGATTTTTAAAATAACAGCTTTTTTTTCTAAAATTCGTTACCTTATCAAAATATTTGAAATTATAAAGTTGTGCTAAGTCCTATTGAAATTCATTTCTAGTTAAATATTGTATGAAGGAAAAAAATTGTAAATAAAAATGTGCAAAATCTTTTTTATTTTAAATGGAACAACCTGTATGAGAAACAGAAATTCTTCATATTTATTTGCTATAATCTAGAAATATTTTATATAATGTAACACCTAGTAATGGTAAATTCTCCACCTGACGACAATCAAGTATTTTCTATTAAAGATTTATAAAACACTGCATGTTAAACACAATTTTAACAGTTTTCTATAAAAAAATTATTCAAGTACTTAAAAATGAAAAATAAAATTGGACATTTAAAATTTAAAGGGATTTGTTTCTATTTCACCATCTGGCAACATCGGCTACAAATTTCACAGATAAGAGAGGAAAACAAATCTGTTACGTTAATAAGTTAAACATACAAGACAATGTTCCGAGCACCGACCTATGATAAAATATAGGTCGGTGGTTCAGAGTCATTCTGTGACATTTTGTGTACTGTGTTCCTACAAAGACAGATATATTGACTATGGTACTTCTTCTTCTAGTATATTACCATCCCCTACGTTTTGTAGGCGCTGTTGCCAACATGTTGATTAGAAACAAAGCTCTTTAAAATTTAAAACCCAATATTTGAAAAATTAATTTGAATACTTTTCGCAGCGAAATTGAAAACCTCATGAATGAAACTAAGGACAAAGTTGAGAATTCTGATAAGTCTGGAATCTACGAAATCAAATGTAAGGACTGACAAAAAGATCTATTAAAGTAAGGTATAAAGAACACTTAACACAACTAAAATATGGAAGAACAGAAAAATCCGCTGTCGCCCATCATGTTTTGCAACAAAACCATTCCATAGACTTTAGTTCATTCAGAAATTTTTCTCACTAGTCAGTGTCACGTCCATCGAATGAACAATCAATATTATCTTCATTTCCCTTACCAGGTAATGAGGAGGTATACTCACTTTTTTCATACATATCGTACAAAGTATTTCGTACTGCCATTTTCTGCTGTTTTCTTTTTGAGACGACGTCTACTTTTCGCTGGAGTTGATGGAATGGGTTTATTTTCGTTTCTTATTTTGATCTTGTACACCGTTTTTCGAGATATTTTAAGTGCATCTGCAACTCTCTAAAATACAGTAAAGAAAAATTACGACATTTCTTTTGTGGTTTTGATTGTTACCTCCTGAAAGTGGTAAATAAGGTCCACCATTCACTCTTTCAATTTAACAACAACAGGCATCTAGATGCCTATGCAATCTTAGAAATAAGTAAACATAATAAAATCATGAATTATGATGGGTGACCAATACCCAATAGTTTATTGTACAGCTTGCTGAAATAATTGGTTTGTTATCATATTATGCAAGTAATTAACATATACCTTTAATTTATCATTTACCTGTTTAGGAGATAAGGCAACATTTTGAGATTATATTTTTGTTAAATAATGAAGACGCGGGTATCTAGCAGAGATATCTAACGAGTATAAATAAGAACAACTTTGTATGTAGATTTAGTTTAATCTTCCTCTTGAAGATGGTCACTTGGTGACCGAAACACGTGTCGAGGTGTTGAAAATAGTGGTTTGGTGTTGGGATACAACTCAAGTATATTCAATGAAACTCAACTTTATTTTGTTAAAACTTGCATTTGCTCCAATTGAGGAGAATTTTCCATTCCTCCAAATAATGCATAGTTTTTTTCCAACCACTTCTTCAGAATATCTCTCGATGATTATAATTATCCGTTTGGGAGATGAACAAGTTGTGATTTCGACTACCATTCTGTTATTAATTTCAGTCATATCAAAATGCATGTTTTGAAGTATTTATAAAAATTTTAATTATCTCGAAATGTGTGCCATTATCTTCCGGTCTACAACAACCTTTCAAAGAAACGCGAATGAATTGATTTTTTCAAAAACAATTATGGCAGGTTTGAAAATCAATTAGTTTGGCAAGTCAAAATATTTGCCTGTCAGTATATGTACAGGTATTGAAATATTTAATATATGCTAGTAAAAGAATTGAAATTCCTAATGAATATTACTGTATCGAGCGAGGAGTTTCGATATACAATTTAATTAAAATGTTGATTTCAAAAACTGATTATATTGATATGATGTTCATATAAGGTAAATCATACTGAAATTGTTTATTGGCAAGTAGAATTTATTCTCAACAGTATCTAGCTAGAAGGCATCCAGATGAAAGATCGCGTTTAAAAAAACCGTTCATTGAGATTATGGCGAATACATAAGAAAAATTGACATTTTTTTCCCATAAAGCTTGTTTAAGTAAAACTATTGATTTTAACCAATTTCACCATGAAACATATTTAAATATTTCTCATGTGGAACTGGGAGTACTCGCCGGAAGGCAATACATTCCAAAATGAAATCTAATTATAAAAATAATCCAGTATTTCGCATATTTTTATATGGTATAGAATTGCCGGCAAACGTCGAACAGAAATGATTTAACAGCCCCATACGACTGCCGAATCACGTCTACCCAATGCCTGGCAACGTTTTTCTACAAGATTATACTTTGCAATACTTCCTGTTACAACCACCAACATTATTTCTGTTCAACGTTCGCCGCCAATCCTATAGTATTGGAAAATATGCGAAAGGCTGAATTATTTCTATAATCAAATTTCATTATGGTTTTGATTTTAATCATACAATTTGTAGAGCCGTTGTTGGCGCTTCTTATTTTCTTAATATTTTGCACCGTTTTTAGTAATGTGTGATACCCTGTATATCACAGATCGATTTTAGATTTATCGTTTGAGAAAATCACCAACGTACAATGAAAAATGAATTTCAATTCAACAAATTTTTTTAAGACCCTTTGAAAATTTTTAGGAATGCTTTCAATCGACAATATGCTACCAACAACTAATGAGTCCTCTAAGACATAAAAGTCGAGGAAGACTCGACTCGATTTCTGCCCCTAAAAAAATACCAACCTTGTGAGGATATAACCATCCTCGTTTAAGAAGACAAAGACAGAAATGGCTGCTAAGAGAAAAGGAAAAATGTATCGACCCCCTCCACCAGTCTAATAGATCATCCCCTAAACGATTCTATTTTAATCGTCGAATCAGTTACCAGCACCTGAAATAGATTCTGCCGTGTATATACCAGCCTCACGTTGTAGTCCACGTTTAAACGCAGTCGAATAGGGAATACGCCACAACCTCTAGAATTTAATATCATTACAGAGTACAAGCCGTTGCGCAAACACGGCCGACAGAAAGTTTTATTTATCAATTGTGTTCATAGGACTGAGTGTAGTGAGGTTCTGACCGAGATGTTGAGTTGTGTTGGGCATTAGTAGCGGAAAGTCTACTCCAACTCTTGTCGCCTGAAAGAGGTAGGGTGAACAATTTTTATATGTCCGTGTACTCATACGTAAACGCATGCGAGGAGGAAGAGTTGGTCATCCCCAGCCGATTTATTCTTTCAAAAATAATAATAGTTAGTCAAGCTGTACTCATTTGAAATATCGTGTACCCCAAATACTCAAATCAGACAGTACGTCTCCACTTATCAATAATTTTCATGTAGTCTTGTTTTTAAATAAAAATTCATGTCGTCCCATCTTATGATACGCTGATACCTTGTTATAACATTATTACCAAAGTGATTGATGAGAAAGTTTCAAACGTTCCCTCAAAATATTGTTAATTCGCCTATCTCGTTGGCACTCGAAACAAATTTTGACAATTTTTGGTGAATGCGCCTCTTCACAAGCTCTTTTTTGGTGACATTCAATATATGGGTTATATTTCATTAGGTGGTAATCGCATCAATGTTGAGATGCTTTTGTAGCAAAGATGCAACTGGATTGCGAACAACATAGAAGATATTCAATTGAGAGTGGTGACAAAATATTTCCAGAATCCTTTAAAAAAATGTACAAAACCAAATTAGTTCGTACATATTTCAATCATTATATTAATTAAATCGTCAGTCAAACACTAAAGTTTTATAATATATCACCACAGGGCTGCATCTTGCGAAAAGATGTTAACATATTACAGATATTTGTGCAATTGTCTTCAATAAAAAACCCTTGCTATTTCTGTTCGTAATCTAACAATGGAATTTTATTAAATTTTGACGTGGTTTACTCTGCCCGGAATTTCAATTCATTTTGATATAATCATTGAGAAGATAAAGCTTTGTCTATAAGTTTCATAACTTCTGACAATAAACTATATATTTTTTTTATTAATATTATTTTGTAATGCATCGCACGGGGTTGTATTATCCATAGTAATACTATGTTATGCCGAGCATTGAAATAAATATCTAACTGATGACGTTGATCTTCCACAAACAAAAATATTTTATCATGACGTGATAACTCTATTAATCAGTAGAAGAAAAACTTGCATTGGGTGTCTCATCAATCATGAAACGTTAAGGGTATAGAAATGAAATAATATGATACCTAGTGAGCTTCGACTCATCGAAACTATCCGGATAATATCAATGGTCAGTCAGGATGTGTAGAAAGGCGGTGTAAATTAAAGAATCACGAGATTTTAACATATTCCTAACGACTAATATATGTCTATCTGTTTTTGGATGAATTGCTGATATACAGGGTGTCCCGAAACTATGGTGCCAAATTGAAACAGAAGATTCTCCTTGAAAAATAAATAGGACTTTTCTGATATTTCTTTCCCCAAATGTCGTTCGTTGCAGAGATACAGAGTGTTGAATATGAAAAATTAAAAGTAATTTTTATTCATAACTTCCACAGTTCGGAAAATTTCTCAAAAAAAATTGAAAGAGTATTTGTTTTCAACAGGTGGTTTATTTCGAGAAAGAAAACACATTTTCAGTTGTTACCAGTGGCGTACAAGAAGGGCATCATGGTCCCTTTTCTCCCCTATTTTTTACGCCACTGGTAAAATCGAAAAAACTAAAAATTTTTCGCATTTCTCATTCAATTTCCAGTAGAAATGTATATTTGTTTGAATCCGGAGAAACTAACCGTTTTCAAGAGAATTGAGCTTTTATGAATGAAAACATACTAGTAACGAAAAATTTGTTCGGCAGAAATTAATTTTACAATCCCGATTACTGGTCCAAATAACATCTAACTGATTTCTTTCAAAAATAGAGCACCCATTGAAGAAAGGCATACCTTCAAATTTAGTTGTTTTATTTTGTAACTATGAAAGTTGCCTTTTTATTTTCCAGTTTCAACGCCCTGTACCTCTGCAAGAAAAAATGCAATTGGAAATGTCATTGATTTTTTTGGTAGAATAATTAGTTGTAAGTTTGACCAGTAATTAGGATTGTAAAATTCACTTCAGCCGAACATTTTTTTCATTACTAGTTATGTTTGTATTCATAAAAGCGCAATTATCTTGAAAACGGTTGATGTTTTTGAAATAAAACAAGTATACATTTTTTACTCAAAATTGAAAGTGGAATGCAAAAACTTATTAATTTTACTGATTTCACCAGTGGTGTAAAAAATAAGGGAGAAAAGGGACCATGATGCCCTTCTAGTACGCCACTGGTAACAACTGAAAATGTGTTTTCTTTTTCGAAATGAAGCACCTATTGAACACAAATATTCTTTAAATTTTTTTTCAGAAACTTTTAGAACTGTGGAAGTTATGAATAAAAATCACTTTTATTTTTTCATATTCAACACCCTGTATCTCTGCAACGGACGACATTTGAGAAGAGAAATATTAGGAAAGTTCTATTTATTTTTCGAGAGGAATCTTCTGTTTCAATTTGGCACCATAGTTTCGGGACACCCTGTATATCTAATGAAGTCCAGGACAAAAAATTTGCTATTTGAGATTCCTTCAGAAATGTTCATAGCCACTATAGAACTGCCTTAATTTTTCCCAATTATTGACCATCCCATTCCTTTTTTGTGATCAGAGTATAATGAAGTCATCAAAGGTTTTATCGAACCAGAACCTACTCTTAACATTTCTTCAACTGAACACCTGGACAATAAGTAGAGTATCAGACTTCTGGCATAAATTACCAGGATTGGTCCATTCCAAAGCATTAATAAATCTTTCACCTACATAACTTGGAGGAGGCAGGGAAGCCCCAAGACTTGCGACAGCACTCACCGCTTGGATATACCTACAAACACCGTAGGGTCTGTCCCGCATGACCTGGGACAGATCGTAAAATAGTGTGCCAGCCCCCGGAGAATTTGGTTGGACAGGAATAAACCAAATAATAATAATAATTATATAATAATAAGTTTATTTGTATGAATATAGTATACAATCAATTTCAATAAGATTTGCGTGCAAATGAACATGGATAAGTCACAGAAGCGTACACCAGTTATAAACCGATATACTCTTTTGCGTGACTTTGATTATTAGATAATCAAGATAGATAAAATCGTATTAATTAAAACTTAAGAGTGTAGTATATAAAAGTTTTTAATATAGATAAAAATTTTAGTTAAAATATAGATAGATATAGTAGTAATAACACTTAACTAATTAGCAGTATGGAGAAATTAATGACTGAAGTTAATACATCTATATATATATATAAGGTCCCAATGAAAATAAAAAAAAATGACGTCTCAATATATAAAATAAATAATGAATAAAGATAATAAATCAATTTGTGTCAATCTGACGACTATTAACAGAATTGTTTGAAATATTGGTGAAGATGGAAAAAATGATTTTTTTTTTATACTCAAGAACCAATATTTTGAATCACAATATCATGAAAAAAAATTACCTTTCAGTTTTTGTAATCCTCTGTTTAATTTTCCTAACGAAACTGTACTTTTTGTTGATATTCTTCAAGTGATCTGGTATCATATTGTATTGTGGGTTTACTGCTTTTTATATTTTCAAATGTTGTTATATGCTATACACTTTTATTGTTGAAATATATATGTCTTTGAAGTTGGTATACCGGTATTATAATTTTATCTTTATGACGTCCACTACTAACGAGGAAATTGATTCAGTGTACCTTGTCGTAAGTGAAAGTGAAAAAAGTTGAATGAAATTACATTAAATAATAATATAACCTGCAAGAAAGATTCAAATGAATGACCTCAACTTATTTGCAATTTAAATGATCGTAATAGTGTCTACTGGTACTTAATGGATGTATCCCAGTATGCCATATCTTCTTTGTACCGGATGGCGTAAATACATTGTACCTATACCACTTTACAGCTGAACACTATATGTGATTTTACTACGTCCCTATTGGTATGTCATTTCTTACTGCAGAACAGCTTCATGTTCTGCTGTAACAGAGTAATGTTGAATTAACGTATTAATGAAGAACATAGGTTACTTACAGTTATTTGTACGGGTAGGTATTAGCAAGATTGCTTAAATATTGAAGTAGACCATACATAACGAATTTGTTTTGCACCACTGTTTAAGGGAGACATAAGCCTTAGTCAAGATAAACCACAGGCTAGGCTTATGTTCCATTACTGCATTTGAGCTGCGGATTCGCGTACAGGTTAGCTTGCTCCGGTTACATTTCAGTGTAAACTTGCCGCCGAATGCACTTACTGAACGTTCACAATATAATACTGCACCATGGTAACTATTCACGGTACCGGGTGCCATAGGATATATTATGTGACACCTTATGAATCTTCGCACGTAGAAATACACCTACTGTAAACCTTTTCACAACAAACTATCACTGTGGTATTCTCAATAAATTCAACAACAAGTATCTGCTTAAAACTGATTTTTGCAGTGATGACGGTTTCTTACAATCATGATTCATTGAGTGATCCCCTTCTGTTCAATTTTAAAGATGTGTCTTATTTCTGAATCTGACTAGGTGATAATCATCCGTAGTCAAGTCAATTGATATAATTTTTCTACAACCACATTCCAAAGTAGCCTTCGACGCTTTCAGATCTTAACAAAAAGTTAAAGTTTTTAAAGAAAGGCCATATTGAACTGAAAATGCTTGCAAATCCAATTTATTCTTACATGCTGATTGATGATAGCGATATTGAATTTTCGAACACTCCTTCTGATGTAAAAATTGTAAATTGTAAATTTTAATTTCGTACCAGAAAAATCGAGGAAGAAATATTAATTTACAATACGGTATATTCATATGTGGTGGTGCCAGTAGAAAAAAGTTAATGAGAATCCAAAAAACGCGATAGTGGCTTATTCTGGATATAAATCACTTGGAACTCATCAACTCTTTGGTCTATATATTCGATGATACTGACATTCTTTAATGTTGAAAGTATTCTGAACTTATCGGATTTCTAGAAATAATTTGAAGGGTCTTAAACTATTTATGAGACTATAAAAAATATGTTAGATATAATATGTAAAAGAGATTTCTTGTTATGACAAATTTCTGATAGATCATTCCCTTAAAACGAGAGTTCTATATCTGATAACAATGTCGAAAATAAATTGAGCATATAATATACTCCGTTTTTTTTCTAGGTCTCTTAGATTAAGAGAACGGTGTCTATTGGTTGATTATATTGAATATGGAATCCGAATCTGGTACTACCAACACGAAAATTTCCGACTCAGGATACTCAAACAGTTGTAGCAATACTAACTCCCAGAGAAGGTGAGACTATAAATAATTATAATATGTTAAATATTTTTTCGAGCGGCTGTATAACCTTTCAATATTTTCAATGCTAGTTCGAAATCGAGACGCAGTGGAAGCAATTCAAGTGGAAGTAGCGGATATTGTGGAGCAACCGATCCTGATGGCAGGTGAGTTTAGTGAATCAGTCGGTTAATGCAGAAAATCTTTCATAGATAATGTCTGCATAAAATGATAAACATTATTAAAGTAATAAACCTCGAAACATGCATGTCTGCAGGTGGTCATTCCCAGCCAAATGAAGGATAATTTTCTGTTTAATTACGAGACAAGCACTTGCAATTGGGTCTTCTTTGAAGAACGTTGCACAAATATCTGTCAGTTGTGGTCCAATGTCCGTCGTGGTATTAGCCAGGGAAGTAGTTGTTTTCTAACAGATGTTTGCCTTTATTTTCCACTTTGTGGAAACGCTTAGAGAGAAGGGTACCCCTGTATTCTTTCAACATTGTTGATACCTCTCTGGCACAATATATTCGAGCTAGTTCGAATGTTTACATTATTACTGTGTTTATAAAAAACTTTAGAAAATATTTTCAATGGATATTCAATCATTGACTTGAATTGATGTCCAAACTACTTATGTGACATGTTGAGCTTCGTTATGATCAATCATTCGACATACCTGGTGGTTTCATATGTATGCAACCTCATCTTAACTTTTACGACATCTCAACTGAAATCTCAAATATTATGTTGCTCTATTTCCATCTTTACCCCTCTTCTAGTGTGTGCATTGATGTACACTCATCCAAACGCAACAAAGAAAAGGAACACAAGAAGAAAAAATTCAAAACTATCAACATCAACTCCAATCTTCCAACTATTCCTGCTTCTAGTACCACTATCTGTACTTCAGATGGTCGGGCGCCTTCAAATCAGAACGAGCAGCCTTCAGAATCAACGATGGGTAAGTCTTGAATTCAAAAAGGACATTTGCAAAGTATAGTATTAATCGAATGCATGAAAGCTATAATTATGAGGCGATAATGTATGAAATTGCAAAGTATATTTTTTAGGAACGAGTGCAATATTTTTGAACATCACCTTATGTGATATCAGTTCCAACACAATTTGTATCACATATCTCTCTCTTGACTAACTGACCAGTTCCAAGATGCAAAACAACTTGATGCTAAATAACTATACTAATTACAACTATAAAACTATCACAGACATTCCCGGAACTTTACAAATAGTGTTGAAGAAGTTCCAGAACAGTTAGATAGAAAAATTCACTCCATGAACGCAAAACAAATATTTCCTTTGAATTTAATGAGTTACGAATTCCATGTTGTTTATAACAGTAACTTCATTATGAATGTTTCTATTTTCTGTTAGTGTTTTCATCTCAACGTGAAAAACGATTGCTGTTGATATTACTTGTGTTGCATTATAACTTTAATTCCAGGTGTCGAAAACATTGTTCCTCCAACTCCTGCAAAATTAGCTGTACACGTGGAGGTTGTAGAGTATCAGACAGTCGAACAACCTGTTTCAATCATATCTCAGGCTGAGCCAGTTACAGGTAATTGCATTTTTTTCATACAACTTAGAATGGTTCGGGTTCTGTAAACTTTACAATACTCAGTAGCTCGATTGCGATTTGAAATCTAACTCATCGAACTCTCTTATTCACCATTAAATTTTACGCAGACATTTTATTGAAATCAATACTGAATGTCTCCAGTTTTTCTCTGAGAGATTATGGCACGCTATCATTGTTCATAAAATACTGTCAGAAAAAGATTCATCTATCTCATTCACCTTTCTACAATGGAAATATTTCTGGTTTCTGAGCTTCGGCAATGAACTATTACAAGCACAGATTCAGATTCAACCTCAAATCGAACTCGGTTTATTATTCATCATCATCATTCTTAAGATACATTTACTGTTTATGCAGTCCCCTATATTTATTCCTTTCAAAATATTGTAATTCCTGCATTTCTTGCGAATATCCATGACAACAAAGCTTTAGCGTATTTGTCATTTAAAAAACAGATTTATTTCCAAACTTTCCGAACAATTGCATAGTATACGTCCATTTGCTTAATTGTGCTCATGGATGCAAAATGCTTTCGATGACCTTCAATAATCCACTAATAATTTCTAGTAAAACCTTCTGTAGTTCATTCAAAGTAACGCTTTTTTTTTTGTCTGAACTACGTAATACGTCCTTGTATAAGCTATTTGCATGTCCTCGATATTAAGGCTAATCGATTATCTCGCACTAAATCTGCTTTGGTTAAGGCTTTAGATATAACACATTGTTTGTGGTATTTTCCACTTTTTCACGCTAGCGGAAACTCCACCTCCCGATGAAGATCCCTCTTACTGGAAAGACAACAATCAACAAGAGCCCGTTGTTGAGAAACAGCCGAAAGAAAATGTTGAAGCAAACGTGCAAACCACCAAAGTTCAGTCACATCAGCCTGAGGTGGGTCTAATTATATTTTTTCATAATAATGAAAATATTGACGTCAACGTTTTGGTTGCATGGTTTCCGGATTTTGCTAAATAAGATTAGGTACGGCAAAACCCGAAAGCCAATCAAAACAATAAAATTATTTTCCGCGAATGAATCAATTTAATTCAAAGAATATCTATTAATAGGAAATGTGCTAATGAAAGTGAAATGAGCATAAGTCAGTTTTCACATAGTTCTGACTTGAAGCAGCAAAATGAATTCTTGACTTATTACTTAATCAGAATTCGTCGGTTATAATTCACAATTTCAAACTCAATATTTAATCTATTCCAAAACATACCCTAGATTTAAATAATTCTAATATATGTTGGTAATGATGATATCTATTAATTTCTGTTTTTTATCGATTATAGGATGGATTTTGTTGTGTGATATCCATGTATGATGGAGTGGTGTTATATACAACCCCCAGTTTAACTACGGTGTTGGGCTTCCCGAAGGACATGTGGTTGGGAAGATCTTTCATTGATTTTGTACACCCGAAAGATAGAGAGACATTTTCTAGCCAAGTAACTACAGGGATTGCTTTTCCATTAGTTGATTCTGAAGGAACGTATAAAGGTGAGTTTTCTAGTTACTATACGCATAAGAAAATTATTCGAAGAAGCGATATTAATGAATAATATTTATTTTTTTAATTACAGAATATAAAAACTGCCTTTACGTGTGCCTGAGAAAATACAGAGGCCTCAAATCTTCAGGTTTCAGAGTCGTTGAGAAAGCTGTTTCATATCAGGCGTTTCAACTTACAGTAAAGTTCAAGCAGGTGACCAATGCCCCAGAAAACGGTTATTCAGAAAACAACACAGGAATGTTTTTAGTTGTAATTGCAGTGCCTGTTTACACATCCTACAAAGGTCAGATACTTATCTTAATTATAAATAGACCCATTTCAGACACTCAGGTTTTCCAGATTAAATAATTAGATATGTTTTTTTTTCAGTGCCTGAGGAGAGGAGAAAATCTCAGAAATTCGGAATGCGCCATACTGCTACATGCATTTTCAGTCATGTTGATCCTGACGTGGTTACCAATTTTGGATTCCTTCCTCAGGATATGTTGGGAAAATCAATTTTCGACTTTTATCATCCAGAAGATATGCCTTTTTTAAAAGAAATTTACGAGTCTGGTGAGTAGTTAATTCACTTGTAGGTCTCAAGAGTCAGCATATTTCTATCTCTGTGTGAATTCTCGTCAAAGCAAAATATTGCTTTAGAAGTCTTGTGATAATTCGTTTCGATGGCTCTTGAGCTGAGGATTTCAGTTGATGTGCTATGAGAGCATAGCAACATCTTTCATGTTTTACATGTTGAAATGTCAAGGTTCATTCGGCAAATTCGCGGCTGGACCTCCCTGAATCCTGGGACTCAATCTAGACAATAATATATCCTGAAATGGCTCTTCTAAAGTGTTTCAGATTATGTTCAAAAGCTATAGAGAGAGAAAATACTACCTAATGTATATACTCGTTCCTTTACATGTATTTCACACTTTTATAAAATAATAATTCGAAACATTTTTGAAATATTTCCTGCCCTGATTCCGGAAAGGAAACGATCACATTTCCTGAAGCGTTGTGAAAAAGACAACAAAGAACGAATCGAAGAATTTCTTCACATAAAAATCGAGACCATTCTTATTTCCCATTTCCGAGACAATGTTGAGTAGCAAAACGTGACAAAGTTGTTATTGTATGTACTTGTTATATTCGGGGATTATCTATAAGTCGGAATAATAGTTATTTTAATTTTCAGTGATGCGGATGTGCCAAATTACTGGATCAGTTTTTCGTAGTAAGCCTTATAGATTTGCTGTACAAAACGGCGGTTTCGCCATGATAGAAACAGAATGGTCAAGTTTCGTAAATCCCTGGTCGAGAAAATTAGAATTTGTCATAGGCTTCCACAGGGTTCTACAGGTACAATATAAACATTTTTGAAAAAAAAGAATAAAATGTTTCAAAAATATTGTGACAAATTTTCCAAATAGTCTTTACGCAAACTCCAAAGAATTACTTACCTACTCGTTTTGTTAGTATACAAAAACAGCTTTTCGTGAATTTGACCAAACAATCTTTTGATGCCCTCAATAGCGTTTGTATTGATATGTTCATAAATATAGAACAAAATCAAAGAAGCAGTAACCATAATGAATTGTTCTTAAAAAACTCGGATAAATGATTGAAGTATCACTATGAGCTTCGTGTATGTGATCACTACCAATATTTTTTTAATATATTTTAATGTTTTAAAACGCTCAAAATATTTAAAAACTGAAACATAATTTCGATTTTTATCTCCTTTCGTTCCATATCATTGGAACTCTTACCAAGACAACTTAGTATCTATGCTACCCTTCGGTATGATTTTGAGAACAGACTCGGTAGTCGTGCAATTTATTTCTAATATGTGCAATACATCTCGTTTCCGAGTACATAAGTCAATCTAGTGCTGATACATTTCAAGAACTTACTCAAATCTATTTTTGTCTCATTTTGAACTGTAAGTTCAATTCTGTCAATTCATCCTTTTTTTTTTGGTACCGAATTCCATTTGCAATAATAGTAGTATTGATATATTTGCATAAATCGTTTTGAAACACTCAGATTTGTAGTAAAGGTCACACACTAGTCTTCACTTCTCTTCAGTCTCGTCCAACATATTTGACAGTATTTGAAAAATGAATGATTATTTTTTTTCATTAGTATACCTACATATATATTGGTGTCGACACTGTCGATCTAAGAAAATGTTCACACACCTAGAAATTGTTTCGCAAGTCTTCGTAATTGAAGCCTCCGCTTTTTACCTACAAACAATACGGTTTCTAACCATATGATACAAATATTGCAAGAAAGAAAATATTCATTTCTTCCCTAATAATTGGGGTATCAGAACCACCATATAAAACATCAACAAAACTCGAAAGAAGAAATTTTGGAAGGGAGAACGTACGACACAATGTTTTTGGCCATTTTAATAAAAATGTTATCTTTTCTGAAATTTTACAATGCAGGTTATGTTTTAGGGGCCTTCAAATCCAGATATATTTGAAACTAGAAAGGATGATGAGAACCATAATATATCAGAGGAAGTTCTCAAAGAAAGTAAACACATTCGAGGGGAGATCCTACTTCTACTCAAAAAGGTATACATCTTAGGATTATGGGGATAATTATAAGAACATATAGAAGATTTATTGGATTACGTAATCTACCATTTTTCATTATAAGTAACATATAGTCCGATTGAAATGTCCTGGTCTCCAATGTCTCTCACTAAAATGTTTGTCAATTTAGAGCTTTCATTTATTCGTCTTTATATTTCAATAACATTTTGAACGATTTTTGGTCATGTATCGAATAATTAATGTGTCTAAGAAATATGTCAGAACCAAATGACGCGTCATATTTCAGGAATTGCCTCGTACTACAGAAGCCGCTAAACATGAAGTTTCCAAACGGTGTAAAGACTTGGCCAACTTCATGGAGTCCCTGATGGATGAGGTGAACGAAGCTAACTTAGAAATAGACTTACCACAAGAATTAGACCCTACCATTTCGGTAAGTTTGAAAAAGAGGGTGAGTGTCATTTTTTGTTTTTATTTTCTCACGCTTCGAACTGCCAAGAAATCAATCGATTGCTTATTGCAGGTGAGGGGTTAAAAATGCTTACCAAAAAATTATTCATATCGCCTTTATCATAACTATAACTTATAATGTACAGACACATGTATAAAATAATTTGAAATGTCGTCGAAGGTAGACTGGGTTTTATTCGAGTACACATTATAAATAATTTGTTTCTACTAAAACTGCACATATTTCACCTACCGCAAACTTTTTCTCCCATTTTTAACATCAATAAATGAGCGAGGAATTCACTATCAAAAATCAAGATTCAACTTTAATGATCACAATGCACTTTTCAGTATAATAAGTCATTCTTGTGTAAATCATTGTTTATTTTTGTTTTCACAATTTTTTTCATCACAGTGGAGTGGATAAATGACCTCAAATGATAGCAGATAAACAAAAAATCTATCAACCAAATTGTACTGAAATTACTGCGTAATATGTGAAAGATTTCACGCAATATTAATGTATTACTTTCTGCTATTTCGATTAATGTTTGGTCAAATAACCGAATATCATTTGACGTCACTAATCTAGATCATTACGCAATGTGATTTCAGTTTTTATTCAATACTATAATTATTTCTAGGAACGAGACTCTGTGATGTTAGGCGAGATATCCCCACACCATGATTACTGCGACAGCAAATCATCTTCCGAGACTCCTCCTAGCTACAATCAGTTGAACTATAATGAAAATATACAAAGATTCTTTCATAGCAAGCCAAAAACTACTGTTTCTGATGGTAGTAATGGAGTTATGCAGGGAGAAACTGATCAGGAAACGAAGACAGTCCAGGACTGCTCCAATAACCAGTGAGTTGACAGAGAACGTAGAATGGTATCAAAAATAAAATATATTCTGAAAATTGATAATATTTTTTCAAAAGCTGGAGGTTTTCAAGCAGGATGAAAGAGCAATATTCACTATGACTTATCTTGTGCAGGTGGTGAGTTCTGCTTTTTAGCAGAATTTCACTCTATATCTGTACCTTATTTTTATTATTAATATTATAAATATGCACAAATGATATTTAAAAAACTCAGAAATAAACGAATAATTTAATGATGAAGTCGGATATTTCCTAGTATTGACCACAGCATATTATTTATTCATTCATTCATTTAATCAAGTCAACTTCGCAATCTTATAGGATTCAATGAAAAGGTGACTTCAGTTTGAGCATATTTAATAAATTAATAAAAGATAGTTTAAATTTCTTGTTATTGGATTCATTTATTGGATTAAATATTTTTAAAATCCAAGAGTAATCCTATCAATTCCGATCTTCCTAATGTTCAGTTGATCCATTGGCCAGTGCGGAAAAGGAAAAACTTTTGCTATTGGCTGTTTGGCAGAGTTAACGAGAATTCAATCTACATCATCACCTATTAGAGTTTTTTTTGTTAATAATGTCAGGAAAACAATATGTTTTAGTGATTAAGTGTATCCTTTTTGTAGTCGGTTTAATTTTTTCTGTCCTCTCTGATATGCCATATTTGAAGCATATTCCATTAATTTAATTAACGAAATGATTTTTTCAGAAAATGCCTGTCACCAGTACAAAATAGTGGCACTTCTGGAAGCGGAAGTGCTGGAAATTTGAGTTCTGTGAGTAATCCAAACATTGAAAGTGGCACCACTAGTATTACAAACAATTCCAATGATTCATATAAACCGCCGCATCTGACTGAATCCATTTTATTTCGGTGAGTAATATCACTCATTATCTACTTTTGGCAGATTCATAAAGATCAATCTATCAATTTCTGAAAATAATATGATGATGACAAAGGATATTTGGGGGTTATACTACGAGTGCTCGCAATTCTATAGACAGTTTTTTATTCAAAAATCAACGAGATCAAATTGCTTGGTAACAGCAAGACTCCGATAGGACAAGTTGTTACCTCAAAAAAATTTGATCTAGTTTGAGATTTCTGACAGAATTATCCATAGTATTGTGAGCCCAAGTTGTCTTTATTGAGATAACTTCATGAACCAATAAAGTCAACATAGTTTCATTGTTGTAAATTCTTCAACAGTTGTACCTAGTGACTGATAAACATGAAGTCTTCCAGACTGACATTTATGTAATACTAGGTAACAAAATGTATTATCCATTGTTGTTTGAATTCGTGGTTGCCCATGATGACGTGGTATCACCACCTCGGAAGGGAGAAACTGTGTACTATTGAGGCACACCGTTTTTATTGGTTATTTCATACGGCGAACGAAATTGTCATACATATGTTGTTACAGGCACAATGAGGATATGGAAAAAATCATGTTGAGAAAACACCGAGAACAAAGATCGAATAGTAAGGAGAGTAAAAAGTCCCACTACATATCACAAAGAGTGAACTTTCCTGAGAAAAATGATTTCGACGAAAATGAGGTGAGTGTACAGGAATTTTGATTCAAAATTGGGAATGCATTGATGAAATGAAAACAAATCTTACTGAGTGTTTCTCTGATTTTTGTGGTCAATAAAACTGTCACATCATCACAAAAGTTACACTAGAACTATGCATATTTCCAATGCACTTCAATTTGTGAGCATCAAATTTATTGTGTCAAATCTGAAAAAATGTTTACTGGAATTATTTCTATTGAAAAAGAAGTTAACTCCAATGTAATATGACAGTATATAAACAAAGGTTTTATGCACTGCGTAAAAAAATCAACTCTGCGAAAAACATCAACTCTGCGTGAAGGAATTTTCTACGCACTGTTCAAACATTTACGCATTCGTGAGACAATAATTTGGTTAAAAACGACAAAAATTCAAAACTTAGATTCATAAGAGATTCAGCAATCACTAGAATTTGTGAGTATAACTGCTGTTGAAAAAATGTTGAAGAATACAATTCCGTTAAGAGCTTTCTTGTTCTCGCGTGTTTAATTCAAAAAAGTTTACAGTAATTAAAAAAGTTCTACTTTTCGAACTTGTATCAAAATAAATAATGTTTGAGGAAAAGACATACGATAAGAATTTATTTTTTTACTTATACTTCTATAATTGTTTACATAGTGGAATAAAAACTAACAGTACTGATCACCTTCTGATTTTATTTTGTGAAGTGATATATGAATCCACTCGCCCTCGGTATGTAATTGTCTACTTTTCAATTCTAGCAAATTCTTGCGGGGTATACACATGGCGTTAAACGAAGTGGATCTCATACTGGGAACGGAGACAATCATAAGATGTCCAAATACAAACATCAAACTGGAGTAACCATCAACAAAGGCGATATTAGTCATAACATAAACAGCATTCCTTCTACGAGGCCAACACATATCCAGAATCAGCCAACGCATACTAACATGGCAGTAAACGATTCAATTTATCAAACAGGAGTGAGTTTCAGGAATATAATCATTGAAATATTTTTTCAATCAATCAACTTTATTTTCCCAAGTAATATTATTTTCATCAAAATTCAACATATTTGCTCAAAATACAATATATAATATCGTGGACGTACATGTAATATACGTGTATAAAAAAAATGACATCATCAGTTTCCAAAATATATCTAATTTATTTGACATTCAGTGGTCAAATTCATTGAATGAATCACTTGAAAAATTATTTTTTAAATTTATTTTTGAATTTTATCAACGCAGAAAATAATTCACTTTGTTATTGTGGTTATTGTTTACTACAGTAAAGACTAAATTCCAGGTTTAATTTTTTCCTAATTAATATGAAACAACAAATTTTCAGCTTTTAAATAGAGTTCATCTTACTTCAAAATGATACTGATACCTGTTTCGGTGTTTTTATAGCTGAACGACGTGAATCTCTGGCCTCCATTCTCTGTAACAGTAACCCACTTGAATAACACACAGCCTTGTAGCATGAATACCTCAGCAGGAAACAGTGGTGGATTCGCTGCTGGTATGTTTCCCGTTTACTATGTTCCCGCTTCCCAACGACCCATTGCTGGACAATTTATTGATCCTGGACTGAATTCATCCAGATATCAAGGTGAGACAATTTTATTTATTTTTTGGTAATTTTCCAATTGTTTTATTGGTCGTATGAATAAACCCTGAGTAAATGCTTTTTCTCCGATTCATTGAAACATACGTATTCATTTTGTTGGCTAATGAGAGAGACCAACCTATATTATGAGCATTTGCTAGCTTTTATTCATACAACCCATTAATATGAAGGCATAGAAGGGCCACTATTATTAATATTTTTATATTTGCTGATTTCGAGATGCTAAGACAGAATTTCGACTTGCTATCAAAGAATTAGCTATCGGAATTTGCTGATAGTGAGTCAGTAGCTCGGAATTTGCGATAATGAAAATTTTAATAAGAGTGGCTCTTCTTCGCCTTCATAAATTGAGGTTGCGAAGTCAAGATGAGCGATTTCTGTATCATATAAGTAATGAAAAGCAAGTTTCCACTCTTGAACTCAAGACATACAAAAAAATATCAGCTGATAATTTTTTTCCAGTTCAGTACATGCCGGCCGGTATGATATATAACTACAACAACGCCATCTACCCTCCCCCGCCCATAATCTGCTCCACGCTGCCAGTTGTTCCTGTACCTATGGTACCCCCCATTAGCTCCATTCCACTTATGAATCCATCTGATACTCGACAAATAGGTAACTTGCAGCAAGGGAACAATGCCGAGAGTAATTCCCATACTCAACTTGAACACAAACCTAGCACTCCCCATATACCACACATCCCACAGTTTCAGAGGCCAGCGTCGCAGGCTACATCCGTTAAGGCTGAGCCGGGAAGCGGCATGGGCTCGATTGCGTCGGCTAGTGTTGCGAATAAGGTGAGTTTTGACTCTAATATTGTTCGTTCATTTTCATGTTGCATCCAGAAGTATGGATTGCAACAATTAGCCGGGTAGCATACAACCAAATTATAAATACAGTGCCCGCTATAAAGTATGTAAAATATAGGTAAAACGTTTATTATTAGGGGTTTGAAAATACTTTTTGGGTGATAGTTTGTGCATGTCCGAAAACCTGATCACTGGTACGGCGACTTATTGAAATAAAACTTTGAAAATGCCCAAAGGGGGATAAGATGGCAATATATGAAAATAGTATTTTGAAAAGCTGCTAACAATTTAATTTTCTTCTTATGGCACGAATGGGTTTTGAAGCCCCTACAGGTAGGTTTCCTAGTCTAGACCCTTGGTGCACCTACATGTTTGGCCTTAGTTGAAAGCACCTGTGGAGGTCGGGGATCTCTTGGGAGGTTCGGTTCCTCTGTTTCTCTCTTCTCGAGTGCCTACCTCCGCATCTAGGGTTGCACCGTAAGAGGCACCCTTTGAGTTCCTGCACCGTAGAGGCACCCTTTGGGTTCCTCGGGTCGGCGCCCTCGGGATGCCTGGCTTGGCTCTCCTCGAAGCTATTCTCTGGTTTCCCTTGGTTCGGGGGTCCCTTGGGAGGTTTTCTTGCTAACTTATATTTTCAGCATATCTTCAGTTCATCTGGTTCCCTTTTCCAGGGTGCCCGCCTCTGCATCCAGGCTTGCACTGTAGAGGCACCCTCAGGGTTCCTCAGGTCAGCGCCTTCGGGGCAGTTGACTTGGCTCTCTTCGAATGGGTTCCAGAGGTTCTGCTTCGGTAACTCTTGCTGGTGAAGTCTTTCAGACGCCTCTTACGACCGGCAGGACGTACCAGGGATCGATTTTTTCTAGCCTTGAGTCTCCAGGGTCCCAATCAAGGACGACCATATAAAAGTTTGTAGAAGGGGGACGCCAATATATGAAGGCATTGCAAAAAAATAATCGAGCAGCTAAAATATTCAATTTTCAATTAAAAAACAATTACTACTTTTTTCATGCATAGGTATGGGGAGAAAATATCATATGAAAATATCATATGAGAAGTTGCTAACAATTTAATTTTATACACTTATGAAGAGGAATATTTAATATAAATATATATTTATATTCTTCTTCTGAATGGCTTGATGGTAATCTTTTGTATTTTGATCATAAAGACTATCTCATTTTCCCCAAACCAGATGGGACTGTATTTAAATGTTATATCAGAATTCCACCTGTGATGATATTAAGGCAATCTAAAAAGAGTGTTTTTCTTGATTTCATTCAAGTTTTGATGAGAGTCGTGCATTAGCGTTTCACTTTGTACATAAGTTATACCTCTTTCATTTAACGCACTAGTTTCAACGGTGGGTCATAGAATAACTGATTTCATTTTGTAATAACGATAGATAAGTAAACCATCAATACGTAAAACCAATAAAATGGAGAATCAATTATTTAAAACAATCACTTTTCATAAGACTTAAAACCAGCAGAATGAAATGTATTGAACTGATTTGTAATCCGAAAAGAAATTCATCTGATACCGATAAAGCATCATACGCGGAAACCGTATAACAATTAATTTCCATAGATCTGAGTTTGTTATGAAACGGAATTGACCGAAATGAGAAAATTATGTACCCGCAATCGCAATAACCTGAGCTATTCTTAACGTAAAACCGTCAAATTCAAAAAGTAACGAAATAGACATCATTTATTCCTATCTCAAAACGATAAACCAACAAATTATCCGAAAATAAACCAGTTATAACGTAAAATCCATGGAACTGAAATGTGTGAGATGTAAAATGATCAGAATCGAAATCTAACAGAAAGTATGGAGGGGACGAGCGAATAACGAACCTGCCTTGTAAGGAACGATCAACTCGTTATAAAACTTGTTCTATTATCTCCTAGATCGCGCTGATTTGTGACCGTTGGACAAATCGAATCACGTCTCACCATTCATTTGAAAATTTACTTGCTGGGTGGTGAATATCAAGAAAATTTGGAGAAACAGCGAATTAAGTACATAGATGCTTAGTATCAAGATGAAAATAACCGTAATGAATATCAAACTCTGTGAAATAGAGATTAATATTCAGTATTTCAGTAATTGTGTTCTATGTTTAATATGTTATGTTGATTATCATATACAGGGGATCTACGTATTTTTTGCTTCAGAAGCTTTTCTACTTGTATTTGGATATGAACGTGGAAATTTAGCAAGCAGTCATACGCGATTATAATCGTTCATCCCAAATTACTTTCCCTGTTTGAATCTGTTTAAATAGGGTACATACAAAGTCTATTGAAACTCTTTATTCCAAATGAATACTTCATTCTTTCTCATATGACTCAATTAGATTTCTGATTTTGAGTTCATGAATTCAAGCTGTTACTTAAACTCGGAAATTTTTTTAGTTAAGTGTCATTTGTCAAAATAGATTTTCAGATTGTCAGATATGCACAGTTTTCCCAAGTATTGCGTACTTTAATGGTGGGCACTGTATATATACAATTATATTTTTTTATGAGGTACCTATCCAACTCGTTCTCCTTTTTCATGATATTTTAATATTCTCAAAAATCTTCATAAAGCATAATTTCAAGGGTTTTCACAATTCAAAGCATTTTTGATAGCTGATATAAGTCATTATACGAGCCGACTGGTCTTTTCCATGAATATATAATAATATGAATATATGCTGGTAGACTCTGTAACTTTGAGTATAATAATGATGGAGTGTAATGTTGGTGCCTGATGTTGTAACACCCAATTTTTGAATCGTGTTTTTGGTGAATCCGAGGAATTACTTTGATTTTTTGGTGAGAATTAGGTACTCCTATTGTGTCCTCATTAAGGTATACTATTTTGATCCAATTTTTTAGTGACCATTCAATTCGGTCATCATTACTGATCCCTTCATAATTTTCTCATAATTGTATTTATTACAACTGGATAGTTATATGGTGAACCACAATATTATTAGATTTAAAGGATATTTATACCTCAGACTACCACAGGCATAATGTGAGTGAGTAATTTGTTGTAATTTGAAGGAACATCTATGGTGTTGTTGATCATGTTGCGTTTGTTGGTGAACAAATATTATTACGTGTTCTTCCATGACTTCTGGTAATGATTTTAAGTATATCCTGAGAAGTTCTGCTGAAGTTTTCGAGCTTATTGTTAAATTTTATGTGTTTTGATTTCACATTTGTTTTCTCAACTAGCTCATTAATTAGTAAATATTCGAACTAGTTCGAATATATTGTGCCAGAGAGGTATCAACAATGTTGAAAGAATACAGGGGTACCCTTCTCTCTAAGCGTTTCCACAAAGTGGAAAATAAAGGCAAACATCTGTCAGAAAACAACTACTTCCCTGGCTAATACCACGATGGACATTGAACTACAACTGACAGATATTTGTGCAACGTTCTTCAAAGAAGACCCAATTGCAAGTGCTTGTCTCGTAATTAAACAGAAAATTATCCCTCATTTGGCTGGGAATGACCACCAGCAGACATGCGCGTTTCGAGTTTATTGCCTCTCATCAGTGACAGGGTAGGTCAGACAACATTATGATTGTCCTGTCCCTGCCAAATGAATAATAATCAACTGTTTAACTAATATTTCCCCACGGATAACACCACTATCTACAACCAAGTTGATCGAAGCGCCATCCGCACGGAACAAGACAAATTTCATTTGGCAGGGACAGACAATTATAATGTTGTTCGACCTACCCTGTCACTGATGAGAGGCAATAAACTCGAAACATGCATGTCTGCTGGTGGTCATTCCCAGCCAAATGAGGGATAATTTTCTGTTTAATTACGAGACAAGCACGTGCAATTGGGTCTTATTTGAAGAACGTTGCACAAATATCTGTCAGTTGTAGTTCAATGTCCGTCGTGGTATTAGCCAGGGAAGTAGTTGTTTTCTGACAGATGTTTGCCTTTATTTTCCACTTAGTGGAAACGCTTAGAGAGAAGGGTACCCCTGTATTCTTTCAAGCTCATTGTTTTACAGCATACAAGCTTATTTTCCTAAATTGACTGATATTTTCCATTTTTTTACATTACTGAAATATGGAAGATTTCTTTGCACCATTCAAGTCCCATTTTGGTTATTATTTTTTTTAGTTGATTTGTTCAACAAGTAAAGGATAGCGTGCATGGTACTGAACTTTGGGACGAAAGGTTGCTGGTTGGCCGTATTTTGATATTATTGGTGTTTATATTCTGAAAACTACAGAAAATTATTAAGAGAATATATCACAAATTATTGACATTTCCCTTCTAATAAAACAACGATCACACTAACTGTAAGTGAATATTGTTGTAGGCTTTATCGGAATGTTCTCGGAAGGACTTGACGCTACAGTCAGTCTGTTCTCCATGTTCACCATTGGTTAGTCCACCGGATGGTGAAATGCAGCTATTCATACAGAAGGTTATTTTTTGTAATTTTTGTGTTGTCATGTCTTTCCTTCGATAGATCTGTAGTCTGGTCAATTAATAATGCATAACAGTACACTAATAGAAATTTGTAATTATTATTTTAACCAAGTGCTCTTGGTCTAAGTCGAAGTAATACGGCTGTAGGTCATAGTAGGTATAAGTGTAGAAAGAGTACCTTTTTTTACCGAACCAAAACTGACAGAGAAAAGATTAATCGGTGTGGTTGGGGGAGCATTCCTGTTCAATTTGCCCATAGCGCCAAGAGGGTTGAAAACGAGCCTGGTAGGTATGGAGGTTATAGTTATTATCCTTACGGAAAGAGTAACTTTCCCGCTTGCGTCTGCCGTTTGCCGTTACTCGAACGATGCAAGTCGGAGTTCAGGTAAACAGTTGAGTCAGGATCAATATTTTTTCTACAAACGCATTGAAAGATGTTATGGTAGCGCTCTTGAAACAACTTCAGGGTGCAAGAAATCTCTTTCCAGCACTAGTGCAGAAAAATTAATCTTCTCTAACTGAATTGCGTGTATTGCGTGTCGGTATAGGGTGATTTACGCTCTCTTGTATAAAGGGATATTTATATTCATAAGTATTTTTTTATGCAGAGTTTGTCTATCATTGTGGCATCGGAGGTACTGGGGCCAAAAAAAACTGAATATCTATCTATATATCGTAAATGGGATCAAGAACCTTAAAGAATGCCGCAATTCCTGCTGTTCATGATGAACCCTCATGTTCAAGGGTTTTATTTTTCAACACACAGAGATGAGATGTATATATATAGTGAACTACTTATATTATCCTGAATAGTATCGCGGTCATTTCCAAATGGCCAGTTATTTCGTTTCATCCATATCTGCTGCTATACTATGATTCGTATCTTATGCATTATCAGCCAGATCAGACTATGATTCTAGTTGCTATTCAACTGTGTGCTATTTTCTCCATTTCCTAGTTTTCATTTCCAAAATTGCTTTTTAAGTGGCATTATAAAAGTAGCGTACGACACATGTATAGTACCTTTAAAGCACCTGCACCTTCATTTTCTTTTTTTTGCCAAATATTTTGAGAAATTTTAACCAATTTCCAAAATGATGTAAGATAGGAGGGGTAGTTCTATTGAAGATCTTGAAGTTGGGGTTGCTAGAATTTACGAGGGTTGATACATTAACACGACCTAAAGAGAACATTTTACTGTCTACAACGTACGTGGTTGTAAGTTTCAAAATAGAAAAAGTATGTGGATTGAAGAATACCAAAAAAGGTAATTAGATGAAGAAGGAATCGGCTATAAAAATTATTAGCTGATTTTTCCTCTTCCAAGAACTTTCGTTTTTATTATTGAAAATATGAAGAAGAAACATAAGGCAATATCTTTTGAAGCTTGTTTTCAACTTGACTGCTATCAAGAGCAGAGTTGTTTTTCAGTATAGGTATGTGTTAAAAATAAATTTTAATTATTTTCAATGGCATAACTGTTTTGTTCACGCTTTCCAAAAATTCTCCCAATGATTTGAGCAGGGAAAAACGAATACGTTGAACTGTATTCACATTTTTGGTTTGATTCTCCTATAATATACTTAATAACATTTTCTACTCATTTTAATTGTGTATCAGTAATTTATATCAATGTCTCACTGTTGTACGTGAAAATCTCCTTCAATAGGTTTTTGGTTTTTCAGATCGCCAAACCTGTAGAGATAAAAAAAAATCTCGTCTTCAGGAATAACAATAATATGGAGTCCAGCAGCTGTTACTCATCTTCTTATTCATCGTTTCTGAAAACAGATGCTGGCTCGGGATCAAATGATGATTCTAGTACGACGGACAACAAGATAAATGAGAGTGATAATGAGGTGAGTGTTTGCGATTTGGAACATTTTCATATAATAATATTAATAATAATACTCCCTCATAAACACTCGTAGGCAAAGGCATAGCCTGTGCGGGTAGAGGACAGCTATTACTATTATTTGCCGTGGTGCTCCGAGGCGACTTACTGATTTTTGGTGGCGTATTCACTTTTGAGCTGTAGAAAAAAACGGAAAACCTACAGCCATCACCCCGGGCGGTCAGTGCGAACTCCAAGCAAGCACCAGAGGTCGGGATTGGCATCTTGACAAATTACATTGCCTATCGACTCCTATGAAATTGAGATGAATTTTTTTGTTTTCCGGGATTTGAACCTGGCCAAATACGAGAGGAAGTTCAGAAGGCCGGCATCTAACCGCCTCGCTACCGAGTGTCAAATTTGCCTTACAGTTTTCACTCTTTATGATGTTTCGGTGATATGGGAAGGACAATTTTACAACTTTGAAACCCCTTCAGGCTCGAATTCAGTTCTTAATTTGAAAGAAAATCGCAATCGTTCGAATCTGAAAACAAAAATATTTGTTTAATATCTGTCATTTGAAGAAAACTGACTATTTATTTCGAATGTGTTTAATTTCTTCATAAATGGTAACATTCTGGTTCTATTGATCGTATTGTTGAAAATTATGTTTTTTTGTACAGAATACCTGGAAAGGACGTAGGAACTATCCAATCAGAAAAAAGGAACCACCATGGTTGGAATCTGTTGCAGTATCTCCAGATCTGATCTACAGGTATCAAATGACTGTCAAAGACCTCGAAGATATTTTACGAGCAGATATGAATACGCTTAAAGATATTACTCAGGTGAGATAAAACATTTCACAGCCATATACAGTCCACCATTAGCAACTTTATTAATAATGTATAAAAAACTACCAAATTATCAAACTATTACCAGTTTCAACACTCGTAAAGATAAAAGATTTCAAAAAATAATTGAGCATCGTGATTTTGAGATTTATGAATATATATTTTTTTAATTCAGTGGCCTAGTGGTCTAGATACTTTGACATCGGCTGCTCTAGAGAAAAAGCATAGTTGGGTTTTGTTCACGTTGAATTCCCCTAAATTGTTTGATTCTCATCTAAGAATTTGGCCAGACTTATATTATCACTGTTCACATTCCTTTTCCGTTCATTTAATGGGATCCAATGTCAGCCCATGAAACAGTTTTCTGGACATGCGGTTTTTCCCAACCAGTATCGTTAATGTGAAGTAGAAATGATGTTGGTGTAGGAATTTATTCTTGCCGCACACCAGCATTTACAGGAAGAGTCGCTGATAAAACCATATCAACCACTACTACATGGACAAAGCTAGATAAGCTAGGAGGCACAATTCCTGGTACTTCCGAATATTTCATGAGTTCGATGTAGATGGATTTTTCTGTGACTTCCAAATTTTACTTGACCCTCGAGAAATGCCGCGTTCCGTAGTGAGTTTGTGACAGAGGCATCAACTATAATGATAGTAATAACACTCCCGCATTAACACCCCTAAAGTGTACCCAAAGGCACATCCTGAGCGGGTAGAGGACGGCTATTATTATTTGTCGTGGCGCTCCAGCGCGACTTACTGATTTTTGGTGACGTATTTACTTTTCAGTTGTGGAAAAACCCGGAAAACCTACAGGACCACCCCGGGGGTCGGCGCGAATTCCAAGCAAGCACCAGATATCGGAATTGGCATCTAGACAACTAACATTGCCTATCGACTCCTATGAAATTGAGAAAAAATTTCTCGTTTTCCAGGAATCGAACATGGCCAAATGCAAGCGGAAGTTTAGAAGGCCGGCATTTAACTGTCTCGCTACCAAGCACCCACTATGAAACGAACTGATCTTTTTTGGATCGAATCACCTTATATGGGAATAGCATTCCTGGATAGGTCGGATCTGTGACTTATTATAGATCATGGAAAGTTGAAGGGAAGAAAAATATATTAGCCCAAAAAAAAAGTTTTTGAAGAGCGGTTTTAGCGATAGACGTAAAAGTGGTATTGCTGATAATAACACGGATTGTTCAAATGGATGGCTTCAGTGGTTTATAGTTACTCCCGACATAATTACACTAGACACTATAATATGGATGGGAAGAAAAACATGGTTGGGTTTAGTCTGCGCATTGAATTCCACCAGGTTATTGGATCCCAGTTTCGTTACTGACTCTAATTGGTATCATTGATATGGAAAGAGTTGAAAAGTTTGAGGAATGCCTTTGGGCAATATCTTAATCTGCTTCTCTCGGTTAAACTAGTAAATTAGGATGAGAAGGTAGTTCATAAACTACTCTTTGGCTGTAGTAGAAAATATGAATCTTTCAAAATGGTGTCAAGCCGCAATTTTAAAAGTTTTTTTATAAATTGCATTTGAGGTCGAGAGACACCTTATTCGTTCTAAACGTCTTCGAATTCTCTATACGACCCCAAAGTTCGAAATGAAAATATTCCCGAAAAAAAAAAGGTTTCACACAATGATTTTAATAGAATTTCTTGAAACAGTCCTATTCATTTCATTTAGTAATGAGAGAGACAAAACTATAGTATACCCATTTCCTAACTTTATGAGTACAACCCATTGAGAACTCTAATATGTTGGTATTCGTCAGGGGATTAATTGTTTTCTGTAGTTCTGGTGTTTTACTACATTTCTGAATGGTTTTCATATCAAAGGTTGTAAATATTCAAATATGCCATTCACTAAATAATGAATGATAATAAATTTCTGATATTCGGAAGAATTTGAAAATTGAATTTTGTTTCAGCCAATGCTAGTGAACGACCAATTAAATCAGCTCTACCTAGATATGGAATTGGAAGGACTTTCGAAAAAACTAATGTTGGAGGAGGGTATTACCTCAAATAGTAGTAGCAGCGATGAAACCACTGCTCATATAATGAAGGTTAATATTTTCAAACTTACTGTCGATTCATAGGAATTTTGATACGATAGCAGTTTCCAAAACATTTAACTTGGTACTTTGAAGTACCTTTATTTCAGAAAGAACAAACTATAAACATTCAAAAATGTTTATCGTTGTTCACAAACTAAAGATAAATACTGGATATAGAAAAGTGTTTTCCTTTTACTTCTACTTCAACTACTGTAGTAGAAAGTTTTTTTAAATCATCCGTTCTACTTTTTATTGGTCTCTTTCGAAAACTAGGAGTCAAATTTAATATTCTAAATTTCGCATCTCAATTTTCATTTGACATTACTTTTGTCAATGTCAACAAACTGTCACTAGTGTAAGTTTTCACTTTCGTCGACACGTGCACGTGGGACATGAAACAATTTTAAACAAAATGTAACAATATTTTAAACCCAAAGGGTGTACTCAATGTAGTGTCTGTTCAGACTATTGTTCACACAATGGTTGTCGATTTTATGGAACTTCAGGTATATACTTGACGAGTATCGCACTGATGATGGAATAATAGCCGAAAGCGCTTTGCAATTTAATAAATTTGTTTACACAAAATACAACTTCTCTTGATTGTTTAAAATCATTCACGTCCACATTTAATTTGAACATGCAAGAATAGAAAATGAAATTATCCAAATGGAAGGTAGTTACATGGTTATTTTTTTTAGCCAAAGAAAAAGAGAAAGTCCTACAGTTCCCTTGTGATGATTTATGAAGAGAATGCCCCATTTCCACCACCTCCAAATTAGTACGAGAGAACGGAATCTTCTAGATGAGTCAATTTTTACAAAATTTCTATTTTTATACGAGTTATATTCTGCAAAGAAAGAGAATTTTATTTAGAATTAGGAATATACAATGTATTTTTTAAAACTTAATTTGTATATAATTGAGAATTTTGATGTTGAGCTAGATGTTAAGAACGTTTTTGAATTCTATTGTATTATACAGTATTGTTATTCTTATATTCATATAAATTTTTTGTAAACTTATATAAGTATCGTATATGTTAAAAATCATATTATATTAGTACGGTTTTAATATTACATTTTAACAATTTCTTCAATTTATTTCAATTTCCTTAGTTATACTAATTATGTGGAACAAGCCAAATTCACACTTTCCATTAAGGAAATTACTTACAGGTAATAGGCAAAAACAAAACAAAAATTTTTAAATAGCCTTATATTTATGATGTGGAAAATGTTCACCAATGCTGACTGACAGGAAAACCCATTGAAATCTCACAGAAACATGAAATATTTCTTATTGGTCCTTAGACAAGAAGATAATTCAATAATAAAAAAATATAAAGTTAACGAATAGTAAACCAACACTAACTACAACTATGTAAAATTCATCTGATTTATATCTTTCAGTGACTACTGAATTTTTGTTTTCTTGTACTAAAAAATCCTTCATGTTGTTCGGTAGAAAATTATGTAATTCTATGCACTCATAGAGATCGTTCTTTCTATGACAAAACATGAATTTATTTTTAGTAGTATAGGTATTTACATTTGCATGATCATTGAATATGTGCATGTTTTTATAGAAAAAATTAATACATTCAGATACAACAACTTCAGGTAATGCTGAAATTTTCAACTTTACGAAATGCCCCTTACAAGAGTCACGACTTTCAAAACCATATAATGCTCTCTTTTGTAGAATGAAGACCTCTCGATAATGTGAAGACCTCCAAAACGACATTCTATAGCTCACTGAAGAATAGAACAATAAACTATTCTTAGGTTTCTGAGAGAGTAACATGATTTACCGACTTACACGATTGATCCAACTCATAATATGTTGATCAATGGTATTCCATCACTTATGAAGACATTTGAGGAAAAGTTATTGAAAATTTGACAAAAGGACATTGTCTTCAAACCAATGATCAATCCTATATATTTGTAATAATAACAGGTTTTTTACATGAATCTTCATTTTGTCTTTCTGCTATTAGTATATTTTTATCGTCGGCATAGTTTGTTGATAAAATTTGAGGATCGTCAGTGCCCCCGTAAGGGCTACTAGCGCCTGTGTGCAAAAAAGGATTTTGGCACTCCTTAAGGCATTTTGGATAATGTTTTTTATTTTTTTTAAGGTAGGTGGGTAGGTAGGTGCTTGAAGTAAAGCAGAAAACTGAACTTTAGAAGTCAGATTTATTTGTAGACTAAAATATCAAAATGAAACACCAAAATAAATAAAAATTCATTCTGGTTCACACCAATTTTAAAGCATTTACTTAACGAATGGGGTACAGACACGTTGTTTATAATACTAGAAAATAACCCAAAACTAATAATCACATCTTTTTTAGGAACAAATAACAGAAATATTGCCTAATGTCTACATATATAGTGTCTTTCAAAAGTATCGGAACGTTCTCATATTTCAGAAACGGCCCTGAAAAAATTTACGAAAATTTCGACAGGGTGGTTTTTGATGATGCCCGATTCAACGGTGATATCGGCAATGTTGCCAATTCAACAGTTTTTCAGATATCGAGGGTAACTCAATTTTTTCAAATGGAATACCCTATTTGTTTTCATTGCAATCAATTCAGGGAAACCTCATTACTTATGTCTCTGAATATCAAATTTCAAATTAATGTAGTTTTCAAAATATGACAACATGGCTTTTTCGCTGAAAAGTCTGGGAGCGGTCCAATATTTTCAATACAGGTCAAGAAAAATTCGTGAAATTTTATACAAGGTGGTTTTTGATGATGCCCGATTCAATGGTGATATTGGCAATGTTGCCAAATCAACAATTTTTCAGATATTGAGGGTAACTCAATTTTTCCAAATGGAAAACCCTATTTATTTTCATTGCAATCAATTCAGCGCCCCGTCGTTACTTTTTTCTCCAAATACCAGATTGTAAATTTATGTAGTTTGTGACATATGAGAACATGGTTCGTTGAAATGTCTGCAAAAGGTCCAATTTTCAAAAGGGGTTCGAGAAAATATCATGAAATTTCATACAAAATGGTTTTTGTTAAAACAACTCTTTGATAATTGCATTATTTTCAATAGATTTTTTAATCAAATAACAGAAACTGAAAACTATCTGACCAAGTGCTCAAAATGTGTGTCATCATTTGCTAAACCCAAGCAGTCATAAAATTCCCTCAAGGTATTAGTTAGCATTTGAGGCGTGATTGAAAGAGCTTATTTTATTTTTTAGGATTTCTAAATTTGCTGGTTGCTCAAACTACATTAATTCAATATCTGATATTGGCTGAATTGATTGCAATGAAAACGAATAGAATGTTCCATATAGAAAAATTGAGTTATCCTCAATATCTAGGTGGTCGGTGACTCAGCGGTCTGATGCACAGGCCGTTCGGAACTCCAGCATAGCGATAGTCGGTTCTAGCCCGATTTAGGTACAAGAGATTTCTTCTCAACTACTTTATATCGGATCGATAGTGTATTGTGAGTTGTCTAGATGTCAATCTCGTCTAGCGCTAGCTTGGAGTGCACACCGACCACCCGAAGTAGTGCTGTAGGTTTTCCGGTTTTCCTACAGCTGAAAAGTGAATACGCCACCAAAAATCAGTAGATCACCCCGGAGCGCCACGGCAAATAATAACAATAGCTATGCTATGCCTTTGGGTACACTCAACGAGTGTTTATGAGGGAGTATTACTATTATTATTATCTGAAAAACTGTTAATTTGGCAAAATTGCCGATATCACCATTGAATCGGGCATCATCAAAAACCATCTTGTATAAAATTTCACGAACTTTTCTTGAACCGAATTGAAAATATTGGACCGTTCCCAGAATTTTCAACGAAAAAGCCATGTTGTCATATTTCTAAAACTGCATTAATTTAAAATCTGATATTTAGAGACATAAGTAATGAGGCGTCGCTGAATTGACTGCAATGAAAACAAATAGGGTGTTCCATTTGAAAAAATTTATTTACCCTCAATATCTGAAAAACTGTTGATTTCATTGAATCGGGCATCATCAAAAACCGCCCTGTCGAAATTTTTATAAATTTTCTATGGGCCGTTTCTGAAATATGATACCGTTCCGATACTTTTGAAAGACACTGTATAGTGTCATCCCCAAAGTACGCACCTTATGAGAAACTTCTTTATTATGGGGTTTACAACAAAAAGTTATTCTTGATAAAAGTTTGTGCATCCCCTAAATCTGAACACGCACCAACGAAATAAAGCAAAACATGCGTAATGTACGAGGCGCATTAGAAAACTTGATTTTGAGCCAGAAATAATGGTAATGGCAATGGTAAAAATGGATGGTGACTGATGCGCTGCGACCTAATTAGATCTGTTTTGCCCCATCTTCTTCTGCTATTTCAAGATGTTCTCGTTCACAGCAGCCCCTCAAGCCCCAATTCCTTGAGGAATTTAAGGATTTTGAGGGGGTCTATTTGTAGTATTTCTCCCACAGTCAGCTGGTGTGATCCCAGTATCTTTAATCTTCTGTGATGTACAGCATAACACAATCAATATATGGTGGTGTTTCTGGATGTTCCACACAGAATCTGCAGGTGCTGTCCTCCTCTAAGCCTAGCTTCCTTAGGTGTTCTTTGAGTCTGCAGTTCCTCGTAAGAAATCCCGTGATTGTCTTTAAACTAGTTTTGCTGAGGTTAATCAGTGTCTTCGATCTCGCTCGGTTGAAGTTGCCGAGGAGATCTTTGGCCTGCCTTAGCCCTGGAAATCTTTGCCAGTAAGTTGCTCTCATTGCTTCTTCAGTTTTATTGAGTTCATCTTGGCAGTAAGATTTTCCAAGTCCGCAAAATGTTTCTGGCCCGATCAGTGGCGTGGATGCCCCTTTTCGTGCCAGGGTATCTGCTTGTTCATTGCCCTCCACTCCAACGTGCCCCGGCACCCAGAGGAGAATCACCTCATTGTTCCTGCCTAGATCATTAAGTTTGTCTAGGCATTCCCAAACCATCTTTGAGTTGATGTTATATGAGCTCAACGCTTTGATGGCTGCTTGACTATCAGAGAGGATTGTGATTTCCTTGTTCCGGTATTTCCTGTCGAGGTTGAATTGAATGCACCTTCCTATGGCATGAATTTCCGCTTGAAAAATACTGGGGAACTAGCCCATAGGTTCGGAGTATTTGGTGCGAGGCCCAAAGACTCCTTCTCCAGTTCCGTCGGGAGTTTTGAACCCGCCCGTGTACCATGTTATGGTATTCTTTCCCAGTGCTTGAATGGATTCTATGCTCCATCCACTCTTGGTATTTAATTATGTTCGAAAGAATTTCTCGAAACTAAATTTTCTAGTAATTTCATCAGTTGGGAGATCGGCAAGGTGTGCACCAGAAGCCAGAAAAAGTACGCTTATTTTAGAAAAGATGAAAAAATTTTATTTGGAAAAGTTGTTCAGCATTGAAAAATACATCTGGATTTGAAGTCAAAGCCATCTAAGAGAGGTTTTATGTTTTCACCAATTTTTTTTTAAATGGAATCATCATAAAATATTATAACTTCAAAACGATAAATAAACGACATTCTGTATACAATGATACATTATAAAAGCGTGTAATAATCCAAATTGCCCAACTATTAATTTAACTACGGTAATTTTTTTCTTTTAGTAAATTAAATATGAAAATTTTTGGTGCAAAGTCCTTTTTATTTTGTGATAACACCTAAAATTGCACAAAATAATACAGTATTATTACAAGAAAATTCCGTTCAATAATCGCGACTGATAAAACATCAAAATAAAATTAATATCTCAGCACAAATTGATTACATTTATTTTGAGAAGGTTTTCATACCCAGAATAACTGTTTTAACTTGGCTTTGAATTCTTTTAAGTTTTTTTATTATGGTGTGTGTTTAGATTTAGGGGATGCACAAACTTTTATCAAGAATATCCTTTTGTTGAAAACCCATATGACACTGTATATAAGTACTACTTTCTACTTATATTTATATATTTAACAAAAAAATGCAGATACTTCTGATAAAAAATACCTAGATAACTTCGTTATAAAATAAAAAATGATAGCTAGGTACAATAAAAAAGTAAAACATAGCCATTGTAGTAGCGAGATATTTTCCGAGACTTTGCTGTTGCAAATTCATTAATTACATGGCCAAAATTTATACCATCAAAAATTTCTTGTTCAATTGCTAGCCCAATCTTTCTTGAAGCATTGATACAGGCAATATGAGAAGAATTTGGAAGGGTACAGATTAAATTGTTTTCAAATATATATTGTAAAATATCAGGTAATGAAAACAACTTAACTTTAATATAATCGTAATCGGCAGAAATAAAATTTCGTGTGTATTTAAGCTTAATCCTATTTTATTTCTCAACTTCTATTTTAAAATTAACTTTTGTTTTTTTTTTTGCAATTTTTCACCCAGTGTTTTGGTGCCCCTAAAGGATGGCGCCCGTGTACATTGCACACTTTGCACATATGGCAGCGGGGGCCCTGAGGATCGTTTACCAAGTTTGGTATATCATTGAACAAGTTAGAAAATTTTGTGCCGGAAAGTGAGGCAAAACGTCGAAACTTGCATGTTTGCAGGTGGTCATTCCCAACCAAATGAAGGATAATCGTCTGTTTAATGACAAGACAAGCACTTGCAATTGGGTGTTCTTGAAAGAACGTTGCACAAATATCTGTCAGATGTAGTTTAATGTCCGTCGTGATATTAGTTGTTTTCTGACCAATGTTTGCCTTTATTTTTCCACTTGGTGGAAGAGCTTGGAGAGAAGGGTACTCTTAACAAGTGGTTGTTACTGGATGGTGTTGCTTATCCGGCACTGATGAGTCGAAAGAACCATAAAACATTTATGAAGGTGACGTCCCAGTTTACATTGGGATGGATATCAATCTGTTGGTAAAGAGCACATATAAAGTTGTTCATGTAGAAGCTTTACCGGAAGTCTGATGGATTTAAATATTTCTTTTGTCAAGTATTGTTGCCATTATACTTTTCTCTTGACAAATAATACACTTTTGTGCCCAAACTATATCTGAAAAATATCACGAAACAGCATCCATAATACACAAAAACAGAACTGATCATGAAGGCTCACCTATGCCATACTCCACACGACAGACAAACCAGCTGAGACAACCTATTCCCACATCAAAGTTGGTCATGGCACCGTAGTTTTACTTACCTACAGTGGTCATGGATTCATTGGTATATAACGGAATCAAGATATATAAGAAATTCCCTAACAACATAAAGGATACATCACCTAGCACATTCAGAATAAAGACAAAAAGTTCCCTAGTGATAAAGCCTACTATGATTTACAGAAATTCTATGAGGATACAATTCAACTCTCTTATCTTTTCACTATCACTATTTTGATTCGGGTTTAAAGGCCGTCGTGGTTTGGAACAGTTTCCTAACGTTTCGCTAGCGCGAGTGGCTAACTTCCTCAGAGGTCTGTTCATCTTCGTTCTTCTCCGATGACTGAAGTAGGTCTGTTCCTCAAGTGAAGTTAACTTGGTTAACGAAATGCGCATCTAGTGTGGTGAAGGGGAATACTTCTTTTGTTCTCATTGAGTGACACCACAGGCGCCCAATACCCCATTTTCTATGTCCTCAGGTAGTTTTGGGCATCAATTCGTCATCGTCATCAATTCAGTCGAAAACATTAACTGCCGTCGTTTATTTATTGTCCTTTCCCTGGCATTTCTCAGAGTTGGGGCCCATATACGGTTGATGTTAAGAGTTTATTCCTTTCGGTTGAAATTCTCCGCATGTTTATGGATTTCTATTGCTTCGTACTAGGAAGGCATGGTATTTTTTTTACCCATTAAAGATGTTCAACTGCGTGAATCATAAATGACTTTTCACCAAAATGAAAAAAATGGGTAGATATTAGTGGCCAATCAAATAAAGTTTTCAAATCATATATTCAGGTACGATCCGTAAATGTGGAAATACTTCCTCGTTTCTGGATTTGTATTGCTCCTGACTGTGGGATTTATCTCTCGATAGCCGCGTCCATCGAGTTCTCGCAGTTGGTGGAGGGTTGGAGGCTGCTGAAGAAGATGACGTGTTCGCCGAAGAGTTTCGGGGGTGTGTGGTAGAGTGGGGGTCGTCAAAACGTTTCACCCTAAGTGGCGCGAGTCTTTTCTGCAAAAAACATGGTGACGATGGCGCGAGAGACAAAAAAACCATGGCGGCGAAAATTATGAAAAAAACGTCCCCTCACGTGATTTGCTGAGAGCAATTGGCTGGGGGACAAAAAGCCGGCACGTGTTTCGCTGAGATAAACTGACTGGAAGAGAAATAACGTCACGGAATTCGCTGTGTAGAAAAAAATGGCCGCCGCCAAATTGACAAAGCAAAAATGAAAAATGTCTGTCTTAGAACAGAAAATTATGGTGGAATTATTAATTCACTCTCTCGAATGAAATTCCAAGAAAAATACGTCTCCGCCATCAACAGCGATAACAGGCACATCCGATGTTTGTATACTGTCTCTCGAGCTGAATGAAATTTGGCCTTGAATTTATTTACTCTCTCGAGCTGAAATTCCAAGAAAAATGCATCTCCTCCGTCAATTATTATAATAGCGATACAGGTGGGAACAGACACGCGGTATTCGGCATATCGCGATTATTCGCTATTCGCCGAACAACTCGGTAAACAAAATTTGTATAGGGCAAGCAGGGTAAATACACATGCGGCGTATATGCCAAATATCGTGTCGACAGCAATTGTAAATATTTGTCACGTTTGACTCTGCCAAAAATACCGACAGACGATAGGAAAACACCAAATAGCGAATATTTGCTACGAGCAACCCTTACACATTAGTCGCTACTTGCCGAAAAGCGATTAATTGGTATGCGGGAATTGCCGAATACCGCATGTCTGTTCCCTGCTTGAGGCACGTCCCGTGCTTGTTTACTGTCTCTCGAGCTGAATGAAGTTCCAAGAAAACACGATTTGGCCTTTAATTTGTTTTGATCTTCGTATATAGTTTTGTTTTGTTTGTTTACGCTTTGTCTCGAGCTGTATGAAATTCGAAGAAAAATATATGTACAGCTGCATTTCGTTACTGCGCAATTTGTGAATGTGTGGCAATGAAACAAACACATAGATATTATGCATATATTTATTACACTTGTGCCAGTAGCGTAGTATACATTGTCATTATAGATTAATTTTTTTTAATGCATGGATTTAATTAACTTATAAATGGATTCGGACATTTGAACGGGCACGAAAAACATAAACCAATCGTGTAGTGTCGGCGGCGGCTCGCATTTGGAATCCGATGAAGGATGATGATCAGCAGCAGGGGCTTGCATCTTGACGAAGTTGGGTAGTTGGGTGGAACGATGACGACCTCGAAGTGCTGTTAGAGGGGCAAGACGTCTTCAGTGGAAGCCACTGCTTACCGCTATAGGTGTGATTTGTATAAATCTTCCGCAGTCTGTACGATGAGACGTTCATCGGGATTTCGACTTTCAACACAGGAAAATATCCATCATTGGCTAGCGCCTGAGTCATTTTCGTCCAGTTCGAAGTCCTCGAATCCTCGTCGTGCAAATACGATACCAGTACCTCGTCGCTCTCATATGGCGGTCTAATATACAGTACGTTCGACAGAACGGCTGCTAGAATTATAAAATTTGTTGTCATCATGATGACAGCTCAATGTACACTGAGAAACAGCGTATATGTCACTCGAATATATACACTAAGAGGAACACACATACACCATTCCTCAATGTACATGACTCCTATTTCTTTCAGTCTTTCTCTCTCATTCATTCGAGTCGAAAAATAAATCGAGAAAAATTGGTTCTATACATCTATTGATATATAACAATAATTATACAATATAATTAATAATACAATATGAATAATGATAATATTTCGATGCGTGTGATTTGGCTAGTCTTGGTGGCTGACGTCATGGACTTGGTACTGTTGGCGGCGGCGAATCGGTGAATGCTGCTGCTGCCCCATCCATTTACCATTGTCAATTTGCATATTTTGGAAGCGTTTAAAAATACACAGCTTGTGCTCGTACTCTGCTATGTGCGCCTTGAGTTCGCGCAAATTTTGCAACTGCCGATTGATAGGAGTGTCGTGGTCGTGGTGTCTCACCATTTCAGGTGCGACGATATCCATTACCAGGTTTCGAAACAGTGTCTCACGGCACAATGCACTTCTATTTCTCCGGGTGCTATATGATTCAAACAGAGCGGGCTTTGCTTCTCGAGTGTCGGTGGAGGCGTTGTAATGACTGTACTTGTAGTAGCTGCAATATCGACGATGTGTGGCCTCTTAGGCAGATCGAGCACACACTTCAGCAAAAAATCGAATTTTTGATTGCCCTTCACGTATACCACATCAGCCTCGATGATGGGGCGCAGCACTTCCTGGACCTCGTAGAATTCGACATAGCCATCAGAGTATGGAATGCCGTGGATATTCCTCTCCAAATATCGTACTTGCCGTTTATCAGCTTCGCTCAATTCATGGAATGGCACTACGGCTTTAAATATGAAGTGCTTTGTGCAATGCCCGTCGGTGATGGCGAGCTCTTTGGGTTGGAATTCACCGCCCACACAGAAACCCTGGATGTTACAGGCTACGAGCTTCATCTTGGCTGCTGATTGAACTGATTCACTGTGATTAACTGATAGAGAGAGAATAATCACCGACTGGACGTTTGGCTCACAAGTGATACTCTCGACCTGTCGAAGCCTGCATTTCATACATTCTCACAAATAGGGGATTCCCCCACTGCCCGCCGCTACTACTGTATGTCACTTTTTTATGACAATTGACGTACAATCTCGTTCAAGGGCAAGTGTTCCAGCATACAGTCGTGAATGATGATGCAATAGGCTCGAGTATTGGCGGGAAATCCGACTCTGGCCTCGATGTCAAGTTTGACCACAATGACACAATGACGAATCGGGGAATCTGCATGGCCGTGCAAGATTTCACAGCCCAAATTTCCGTGGTGTAATTCTGAGTGAGCGAGGAGCGTCTGTTTTGATGGACTGCAGCAATTTCAGACAAATGTCGTCGTTGGGCACCACATGTTTGACTCTGAGTACAATGCTCGTGATTGTCAGTGCGGCTGTGGTTACTTCGACTACTGGGATGGTATTCCGTGTATCATAGAATTCTACAGACGACAGTTATTTCTCTTTCTCTCCCATGAGTTCAACCATAATGTCATCTCACTTATTGTGTCGACTATAGTATTCTATGGTACACGGAATCCCACCCCTGGATTCGCCACCTTCTCTATCAGCATGCAATGGTTATCATTTCTACTTCTGATCAAGCGAATGCATTGTCGTCCAATGCTGACATACCTACAGTCATGGAATATGCCCAACAGACGCTTAAGCGGGATCCACATGGCGAACGAGCCGTCGGGGGCATTGTGAACAGCTCCTCCAGGATAGGTCCAGCCGGCTGTGCTCTCAAGTGTCGCACATCATTTTCCTCTTATCCTCGTAACAAGTATAGCCACGAAGGGTACTCACTATACCCGGCGATCAAACAGACTCCTCCTCTTTGCCATTGATTTCATAGTAGATGGTCTCGAAAAGTCTGCGCCGGCATTATTGATAAATCTAACATTGCCGGTTCCTGCGGTACGAGTCAGAGTACCCTCTATGCACACAAGGGCATCGTTCATCAGTACCCACACATCGCTCTGCTGAATTGCCGTTTCGATGATGTCATTATTCTGGAACGACTTGACATACTGGTGGTGCGTTCGAGTCTCAACTCTGTGGATGGATTCGTCGAATTTTGGATGATTGTACACGTCGAAAACTTGTATTGATAACATGATGTCCTTGTGATTTGAGAAAGTGTATGCTGGACTCTGGAGTGAGACAGAGTGTGTGCGTCTGCTTTCTTCAACTGCGCGATTGAATTGATGCCAGCACACTCTGCACTTTCATGCCCAAGGGCATCATCATCATCATCCTGATCAAATACCAACCCCATTTATGACAGCTTGCGCAGCACAAGTCGTATAATGATGGTCTCTCCACGGAAATTCATACTGCAAAAGTCCTGATCGAGAATATTCAAGGTTATGTTGTGTATTTCCGTCTTGTTCACAGGCAGGTAAATCAAATTCGAGGGCGTTTCGTCGATGGCAAAGCCGGGGTCTTCTCGAACGGCAAACTCGTATATGGTGTGAGCCGGAAGATGGTTGAAGAAGGCATCCGATGTGATGTTACTATCGATGTGAACAGTTCGAACTTTGATAATGTTCTCAAGTAGGTCGGATGAATGAACGCGTCCAGCCTCCAATAGTCTCGGGGAGAAACCCAGCAATCGTCCTATGCAGTCTTTGGGACGAAAATGTTACAGAGCTTGCTGTTTATCTCACAATGCAGCGTATTGGTGTTGGGTTTGAGAGAGAACAAAGCCTTGCTTCTGTTGGTACTGTCGTCGTCGTCAACGTCACTAGACACTACGGCTCTCTTCTTTTTCTCTCGGCCTCTCGATGTGTTTGTGTATAAACTTGGCAATGTCGCTTATTTCGTAACACCCAGTCGGTATTTGGATGATGCTAACAGATGGCGCTCCGTTGTCTATAAGGGGAAAACTCAAAGTTTTCAAAATTTATGAAATTTTGATGTTCTGTCTCATTGCCCTGAACGGGGCTCGAGATGAACCGGCTAGCTCGGGTTCCGGGTTTGTCGCCTCCGATAGCGTTGGGCAACGACATGTTGAAAAGATTTGTGTTTACTGAATATCACTTGTGAAAGTTATCAGGCGGAGAATAATTCTCCTCCAGGGGAGAAGTAGATCGACCCGATAAACCCACCGACGGATGCAATACCGAGTAATGGCAAGAAAACTTTGAAACAATAGTTGCGCACGTATAGGATGCAAAAATATCATATAAAAATCACTTTCAAATTCTCAGGTTTAACGTCTGCCTCTTCCTTGCACCTTACGAATTCTTTCTAATTTTATTTAGATAAATATTGTTTGTCAGGAACTGATGCAAGGGTAGAGAACGACGCCTGAAAAAGAATGCAGTTCATGCGGGACGTTAGCCCGATATGGTGAGTATGAATGACACTATAAAAGTCTTGGTAAAACTGTTTGAAGTTAAAAGTTTCCAAAGAATGTTCACTTAATAGAGTCTAATTGAGTTTCTCACAAATTTGAATGTTATTAATAGAAATCAGTTCTCGCAAGCAATATTGCGAGACTCCTCTGGATAATTCACGCGAATTCACTTTCAATAAATGCAATGCATTGACTTTGTTTAATTTGCATTTATTTTTAATTCCTTCCATTTGCCCCTTGCTGATACGCCCCCCCTCTAGGGAGCCGCTGGCCGATAGTAGTACCTGCTCGTGTTGAGATTCAAGGCCCACATCTGTGGTTTTATTCAAGAAAAACACATATATCCAACACCAACAACTTTCGGGTTGCCAAGCCTGGCTTACAATTTACCCTGTATTTTTCTTACATCTAATTATAGGATATAACATAAAATAAACGTATTACAAAACGAAACAACATAACAGAGATGATTACATCAAAATATATGAACATAAGGATACCCTTAAAACTACACATACTATACACTAAATCTACAAAAGGGATATGTATAATTGCGCTTTCGGCTGGACAATTACCCAGGCGCATTCGGGGAATAAATTTACTCGCCTTTGCATCGCTGAAAAGTCTCACAGCCCATTCGTTCCTTGCCTCATACTAGAGACCGAGCAGACTGCAAGTACTATTCGTCGGAACGGTCATGATCTAATCTTCCTCCTCCTCTGGAGGAGAAGGCCGAGGGCCTAAGTGATCCTGGCCAGATCTTGGTTCCGGAGCCAAACGTAAATCATCAGTATGAACGTTGTGTTCTAGCCCACCTTTATTAACCACAAAGCAATTCGGTCCAACAACCCTTTCCACCTTGGTAGGGGCCTACCCAGGTTGGACCAAAGTTCTTTTTGCCTACCATGCTATTTCGGCAAAGAACCCATTGCCCGGCTAGAAAATGCGTCGGTTGATTATCAGGGTTAGGAAAAATCTTCGCTCTATATCGTTGCGAATCAGCCGCAGCAGTGGCAATACGTTCTTCTTGGCTTTCGTTACGACGCCTCCGTCGGCGTTGGGCCAGCATGGCCCATTCGACTGGCTTGGGGAGGTCGTATCCGAGAAGAAGGATGCTTGGAGTCGTTCCTGTGGGTGCATTTAACCTAGTTCGAAGATTGAAAACGATCATAGGAATCTGCTCCTCCCATAAGGAAAAAGTTATGCAGGCACAGCTCAATTGCCCAAGCCTGCAACGCTTTATAGAACGGATATTGCGTGCCAAAAGAGCAGCCCAACCCTCAGACTATGAGAGACGTATAGTCAGGGAATTTGTACTGGAGGAAGGCTATCTCTATTTTGTCGGCCCAGACCCAGAAACCAAACGTCTCGTGATACCGAAGAGTTACTTTGCGAAGGTAATGAAACGATATCACGATGACATTGGGCACCCTGGTGTTGATGAAACATAAAGACAAGTATCAGAACACTTCCAACTCTCACCCTTGCGGAATAGAGTATACGATTATGTCACAAAATGCTTGGTGTGTGCAACCACCAAAAGATCCGCGCCCCAACCTGCTTCGAACCTCAGACCGAACTCCCCGGAGAAACCCTGGGAAATGGTGTCGGTAGACGCGATGGGCCCTTATCCCCCTTCATCCTCAGGAAATCGGTATGCGATCGTCGCAACTGACTGCTTCAGCAAGTGGGTGGAGGTGGTACAAAGGGCCGATGCTACTGCTGTGACCCGGTTCCTCCATGAAGACGTATTTAATCGTTGGGGATATCCTAAGACTATTATAAGCGACAGTGCTAGCCAGTTTAAGGGCCGAGTATTCGAAGCCTACGCGGCTCAGCATCAAATCACACTAAAGTGGTCTACTGTGCATCATCAACAGGCTAATCCTGTCGAACGAAGAGCGCAGGAGATCAAGAAAATGTTGAGAGCTGCCCTCCTAAATAAGGAAAAATGACTGGATTTGGTTCAGATTCTCGTGTTCAGACATTCCGGTTCCGGCCGGTTGGAGGCTTTCCCACTGACCACGCGAGGCTTGGTTTGCCCCAATAGTGGGAAAGAACATCCTTTCTGACCTGTCCCTTCTTCGACTGGATTTCGCGAGAGGAAATCAGGCAGTTGGGTAAGTTTCCCTGGTATATGGATGACTTCAAAGTCATATTCCTGAAGGAGGAAAGACCAACGCGTAAGCTTGGCCTTCTCGTCCTTCATTTTATTCAGCCACAGCAAGGCGGAGTTGTCTGTGTACAATTTAAAAGTGCGATCTTGCACGAAGTGCTTGTACTTTTTCACCGCCCACACTATAGCCAAACATTCAATCTCATTAATATGATATCGACACTCGGCCTTATTCAATTTCGCGCTGGCGTAAGTTATAATGTCGCGCTTATTATCATCACCCTCTTGGAATAGCACGGCACCGATCCCTACCGTGCTTGCGTCCGTCTGGAGGCAATACGGACGGGAAGGATCGGGCCTGGCCAGTTCCAGAGGCCCGGCCACAAGGGCCTTGATTTTTGTAAAGGCTTCTTCAGTCTTATCAGTCCATTTAAATCGCCGTTCCTTGTCGATCAGATCTGACAGGGGTGCGGCAATTTCTGCGAAATGCGGTATGTATTCTCTTACCCAACCAGCGGTCCCTAAGAACGCTCTGACCTGGCGAATAGATTTCGGCGTTGGGAATTCTGAATCCGCCTCAGGTGGTCGCAGTGCTCCTCTATCGTGTGGGAATACACGATGATATAGTCTAGATAGACTTTACAAAATCTATCCGTGTATCCCACTAACACAGAAGACATCAACTTCTGGAACACCGCTGGTCCGTTCTTGAGGCCAAAGCTCAATACCTTAAACTGGTACACTTGACCATCCGGTGCTCCGAAAGCAGTGTACTTCTGTGAATTCTTTGACAGAGGAGCTTGCCAAAATCCATTACGCAAGTCCAGGGTAGTGAATATCTTCGCTTTTCCCATCTCACGAACAGTCTCTTGTATGGGATGGAAGGTTCGGAGCTTCGGCAATTATGAGCTTGTTTATCTCCCTGTAGTCCACACAGAACCATAGTTTTCCGTCCTTCTTCGGGACGAGGACCACAGGGGAGCAATAGGGTGAATCACTTTCCGTTATTACACCCGCCTCCGATAACTTCCTAATTTCTTCATGGACTATCGCCTTTCTTTTCCTCGTGTACCGAAGCCTTAGTGATGGGTTGTCGGATTGTCTCCTCAAACACATCGGGGAAATCGGAGATCACTGGTAGGATCTGTCCTTTTGTGTTTGCGGAGAACTGCTCCGGCGAAAACTCCGGCAACGAGATCTCACATAGTCGTCGTTCCGATACAACATTCCAGAACACTGTTAATTTCTAGACTCATCTGGCCCAGACTATAACTAGTGTTGTCTCGGCATCCGAGCTGAATTGACATAGGATTCGGAAGATTCGACAAATCTCTATCGGTATCGATCAAGGCTAGTACCTCACGGCCGCCCACTTCCACCGGAATTCGTGGAAGGTTTTAACTCACCCTAGATCCGTCGTCTAGGGTTATCAAAACGTCTTCCCTAACGAATGGTATTCCAGGGTGGTCAAGGAGTTGGGGATAGATCGCCACTGGTGAAGCTTGGGATTGTGTCCCTGGAGAGTGAAGGAGTTCGTAAGCACGCACCACCGACGAGACTCGGGACAGGAGTTGGTGGTGACGCATTGCAGACGAGGCAGAATTATTTTTAGCAGGGTTCAAATGTACACACGGAGTAAGGGGCAAGGTCTTATTGTAACTTACTCTTCGACTTGACGTGTCGGCGTCACTGGCGACACGTCTCGTGAGTAGTTTCCCGACATGGTCGTCCGCCCCTGAAGCCTCCACGGCCTCGCTGGCCCGAGTAAGTGCCTCTGGGTGGTGAATTCTCCCTCCAAGAATCATTTCTTCGGTTAGTATTTTCTGCCGGGAAATTTTCTTTTCGAGGTTCGTTGGGCCTCTGACTTGCATTTATATTATTACTGTTTCTATTCATTGGCTTAGTTATGTTAACCTGAACAACACTATTTTTGTAGCCGAGATCGTCCTCGATATCGCTACATAATGCAGTCAGTTGTTCCAGGTCATAAAACATCCTGCCTCTGAGAAAAGCCTTAATATTTGGAGAAATCAATTCAATAATAATTTCAATGCACTCTCTTTCCGTTACATCTGCTATAATCCTGCGGGCCAATGCAGTTTTCCTTGCTATGAACACATCGACTCTTTCTTTGGCCTGTTTTTGGCCGTAAAGTTTCGATCGTAGCTTTGACTTTATTTCCGGGCTATCATACTTTTGATAAAACCGTCGCAAGAAATAACTCCATGTCATTTCTACGCCAGCATATGTGTTAAGCCACGATAACGCATCGCTCCGAAACTGGCTTCTTGCAATTGACACCCATTCATCGGCCTCGGTTTGGGTCCGTTGAAATTCGGCGTTCAATTTTTTTATAAACCACCTAGGGTCCTCCTCACCTCCTGGAAAAGTAGGTAAGCGGGCTTTATCGATTTTTTTATGTGCGGAATTGTTTCCGGACATTTCTTTTAAAATTTTTACTAGTTCCATCATCTAGTCTCCCTGCTGGGGTCTCTCTCGGTGCGGTCTTGTAGCCCTTGGGTATTAGTAAACCGTTCACAATGGTTTCTTCCCGGGCTATATCTTTCTGGGCGCCAGACATTCCCATTTTTGTCGTCTGGAATGCCAGGAGACGCCAATAGTTTTTCAAAAGGATTTGTGACATCTGTCACTTTCCTATTGAAGACGGTTGTTCTTTGTTGGCTAGTCAGGTTTTCAGGATTTATTTCTGAAACCGTTCGCCAATCTAGTCCAAACTCTTCGGCAATCAAAGGAATTCTTTCTCCTAACAGTGCACTATCTAGTCGGCGGTATACTGTCCTATTACTGTTCGGAGAACTGAATTCTGTATCTGTGGTCCCTACCTCCTCCTGAGGTAGTACTACTGGCGAATCATCGAATGTGATTCTCGTTGCAACTTGACGGTATCTCCTATCAGAGGTTACTAACGGGCTTTCACTGTCAAGATTCGTTAAGTAGCAGGCCCCACGTTGCCAGGCGCCATGTCTAAAAGGGGGAAACTCAAAGTTTTCAAAATTTATGAAATTTTGATGTTCTGTCTCATTGCCCTGAACGGGGCTCGAGATGAACCGGCTAGCTCGGGTTCCGGGTTTGTCGCCTCCGATAGCGTTGGGCAACGATATGTTGAAAAGATTTGTGTTTACTGAATATTACTTGTAAAAGTTATCAGGCGGAGAATAATTCTCCTCCAGGGGAGAAGTGGATCGACCCGATAAACCCACCGACGGATGCAATACCGAGTAATGGCAAGAAAACTTTGAAACAATAGTTGCGCACGTATAGGATGCAAAAATATCATATAAAAATCACTTTCAAATTCTCAGGTTTAACGTCTGCCTCTTCCTTGCACCTTACGAATTCTTTTTAATTTTATTTAGATAAATATTGTTTGTCAGGAACTGATGCAAGGGTAGAGAACGACGCCTGAAAAAGAATGCTCATGCGGGACGTTAGCCCGATATGGTGATTATGAATGACACTATAAAAGTCTTGGTAAAACTGTTTAAAGTTAATAGTTTCCAAAGAATGTTCACTTAATAGAGTCTAATTGAATTTCTCACAAATTTGAATGTTATTTATAGAAATCAGTTCTCACAAGCAGGATTGCGAGACTCCTCTGGATAATTCCAACACAAACAATGTCTCTTACCCTGATGTTCACTTCGAAGCTGCTCTCTCTGGAATCTGCAGGTCGATATTGAACGGCAAAGCCAATAAAACAAGACTTCCAGGGTAATACAACCTCTCTTCTTGGCAACGAACAAGCGGTTACTATCGGCTGGCTTTAGGCTGCAGATTGACAAATGGAAGATCGTCGGTAAGTATTTTCAGCTAACAGCTGAGACTAAATGTCGCTAACTTGCAACAGAAGTAGTCGTTTCCACGAAATGAATATGAGTGGGTATTGCACAAGACCACACGTGAATAATGCAATCGGCTAGAAAGCACTTCCTAGCTATGTTTCAGAATATATCTGGCACTGAATTTATATTCTCAAAGTCACTTGAGGCTCGAAGCTGTTTCTACAAAGCGAGAAACAAGACTGAATAATAGCGTGATCAACGCTATATTTATATCCTCACCGCAATAGGGCGTGGACTAGCTGGGCCAATCACAGAGCGCGCTGGGCGGGGCGTAGCCCACAAAACCAGCACTAGAATTCTCGCGTCCGCTTAGCTTGGCCAGTTCTCTGGCGCTACGGAGCTCGCGAATTCCCTTTCAATAAATGCAATGCATTTACTTTGGTTAATTTGCATTTATTTTTAATTCCTTCCATTTGCCCCTTGTTGACACCGTTCCGTCCTGACGAGTATGGCCAATGGGCGTGGTCTAATACTTGAAGTAGTTCAAAATAACTTACAGAAGCGCCAATGAGAAAGCAGGGGAAAAGTTGGGCTATGTATCTTTAAATAAAGAGAATCTTTACCTTTGTCACTTTTTGTTCATTTTTTTAATTTTTATCATATTTTATTGTTGAATGTTGAATGGATGAATACCAGGTACCAGGTACCAATTCTAAATTAGTCATTGAGAGGACCACAATAAACTCGAATTACAAAAAAGTGTCGGTAGATTTCCGGGTTATTAAGTTATAAGAAAGCATCCATGATTGACTGTGAGTGGATGGAGGAAGTGGAAATGAAAATCTGAAGAAGCCTGATTAATAGAATGTAGTGTGAAGTGAAAAACAAATTGTAAAGCATTAAGTAGACTGCCAGACCATATTGGTTATTGGACTTTAGCGTAATGCTAACGTTCAATGAATGACTTCTCCTAAAAATATAAAAAATTATGGCAAATCCAACTTAGATCACTTTTCCATAACTTTTGAGCGGGGTGTTTTATGTGTCTTGAAATTATCGTTTGAAGCAGTCAATTTATGAAAAATGGTACAAATTGAAAATTATTACCAATTATGACGAAGTTAGGTTGTACTATAAAAAATAATCAATATTAAAAATAACAAAATATACCTACACGTATGAGAAGATTCGCTCAGAAGTATGATTTAAAATGGATGAGATTTCATTAAGAAATGGTGCAGTCAATATTTTGACAAAAAGTATTGTAAAAGGAACACATTTTATTAATAAGTATACAGGGCAAATCAAATTCGACCCCCACCATTGGGATCTCCTAAACTACAAGAGATACGTCGAAGCATAAATTGGGGCAAAGTTGCGTATTCTGGTGATTAACACAACTGTTTTGAAACTTGGAAAATTCCGAGTATTTCCGGAAATATCGGCAAAAAACTGAAAATCGGAACTTTCGTTTTTATTTTTTTCTATCGTTATTTGACAACAGCTCAAAACCAAACGTATATTCTCATTGATACTTTTTTTCAGCTACACGTTTTCATGTTCAGATTTACTATCTGTCGTTTCGTCTTCTGACATTCATCATCAACTTTTTTTTCTGTTACGGGCGCCATATTGGTTTTTTATACAGAAAAATAATGATTCTCATTCTGAAACCACAGATATTGAAAAAAAACAACTTCATCTGAGATGATCATGACTTCATCGACAAATTTTGTTTAATAAACACTAGTTGTCAGAACTCATTAAACATCATAAGTTTCCACAAATACTTCAGTCGAAATGTCCTCATTCTTAAATGAAGAAAAACGAGATATGTTGAAACTTTATTATAAATTTGATGGGAATAGTACGAAAACAACACAAATATATTTTGAATTATATCCGGAAAGACAACAGCCGGATAGAACATTATTCGGAATTTTGCGCATACACTTGGCTGAGTACGGTGCGTTTTTTAAAACAAGAATGAAATCACGAGCTTGTAAAAAATGCACAAAAAGTATTACAACAAGTGTTCGAAATGATGGCCTTCCTCTTGAATACATAACCGAGCTCGTCGTCTCAAATTAAGAACAGCCCTAACAATATCCCTTCTTCTGATAGACCTGAATTGCGTGATGATATTGTCTCTAAGTTCAACTACTGTGTCATATTCTTGCTCTCCATAGATTCTGTTCTTTAAAGTACCCACAAGAAAGTATCCAAAACTGTAAGGTCAGGTGACCTTGCCGGCCACCTCACTGGTCCAGATTTTCCTAACCACCTATTAGGAAATCTTTGGTGTAAATATTCGCAAACTGCTCTTTTATTGTGTGGAGGAGCCCCATCATGCTGAAAGCTGCAGTTGTTATAATTAACAAGGGGAAACGTATCCATATATTCTTCGAATTCGTTTATTAAGAACCGAAGATAGGTTTCCCCGTTCAAAGTATTAGAGAAGAAATGAGGTCCAAGTATTCGGTCGTCATAAATTCCAGCCCACACATTCAAACGAAACCGAACTTGTGGTCTGACTTCTCTGAAGTGTCGTGGATTATTTTCACTCCAAATGTGCTCATATTTTCTATTAAAAACACCACAGTTCGAAAAAGTACTTTCGTCGGTCCAAATAATGTTTTTCAAGAAGTTTGTAGGGTCTTCCCTATTCGAGAGCCAGCTACAAAATTCTATCCTTCTCTCAGGATCACCTGGATGTAATTTTTGTGAAATATGTATCTTATAACATTTCAAACCACTTTTTTTGAAATCTCCTTCAAACGCTCGTCTGTGGCACATCCATTTCTGCCGAGAGTTGATGTGTTGAAGGATCTGCATTTATCTAAAAAAGTACCAAAAATAATTATACTTCTTCGAATATGGAATGAACAATTATTTTACCTCGGCTAATACCTTACGTCTAATATTTCGTTCCATTCTGCTTCCATATTTCATTCTTGGTTTTTGAAACGCACCGTACTCAACCAAGTGTTTGTCCAAGATTCCGCATAATGTTCTATCCGGTTGTTGTCTTTCCGGATATAATTCAAAATAAATTTGTGCTGTTTTCGTACTATTCCTATCAAATTTATAATAAAGTTTCAACATATCTCGTTTTTCTTCATTTGAGAATGAGGACATTTCGACAGAAGTATTTATATATGGATACGTTTCCCCTTGTTTATTATAACAGCTGCTGGTTTCAGCATGACGGGGCTCCTCCACACAATAAAAAAGCAGTTTGTGAATATTTACACCAAAGATTTCCTAATAGGTGGTTGGGAAATTCTGGACCAGTGAGGTGGCCGGCAAGGTCACCTGACCTTACAGTTTTGGATACTTTCTTGTGGGGCACTTCAAAGAACTGAATCTATGGAGAGCAAGAATATGACACAGTAGATGAACTTAGAGACAATATCATCACGCAATTCAGGTCTATCAGAAGAAGGGATATTGTTAGGGCTGTTCTTAATTTGAGACGACGAGCTCGGTTATGTATTCAAGAGGAAGGCCATCATTTCGAACAATTGTTGTAATACTTTTTGTGCATTTTTTACAAGCTCATGATTTCATTCTTGTTTTTTGAAACGCACCGTACGCACCCAAGTGTTTGCGCAAAATTCCGAATAATGTTCTATCCGGCAGTCCGGATATAATTCAAAATAAATTTGTGTTGTTTTCGTACTATTCCTATCAAATTTATAATAAAGTTTCAACATATCTCGTTTTTCTTCATTTGAGAATGAGGACATTTCGCCTGAAGTATTTGTGCAAACATATGATGTTTAATGAGTTCTGACAACTAGTGTTTATTGAACAAAATTTTTCGATTGAGTCATGACCCTCTCAGATGAAGTTGTTTCTTTTTTATCTGTGGTTTCAGAAGTGCAAATCATAACAAATTATACGTCAATGAAATCGAAATGAGAATCACTATTTTTCTGTATAAAAAAACAATATGGTACCCGTAACAGAAAAAAAAGTTGATGATGAATGCCAGAAGACGAAACTTTGGAAAGTAAATATGAACATGAAAACGTGTAGCTGAAAAAAAAGTATCAATGAAAATGTACTTTTGGCTTTGAGCTATGTTGTCAAATCGATAGAAAAAATAAAAACGAAAATTCCGATTTTCAGTTTTTTCCCGATATTTCCAGAAATACTCGGAATTTTACAAGTTTCAAAACAGTATTTTGTTAAGCACCAGAATACGCAACTTTGCCCCAATTTAAGCTTCGACGTATCTCCTGTAGTTTAGGAGATCCCAAAGGTGGGGTTCGAATTTGAATTGCCCTGTTTGTTTGATTTTGCCCAAGGTAAATAAACAGTTGGATTGTGTCTACTGGCTAGTGTGGGAGCTAGGAAGTTCAATTCTCTCAGAAGGAAACCAAATTTAATAGAGACATTGAATAATTTGTTCAGAAAAATACACATATTCCTTAACTTCCTTTGATATAAGAGAATTTGGCTGTCTGTTCCTCTGTAGCAGGGCATGCTTCCATTTTGAATGTGAGATACTTGGAAAACCCTCTTTGTACTTGTCTGATGGCATTTATATTTTTTAAATGATAAGGTGATCTACTCAGTGGTGCATATTCTTATTGACTCCTTACCAGTGAATTAATAAATGGTATCGATGTTTTAAATTATCTCTAGTTTATATAATGAATGACGATTTGTTCGGTCAAGTATCTCCGATAGTTTATAAATATAACTTTGGGTTGATAAGAGATTTAATTGAATATGATAATCAATGGTGAGTTTTTGATCTACAAAAAATCCCATATGTATTGAGATTGACACATAGCTACTTCTGTGTGAACTGATCAGTTGAGTTTGTCACCATACACTTCTAAGGTATTTTAGTAAAATACATTCTGAACAATGTGTTTGGATCAAGCCATACCGGAATATCCAGGAAAGAAAACTCCACATAGACTCAAATATCCATGCTCAACTTGGTGCATAAGATATGAAAGGAAAATCATTTAAATAAATTAATTTAAAAACTAGAGGGTACTCTAAGTAAAAACCTGTACATTGTTGGGAATGTGGGTTAGTGAAATTATCAAAAAAATAAGATTGATTATTTTCTGGTGCCTCGGCCAGCTCCGGGTTCGACCGCATTCTCGCCGCCCAGAGTCTCTCCATTTTTAACAAAGAGTAATCTGTTATGATAGGGAAAATATCAATAATTTTATCCATAAAATAGCCTACACCTAGCAAGCCCTAAAGTCCCTAACAGAACATACCAGATAGCTGAAAGAAAAACAGATTAGTATATAGCTAAGAAAATCTGATACAACAAATAAAATGATTTATTTTAAAGCGCCTATCCAGGGAGTTTACCCGTGTCTCACCCGGGATTTACCGCCCCGTCTCACCTTAGTGCAATGGCTTGTCTTATTACGGAAGACTCACCCCAGTGATCCGGTAGGCATCACCTGGCATAGATTCCGGGACCACGCAATCTAATCCAGGCAATACGGAGCCGCTGCTTCCACCGGCGGTGGAGGCCAGGCTAAGCTGAAAGAGAAAATTATAATTAGTAAATTCAAAGTCAAAGTCAATAACGAATTCTTTTGTAGTGGGCTCGTACTGAGTCCCAAATGTTTCACACTTTATATTTGTTCTGAAAAGAACAAAAGTGTGCTAACTGACATGCAGTCAAAATCACAAGTTACACTAACAGAAAAATGTTGGCCGAAGATCTTCTTTCTTGAGCCTTGACACCAGTAGTGTACCTATGGGCGTTTGAATCGACATTGAACTTTGGACTCTCGGTTCGTCGCTGGTCTGCGTTCATCGTGTGACGTAGTCGAGAGAGATCCCTTAGATTGATAACAATTCTCCAGTACCGCGCGCTGCTAAATTTCGGTACGTCGTTGTGTTTGGCGTCGTTCATCGAGTCGCGATAACAATTCTCCACTACCGCGCGCTTATAATATATATAATATATATAATAAGAATAATGATTGTGGATGACATATTCAGACTCAAAATACAGTATTTAATAGAAAAAAAAAACATGGCGGCTGCCAAATGATATACCGGGTGTCTCAAATAACAATATTTAAGAGAAAAAACATGTCAGCTTAACGGAGGTCGTCACCTTCAATGTGCGATACCCATTGGAGTATTCAGAGACACAGTTATGTTTACTAAGTACACAATTTAATGTGCTATACCCATTTACGTTATTGTTTTCGTTTTTCATCACTATAATCAGGTGGGAGGGGGGAAGATATCATTATTTTTGGAAAGTATGTGTGTGTCATTGGGTAGTTGAAATAATCAGTAATAAAATGGCATCTAAAGAATACGGATGGAAGGTGGAGCAGTTTTGTAGACGTATTCAAGAACTAAAGTCAGATATTCAATTTTTCGGAGAAAAGGAGAACGTTTTGAAGCAGTTGAATAATTTGGACATTCAAGACAAAGTGTTCAATCGAAAATTGCCGCAAACGAGATATACGTTAAGAAGAATCCAGCCTCACGCATTGTAGAATATGTCTCTGCGATTGAAAACAAATTTTATACTTTTGACAGCAATATTGAATAATGTTTTATACGTCAACGTACCAAAAAGAGTGAAATACATGGCAATATGCGTGAAGCAAGAAGATTTCGATCGGGGTTGCAATAGAACTCAATGGAAAACAATGCATTTAACATCAGTCAATGGAGGGCAATTAGCAGTATTTGTTAGCCATGTTCCGAAGAATATAGCGTTCAAGTACAAGCTGAAACTGATATTTGAAGATCTTTGAGCAGTAGACACGAAAACTGAGGAATTTGTTCCAGCAGGGCGTGAGAAAATCAAATCCAAAATGGAATTTCAGCTTTACAGAATCCTCATCATAGTATCTACGATATTAGCATGTATATTGATCAGAATTGTGAAGGAAATAATTGTAGTGGTTAATAGAAATGGCATTACTTTTTTTAAATAAAAAATGTAAAATTGAATTCCAAATTGTATTTATCGAAGAGTTGAAAAATATTTCATTATAGATATAAATACCACATTCAAAGGAAATAGTTGAAACTGATAAAGAGTTTCTGAACCACATTCGACGGAAATCGTTAGAACTGATAATGATTATCGCGATGCCACAATACCAACTACACCGGAAATTCACAATCGTTATCAAATCCGCAATTAAAATGTTTTTCCGTTACTTGAATTATATCGGATTGTTCTATGAAAAATACGTCCGTATCTCGCATTTTATAAAACCGAAGTGCACACAAATAAGCGTATCATTTTGTTCGTCGAAAGCATCAGTTAACGTTGTACCTGTGTCGTGCATCAAATAAGTGAAAAGTAAGTACTTTTTTATTTGCTTTTCGGTTTGATTTTGATATTTGAAATTTTTGAAAGTCATTTAGCGTTTTTCATAAGATTTTTTGGAAAAGTCGTTTAGCGTTTTTCGTAAGATTTTTCTGCTTCACAAACGTTTTGAAAATTTTAGTTGAAAATAGTTCTTTTCACGTGTGATTCCACAATTCTGTTTTTTCTTACGCTCTAATATTTTTTTGGAAAAGTCATTTTGTGTTTTTCATAAGATTTTTCTGCTCCGCAAACGTTTTGATAATTCTGTTGAAACGAGTTCTTTTTTAACTCTTTTTACAATGGAGAATGTTTTTTTATTTTAGATGGATCTATCGAAAGTTAATTCAGTGTGTCTTCTCAACAGAAAACCAATAAAGAAGTTAGCTGACCTCCCAAGAAACACTCCTAAAAAAATATCATCAGCTAGAGTAACCAAGAGCAAATTTGGTGAGGCTGTGCTCCTAGAGTTGGCCGATTGTATCATTTTTCTACCAACCCGTGTTACCGAAGTAATCAAGCCTAACATTCAATATATCTGCGAGGGAAAATACTCCATCATTTGCAGAGAGTCCTAAAATTTAGGGAAGCCAAACCTCGCTCAGCAGTTCGAATTCATAGAAAATTAGCGATCACGGAAAAAAAGACCTATTGTAAGTTATACTGTTGTATTATATTATATTACAATGGTTGATTTCTCGAAAACTTTGTCGAAAATTAACGAATACATCAAAATTATCAGTGCTCTTGCCAAACAAGATTCGAATTTCATTAATCAACATATTAGGAAGTGTAATTCAGCGATGAAAAAAATTAAATTTTCTGTGGGGGAAAAAATGAAAATTATTTCAAAAATTAGGGAATTAAAACGATTCAGATCACTTATCAAAATTATGGGGTGTTCAAAAATAGGTTCAGGATTGAAGCGAAGCAGTAGAGTGAAATGGCAAAATGTTGAGGCTATTTTCGATTGTAGAGTTGAAACAGGAGTAATTATCAATTTATCGCATAAAGACGCGAAAAATTTTTTGGAAGATGCTTTTTTTCCACTCCGATCAAAAATATCTAAAACTTTGAAGCGAATGAAATGCTTGAAAGTAAATACAACATTATTGGGGGATTTTGTAAAAATATCGAATGATGGTGAAATAGTTGATAGGAAATATTTTAATACTCCCAATGCCGTCATAGACCAAGGTACTAACTTAGCTGTTTGGTATAATAAAAATGTAGCTATTATCTTAAATAAATTGAGCGAGTTTGAAGAAAAAGAAAGCGGATGGGCTTTAAGTGAAGTTGTATTGTTGGAAGTAGCAATAAAAAAACTCGAAATTGGAAACAACGGCACATCCTTCATTAGTCTACCTAACCAAATTGTTAAGAAACGAGCTTGCGTTAACGTTCAGAATAATGATGAAATGTGCTTCTATTGGAGTGTTGTTAGCGCATTATATCCTGTAGCAAAACATACAGAAATGCTGTCAAAATATCCACATTATTCTAAAGTTTTGAATACTGTAGGGCTAGACGCTCCAATGAAGACAACAAATTTCAAAATTTGAAAAACTAAACAATATTTCAGTAAACGTTTATGCTTTAGAATTGAATAAAATTAACGGAAAATCATTTTATGTAGTAGTGCCAGGAAGACTGACGAACAACAAATTACAAAGACATGTTAATTTATTACTCATTCAGGATAAATATCTTCCAAAATTAAACGACTATGACGCCCCACCTGTTGACAATGAAAATATTGATATAAAGTACCATTATATTTGGATAAGAGATATGTCAAGACTGATAGGAACTCAAGTAAGCAAGTCTAATCGTAAAAAATTTTTGTGCGATCGGTGTCTCAATTATTTCAATTGCCAGCAGAAATTGAAAGACCATGAAACACTTTGCAAAAATTCAAATAATTGTAAAATTTCTTTTCCATCATACGATTACGTTGAATTCCGTAATCATGTTTATAAACAACAATGTCCTTTCATCATTTACGCGGATTTTGAATCAGTTTTGGAAAAATGTAACAAGAAAATTTCTCAGAAGACGAAAAAATATCAAAAACATAAAACATTTAGTGCGGGCTACTACCTCAAATGTTCTTTCAATGACAGCTTTTCACAATTCAAAAGCTGTCGAGGCGAGGATTGCATATAATGGTTCACAGATGAAATGGCTAACATTGCCAAATTTGTAGAATCAAAAATAAAAAATATTGTGCCAATGAAATGCAATCCTGATATTGTTAATGCTAGAGTGTGCAATATTTGCGAAAAACCCTTCAGTAAAGAAGATATCATTGTACGTGATCATGACCATTTTACAGGTTAATTCATAAACTTCGCTCACCAAGCCTATAACTTGAGTTTTCGAATATTGTTTATTGTACCCATTGCTTTCCACAATCTCTCAAGCTATGACAGCCACTTCATTATCAAAGATATTGCTAAAAAGGGAAACGTTAGCATACTTCCTTCAAATAAAGAAAGGTACATTTCTTTTACTCAATTCGATGCCGATACCTCAATCAAATTCCGTTTCATAGATTCTTTTCGTTTTTTGGGAGCCAGCTTAGATGAGCTAGTTTCCACGTTGAAAGTTGATGATTTAAAAATATCGAAGAAAGAATTTCAACAATATGATGATGAGAAGTTCACCCTTCTCACTAAGAAGGGTGTATTTCCCTACGATTATATCGATAATGTGAGAAAACTAGAGGAAACTGTGCTTCCATCACAGGAACATTTCTATAATAAATTGAATGAGGAAAATATTTCTGAAGAGAAGTATGCTCACGCTTTACATATTTGGGAAACTTTCGAAATTCAAAATTTGGGGTCGTACTCAGACTTATACCTCAAGACCGATATTCTGTTGTTGGCCCATGCATTTGAAAACTTTCGAAAAAATTGTATAGCAACTCATGACTTGGATCCAGCATGGTTCTACACTATGCCCGGATTCACGTGGGATGCAATGTTGAAATATACTAAATGCAAATTACAAATTTTAAAAGATATCGATATGATAATGTTCATAGAAAGGGGTATAAGAGGTGGAATTTCAGTTTGTTCAAACAGATTTAGTGAAGCCAATAACAGGTATATGGATGTCTACGATCCCAATAAACCTTCGAAATATATTTTATATTTGGACGTCAACAACCTTTATGGCTGGGCGATGTCAGAGTTTTTACCTTACGACGGCTTTCAGTGGGTAGATAATTTCAATTTGGATATAACTGATATCCCAGACGACGCATCAGAAGGGTATATCTTAGAGGTGAGCTTGGAATATTCTGAGAGATTGCACGATTCCCATAAAGATTTCCCTTTTTGTCCTGAACACCGCGCTCCCCCAAATGCTAAACAAAAGAAATTAATGGGTACTCTATACAACAAATCCAAATATATTTTGCACTATCGGAATTTGAAACAGGCATTGCGAAACGGTTTGATTCTAACGAGAATTCACAGGGTGTTGAAATTTCGACAGTCTGCGTGGCTGCGACCATACATCGAGTTGAATACTCGTCTAAGGGCTGCAGCTACCAGTACCTTTGAAAAAAATCTCTTCAAATTAGCAAACAATGCAGTTTTTGGTAAAACGATGGAGAACATCCGGTTGCACAGGGTAGTTAAACTTGTCAAATCTTGGAACGGGCGTTATGGTGCCAAAAATTTGATTTGAAGCCCTAAGTTTCAGAGTAGAACCGTTTTTGATGCAGACTTGATGGCTATTGAACTGAAAAAGGCTGAACTAACATTCAATAAACCTATGTATATTGGAATGCCTATCCTAGATATTTCAAAAACGTGTATTTCATTATGATTTTATGGTACCCATCATGGGAGATGGATGTAAGCTGCTGTATACTGATACAGACAGCTTCATTTATGAATTAACTTGTGATAACGTCTATTCCGAAATAATAAAAAATCATCCTTCAAAATTCGATACCTCTGATTACTCTCAAAATAATGAATATAACATCTTCCTTCTAAACAAAAAAGTACCAGGTCTAATAAAGGACGAAGCTAATGGTAAAATAATAACACATTTTGTAGGTTTAAGATCCAAAATGTATACATACAAAGTCCAGGGTGGGAAAGTAACAAAAAAATCAAAGGCGGTGAAATACGGTGTGGTAAAAAATAAAATTCAATTCGAAGATTATGTCAATTGTCTTGAAAATTTTAAAGAAAAAAATCGTCACACAAAACACCATTCGCTCATTTGCTCACAACGTTTTCAGTATCGAGCAGACTAAAGTCGCCCTGAGTCCTTATGATGATAAGCGTCAACTGATTCCTCAGTCATTCGATACTTTACAATGGGGGAATCGAGCATAGTTTTCGAGAATTCAACCATTGGATTATATATTTACAACTGTATAACAGGTCTAAAATTTCCTAAAAAGGTTACAGATTCAACATGGCTAATAGGTGCGTTACACCAGGAATTGAAGGAACACTATCCACTCCGCCAAGTCTACAAGAATTGTCTGCAAACGCAATTTATTGGACTCCCAAAAATCGTGCTACGTTTGATGAGAAACTTCATATTGAAATTTGGTATTCCAAAAATATGCCAAGTACTTGTTATTTCATTATTCCAAAAGAATTCAAAGAATTACTTAATATAAATTGTATTAGAGAACTGAAAAAACAAATGAGGAAAAATTACTATTTTACTGATTCAGATTGGCATAAATTTTTGAAATATAAATTTGTAGCTCGCACAAGGTATAGATGAAAGTTTGAGTATTTATATGTAATAAAAAATATATTTTAAAAGTTTAATCCAAATATATATAAATCCGTAAACATTTTCCTGTTTACGCACTGCCATTTTTTATGTAATAAAAAATATATTTTGAAATTTGCTTTCATTTATGAACGATAATTACTGCTTTCAACGAACAAAATGATCATGTAATTATATATTCTATGTAATAAAAATAGAAAAAAAAAATGCTTTTATTTAAACATCATTCATAAAAAGAAATCATTCTAGAAAGGAAGGTTTTCAATCAAAATCTCCAAATTCCTCTCTGAAATTATTTATATTTGAAGTAGGTATTTCCAGCATTTGCTGTAAATACCTACTTCAAGTATGGAGAATTTCAGAGTGGAAGTTGGAAATTCTGATTGGAATACCTGCAACATCTAAAATAAATGTCTTTTACCAACACATGCTGGAAATACATACTTACGCTTCGTTTTCGTCAAAGCGCAGCGTTTAAAATATTACAATGAATTATTTTAGATATGCATGTACCTGCAACATCTGAAATAAGTATCTTTTCCCAGCATATGCTTGAAATTCATATATTTGAAGTAGGTATTTCCAGAATATGTTGGAAAAAGTAATTTATTTCAGATGCTGCTGCTGCTACATACATATCTGAATAAAATATGCATTGTATATTTTTCAAAATTATTTTAATAATCGTTAAACAAAAAGATTCATTTTATATAGAGAATTGAAAAAGTGTCTCAAAATTTGTTTTTTTGAAAGATTAGAATATGAAGTATTTTCTATGGAGGACAGTGAACCCAGGCTTTGTATAGTGTTGAGCAAAAAAAAAGGTAAATTGAAAATGTTTTTATGTTTGAGTGTCTGCAAAGTAATAAAAATTTTAACTTGAAATTAAACACACAGAATTCATTATTCTCATTTATAACATAAATCATTTACAAATTTTTGTTTATAATAAAATAAATATTCACGTAAAGCATTAGCCAACATACTATCTAAACATGCTTACCTTAGATTTTACCAATACACCCAAAGCTTGAAATAAACTCGTTATACTCGTTCGGGTTGATGAATTGTAGGTTAGAAAATTAAGGAAAATATTTGGATTTCACTATGAGTGTAGGCTTTGGGCTGTCACCCGGTTTAGCGAAGATAGCGAGCAAACTCACACTTGCCCCAAATAATTCACACTTACCCGAGCTTACCTTACTTGAAGTAGGTATTTCCAGAATATGCTGGAAAAAGTCATTTATTTCAGATGTTGTTGCTACATGCATATCTGAATAAAATGATCTTGAATAAAATATGCATTGTATATTTTTCAATTTTTTTTTATTAAAATATGTATTGTATATAATAAATTTTATCACATATGTCATTGCAACTCCCTAGGTGAAATCTGCAAGGCTCTGTTGTCGTCGCTCTCCTCCGATTACGATGTTGATGAAAATCGACGACGTCGTCTTGGCGGCGGCTCCTCGATGTCCGTCAATGCCATCTTCGTTGCAAGGCCTGCTGGTATCCATATGTGCCCGGAGGTGACGGTCACACCCATGTTATTGTGACATGGGATGTCATCTCCGATCATAATGGCACATATCATACAATGATACACTTTCCGGCAAGTCTTGCAACTCACCAACTCACTTTTGTTCTTGCACGTATTGATACCATTGATATTCATTTTTTCGTGTAATGTTTCAAACAGCAGCTAAAATAGACTGACTGACTGACTGACATACACAAATGGTGCACCTATCAAAACCACGAAGTCTTTTTCGAAGGAAATTGTTGAAACTGATAACGAGAACGAATTTCCGGTGTAGTTGGTATTGTGGTCTCAAGAAAAACAGAAATGATTGGAAATCTAAGCAAATCTTCAAATAAATAAAACAAATTATCATCTAATTTTTAATGCATAAATCATACACAATTTTTTGTTTATAATGAAATAAATATTCACGAAAAGCATTAGCCAACATACTATCTAAAGATGAAGCTTGACAAAAACCTTCTATAATTTCTTCCAAACTCAAATTGGTTTTATTTTCACGTAACCAAGAATGAATAATATCAAAAACACCTCGATAATAGTCACAAGAGTTCATAGCATCCAGCATAGCGATACGGTCAGACAGCACCCCCAAGTGTGTATTGAGAATGTCGTTCACATCTTGTTCAGACAACTCCATGTTCGTGATATCCTTGGAAATGGAAATTTGTTTGGTATTACTTTGTACTGTGTGATGTAAATGTTATCCCCGCAACGTGTTGTGATTGGATCATACTCATCTACATACTCATCGATTTGTGATTCAAAGAAATTTTCCTTTATTTCTTGCAGGATATCAAAAGAAGCAAAATTGATCGAATGGAGAACTGCTGCTTCAAAATGATGCATGAGCTAAAATCCCTGGAGGGACTTATGCCACATCGAATTTCGTAGGATGGCATAGGGAAGACCATCAACATCAACTGATGTTCGTTCCGAGCTGGCATTTCGTATTGCCCCAATGCTCTGTCGATGGCATTTAGAGTTTCTTTATAATCTTCTCCATCACTATCGCACATTACTTCAACTTCACTGATGTAACCACTGTGTTGAGATATTTTCGTTTTCAAACTGAATATTCGTCTGTGCTTGCATACGCTTTTATAGCTTCAGATCACGTGGTCAATTTTAAAAATGTTGTTGCATGTTTGTTGAATGTGAAAAAAATATTTGAATGACCCCTCGGAATTATATGATTTGTGTTTGTTTCCCATAGGATTCTATACAAAATCAACGTTTTCGATCCAACTGTTATGTTTGTTATCATACAAACCGAGCCATTTAACGTAAATTTTTTTGTCTCTCTTCCTCAGAACTTTTTCCACGAGATATATATCTGGATTTGCAGTTTTCTGTAATTCCTCTGCATAAAAAGCACCCTTGATGGCAGGGTTGGTGATATTGACTTTGATGATTTTGAATAATTCCGTATTCCAATTGGGTGTGTAACCTTTTTTCGAAAACGTGCTTTGCCTTACTAATTCGCACAACATCGCCGACTTTGAATTTTCTCGGTCCAGCTATTTTCAAGTGGCTGTATGTTGATTCGAGAATTTCTTTTTCGTTGGTTTTATCAATTTCCGAAGGTTTCATACCCGTCTTTGAATGGCACGTATCATTGTGAGATTTTGTGATTTCAGGTAATATATTCAGCCATTTGTAGGTGCCATTCAAACTGAAATACTTGTACAATATTTCCTTCAAAGTTCTTATAATCCGTTCGGCCATAGAGGCTTTGAGGATGCTGTACGTATTGTAGTGATTTATCTCATGTTTTTTCATCAAACTCTGGAATTTACTGTTGTAAAATTCCGTTCCCTGATCGGTTTGTAGATTTTTTGGACATCGTTTCGTGTGTGCCAAAATATCTGCAAACGTTTTGGTAATTTCCTCCCCCGTTTTCGTTTTCAACGGTCGAGTCCACACGAACTTCGAAAAACAATCTATAACGACTAGAATAAGTTTGAAATTACGATTCTGATGGGCGTAAGGTCTCATTTCGGCCAAGTCCATTTGCCATAAATCACCTAAGCCTTTAATAATGGTGCGACAACGAGGATAATTTTTTCTAATTGGTTTGTGCAGTTCACGGAGTTGAATCTTGTCTTTGGAAGCCATCACGCACATATGTGATAGCGAAACTGTGAAACCTACTATTTTATTATGGTGATGTATACACTACATTTTGTCTTTTAGTAATCTCCTCGACAGCAGATTTAACACTCGCTATATCTGAATTTATTTTGGTGATATATTGTGAAATATCATTTCGAAACTGGTTTAGTTCATTTGTGGCTATCAGCGTTTCCTTGTGCTTAATATCCCATTTTAAATTGTGTGCATGAATCGAATCGGTTATTTCAGAAATATGTTTCAACAAATCTCCACGAATATTTTCAATATCAGTTTTGTATTGTTGGTTGAATTTTTCGAAAAATCACTTTGTTTCATTATAGCGTACCTCACTCAGTTGCATTATTTGAATGAAATTCTGATTGAGGGTTTGAATTTTCCTTTCCAATTGATTGTTTGTTTTATTCGATTCATTTTTAATTTCACGATACAACTTTGTCATTTCATCATTCACTTGAGCTATTTCCGAATGGTGTAGTTCAGCTTGGTGTCGTATAGTTGCAGTAATTTTTTTATCAATTTCATCCACATATTGTTTATTGGCAGCATCAGTATTTTTGGTGGGTCTCTTTACATTACTCAATTTCAAATTATCAAAATCGATGTTACCATCTGGAGCGTGCAGCAAGCCGCCGCCTCCAGAGGGCGTAGGTAATTTTCGCTTTCTATCACCACTGCCACCAGCGGTGCTGCTGTCGCTACGTCCGAACTTATCGATAACCATTTTGGAAATGTGAATGTATGCATGGATGTATGTCATCTTATAGAATTATATTTGCCTCCTTAAGTTCACTCAAAATGGCAATAATCTCATTGTCATGCGAAGTATTTCCAGCATCCCGAGAGGCTATCAATAATTTGAGGTGTTCGCATAGTTCGTTTGGGTCATCCCAATAAACAAACTCCATAGGTTTGGTATTGAATGTCATTGCAATAGGTATATTTTTAGGTAAACCGCTACCTTTTGCATCAGGGTTGGATGTTTAAGGTAAACCGGTACGTGTCGATATTTTACGTTGATTTCGTATAGGAAACATCGGTTTAATTATTTCGGTATATTTGTATCTTTTACTACCTTTCGGATAGCCTAGGGAGCTTTTGTGAATGTTCGACAAATCTACAATTGATTTGTATGCCTGCATATCTTCATTATTATAGTTTTCAGGTGTGTTTAAAAATATGAGTTCATATATACCGGGTGTTGCTTTCCACTGATATCCACCCATTTTAATATATCTGCTGCGTTTGTCGAAATGTATTTCTTTGTTACCTAGGAATCATTTTGAAGATACACCATCATATACAGGACCGTATACTTTATCTATTTCTTTGTCATTACTCCAATGTTTTATAATGTACGGTTGAGCCATTATAGGATATTGATCGATATATTCCTGTAAAACTTGTTCATTCATGTCTAACACAAAGCTCTTATCTTGTTCCTCTTGTGTACCTTCGCTAAAGATATCCTCATCATCACTATCATTATCATCTGTACTTGCAACATGTTCGAGGGATTGGAATGGAGTCATCATTTCGATGGAATCGAATGGAGACGTTTTACGCTCTTCCACTTTCTCTTGTTTGAGTTCAGATTTTACCTCACTTTTCATTGGGGTAGTAGGAGATTGCGATGTCGGCGGCGGCATTGCTGCTATTTTCAATGGGACAGATACAGGTTTAAAGAATTTTTGCAATGACTCATCTTCTTTGGATCTACCCAATTTTAAAGCCAAATATTTTTTTCGAATAGCTTTTGCAATTTCATTGATTTAAGTCTTTCGAATTACATCAACTTCTTTGCTCAACAGTTTCATGATGATAACTGAGGGATACATCAATCTGTCTGTATACTTATATATTTATCGAGTCCTTGACGATAACGTCCAGCATTTATATCAAAATCTTTCATAATCACAACGGTTCCATATCGATGCTGTCGCCAACATTCTGCACACATTGCCTTGAATTCTTCGAACGTCATGTCTGGGGAAACGTGTTCATCGAATACATGTTTCAAATTAATTTCATCCTGCTTGAAAAGCACAATCATATTACAATTGTATCGTATCAATTGTTTTAGAATTTTTGAATATGTCTGACAAAGATATGCAGCATCAATACTTCGGTGTCTGCAAAAGGAGTAGTATTCTCGAATTTTCTGTTGACCATCGCATGCAACATCATCGAAAATGAATATGGAATTTGATTTGGCCTCGTGAGGGCTTATGATTTCCTCATTTTCCCTGAACGGATAATATCCCAATCCCTTGACTTTCCTCAAAATTTCTTGAACCACCTGATATTTGGGTTGGTACAAAGAATTTGAATATACGTAGATGTTTTCAAATTTTGCTCCATTCGGGTGGAATATCAGTGTTAAGATGGCATTTGTCTTTCCACAACCACTTGGTCCGCAAATAATTGCACGAAACGAATTCGTTAATAATTTACCATGTTTCCCAACCATACTGCTATCGATGTTTCCATTCAAAGAATCTAAATTTTCAATAGGCAGTGTCTTGTCTTGTTGAACGACATCCATGATGTGATGAAAAAACATGAGTGCGCCACAGTTATAAATAAACGCATTGAAGGTATCTTTCATCATTATCAATGTTGACTTACTCTGGTGCAGGTGTTGTCAATTCAATCATCAATAAGCTCCTGTTCGAATCTACCAGGTTATTCGTTTTGCGGGCCTGGCATCAAATTGAGGCAGAGATTACAACGCGGAGAAACTGGCGTGAATCCTTTGGCCGAAAGCTGCAGAGAGCACGATATTGCATACTCTCAATCCGACTCTCTAGAAGACCGTCATAAAGCAGATCAAGTATTGGAAAATAGAGCTTGGGAACGAGTTAAATCTAAAGACGCTTAATTTGGGGAACGGGCTGCAGCTTGGCTTGTTACTTCCACCATGAAAGCCAAACGTAAGCTAGGTATGGGCATGTCCTTTCGTCGTAACTTGCTTCAAAAAATTATTAAAAATTGGAAACACAATCCTACTAATATTAAGAAATCTAGTGCTTCGGCTTTGCGAGCTGCTAAAATGGCATTGAGTCAAGCTGGAGGACGTAAGAAAATACGAGTGCCTAGAATAATTCCATTCGATGCAAAGTCTGGAGGAATTTTACCACTTATACCTATATTTGCTGCACTTTCGGCTTTGGGTGCGTTGGCAGGTGGAGCAAGCTCCATAGCAAAAACCGTAATAGACGCAAAAAATGCTAAAAAGGAACTTGAAGAAGATCAACGTCACAATAAATCCATGGAGCATTTGGGTTCGGGTTTGTACCTGCGGAAAACCCCTCGAGGATTTGGACTGTTCCTGAAAAAACAACATCAACGCAAAGGACGCGTAAGTTGGTCTGCCTCCCCTCAAAAATCCAATCAAAATATACGTTTTTCGCGTTCGAAAAAACAGCTAAAATTCATAACGCTAAAACACGCAAAAATGTGACTACAATAAGCGTTTTTCGCGTTCTAAAAAACAACTAAAATTTTAAACGCTAAAACACGTAAAAATGCGACCGCAAAAAACGTTTTTTATAAGGTTAGTTCGTTCTGGTTCAACCAAACTGAATATCTGTCACTCTCTGCCTGTCTGTCTGTCAAGAATCGAAAAAATCAAACGTTGATCGTGTCGCAGGGCAGGCTCGCCGCGCTCCTACGATGATTTTTTTTGTGTATGGTCACCTTTAGTGAGCCATTTTTACACTTAATAACTCTCAATTTTCACCTAGAAGCCAGTCGAATAATATTAGATTTTTGCATTATATTCAGGTCACTAGTCTAGTCTCACCCTGTATGATGTAAAGTCCCAATCTCCACCCAGTGGAACTCCACTGTACGTAGTTTTACCGATTTACCGGAAATTCCTGACTAGTTTTCAATTTTATTAATTTGTGGCCCCAAACAGTCGAGCACCCGGTATACAGAACACTTAGAGCAAGGTTTCGACACGCTAGTCTCTTGTTGGGTGGAAAGATTCCGTGGCTCCATTTGTTTTCACAAATTATTTTATTTCAATTCGATTTCTCATCAGGTTGGCCAAATCGGAAAACGGGTATAGATTCCTCGGCGAAGGAATACGTGTATTTCTTCGGCGTTCAAGAATCACGTTGGTTTATGGTTTTTCTCGGGGCTCTCCGAATATCGGACCGCCCTAGGAATCGAGATATCTGAAATTCTGACTTTAAATATCTCCCTAGATCTGGGGAGTATTTAGTGACTTTTGTCAAATACTCCCTAGAAAACGCAGGTAACGGGACTTTAACGATCATTTGCCCAAATCCCGCGCGTTTTCGCGAGCTAGGGTTTTGTTCAGCCAAGGGCGACGCCCACTTTGGCCCTCTAGGCCAATGGGTGTCGCGGATTCAGCAGTCAGGATTGCATAAATATGCAAGCAGCGAAGCAGCAGATAGCCACTCTTTCTTGTCGAATTGCAGTGTAATAATCAATTTTGTGTTTCCGTTAAATAACTTACGTTTGTTTGGCTTTGCCTTTTGTCTCTGCAATTCATCGTTTTGGCTAGCAGTTAGAGTCAGGTTCTCGGTAATAATAATTCAGTTCACAGTAGATTCATAACGTTTTGTTTCTATCTTAAAGGGGGTTAGACTCACTTGTACGGTTTACAGGTGTTTTATTCGCGCTACGAAAGTACGTTGATAGGCAGTTTAACTCTCGAGCAATAATCAGTGTAAAGTGATCTTTTGCAACGGACACTTAGGGATTTAACTTCATCAAAGTTATTTCCCGACTTAATACCTGTACGCGACGTTGACGAAAAATCCCCATCGTATGAAAAGGGGTCAGGCACCAAAACGAGATCTCACCTGATACAATCGGCTCGATCGTAGAGTTCCACGAAGATTGTATCGTTCGAGCTTAAATTCCTCGGCCTGTCAAGACATCATTAGCTGCGACTTTGTCGTTGGCGAGCCACATTTCCTGTGGTACCTAGGGGTTTCGCGTCCTTCCCATACCTATTTCCTGCGGCTGTTCTCGGCTTTTCAACCTGAGACAGTCTGGTTAGGCTCCGTGATCCTTTACCCAAATCTCTGTCTTGGTTTTTGTCACATCCAGTTGTAATTTTTAAAGTAAAATTTTTCAAGTTTAATTTTCCTTTTTGGTGCTTCACACAATTTTTGAAGTTAGGAAATTTTATTTAGATAGTTTTTCTAAACCGTGAATCCTTCCTCCCTCGTCCATTTCCCGGCGAGGTCTTGTTAGGTGTTAGGTTAGTTAGCTATAGGGTGACCCTTCTCATCGTCACACTTGAGTTGGGTCGACGCGAGGTCGATTTTAGTGCACTTCTCCTTTGCCACACACTTGCACACGCAAGTAGCCCGACAATACATTACAGCCGTAATTGTTGTCCCTTAGAGCAATGACGAATATGAGATTGAGATCTCATATGCTCGCGGAGGAGAATACCCAAGCCGTGTTCGCCGGCGTTGGGCTTTCTCGGACACCTCCGCCGTCGGGTGACTTAGACGCCAGGCGTCTATTCCCCGAAGCGTCGCGACGCCTCGACGGAGACGTCCCCCAGGTACGTACTACCGGGGAAAATCGTGAGTTGACGATGTCAACTACCTTGTCCCCGAGAAGTGTGCTGGACCAAGGTACTTTAGAGTCGAGCTTAGACGGAGGGAGGCAGCCTTCCCCGTCGGCTCAGGTAGGGTTAGTAATCGATTCCGCGGGAGTTGTCACAACTCCACCTTTGGAAGCCCGTTTAGAGCAATTTAGAATAACGAGAAATGTTTCTGTTTGTAGGTCGGAGGGCTACGAAGGAGTCCATGCTGGCGAAGCTCGTGAGGTACGCCCCCTCGGAATGCGCCGAAGCGCTCCGAGGTCATTGGGTGTGCCTCACGCACAACAGCCAAGGCCAGAAGTAGATGTGCATACCCTAAGGGAACCGGGTGATGCTGAGGCCCTAGTGGAAGAACTAGGGGGTGGTGGAAGGCTCTCGGAGGGAGTTGGGAATGCTCGCATTCCCATATCTCTCCAGGGGCGGGTTCAGCGTACCTCCCAAGGGATACCAAATGCACGGCCTGAACAAGCAGTAAGAGCTAGAAAGGCAGATCTTGAATCAGGTGTCGGCTGGGACACGGAAGTTGCCACCCGAAATCCCTGGGTGACGACGTCCTTGCCCTCCAGGCAACTAGGAGCAGAGCGGTGGGTGGCTGAAGATGGGTTCGGAGGAATCCGAAACTTTGCGGAAGCCGTCCATCCACACCTTTTCACGAGACAATCGACACGTGTCAACGAATACAGTCGGACAGAAGACTGAACGGTTCAATGGGTATCGCACATTGAACGTCACGACCTCCGTTAAGCTGACATGTTTTTTCTCTTAAATATTGTTATTTGAGACACCCGGTATATCATTTGGCAGCCGCCATTTTTTTTTTCTATTAAATACTGTATTTTGAGCCACCTGGTATAACATTTGACAGCCACCATATTTTTTTTCTCTTGAATCCTGTATTTTGAGTCTGAATATGTCATCCACAATTATTATTCTTATTAAATATATTATAAGCGCGCGGTAGTGGAGAATTGTTATCAATCTAAGGGATCTATCGCCACTACTCGATGAACGCCAAACACAACGACGCACCGAAATTTAGCAGCGCGCGGTACTGGAGAATTGGTATCAATCTAAGGGATCTCTCTCGACTACGTCACACGATGAACGCAGACCAGTGACGAACCGAGAGTCCAAAGTTCAAGGTCGATTCAAACGCCCATAGCTACACTACTGACACCTTCTGGAATCTTCTTTCTTCTTGAATACCCAATATTTGGACTTCTCGATTCTTCTCTCTCAGGTTTCTAGTCTTCACCTTCCCAGGTTGAAGGACTTTTCTAGAATTTCTAATCTTCAATACTTCAACAAACAATTGCAGGAAAATCTTCTATGACTTTTCTGGAACTTTGATATTGTAATACTTTTCAATACTTTGAAAACTTTTCAGAAATATTAATATTTTACTAATATTTCACTATACTTTCACTCAGCTGAGTATACGGTGCTTTTTCTTCTGTTAACAAGCGTAACTGGAGCACTGTGTCGAGACGCGAAAAGCGCTCTATATTTATAATCGAGGGCCGGAGGGCGTGGCCTGGCTTCGACCAATCGCGCTCTCGGACGCCGAACAAAACTCGGGAGAGAAATTTTCTGGCTTCTTTCTCGTCAAGAATTTCTCTGTGAATACTGAATCTGATTCTATCTGAATCTCGTCTTTATAAATTTATAGTCCAATATTGGGTTTTCATAACAACATTGAGTGCACTAAGGCAAATCAATAATGGATAATGATAGACTGCACAAACAAAATATTCAAACTAGCACTCCCAACTCTTTTTGGCTATTTGTTCGATCCAGATCCAGAAGTTGATTGCCTGATGGGGAAATGCAGTTGGGTGGCTCAGTCTACAGTACCCCTGGTGAAATTGCAAATGCTTTTGCACAGTTCTTCCTCTCTGTTTATCAGGTCTCAGAAAATCACCAATTTCAAGGTTCTCAGTTACTGAATCTGCTCTTCACAAAAGTATAAAAAAATCTAAAACTTAATAAGTCTACAGGCAGAGAAAATATATTTATTAATTTAAACGGTTACACTATTTTTACATAAAATATAATTGTAATACAAAGCCATATACTGAAAATATTCAAACTTATCCATTTACAATATTACATTTTAGTAGATTCTAATTTTTATCTTAATATATTATGCAAGTTCCTTTATATAATGTATACTTTTTTTATCACTACTATAAATTGCAAAGTTTCTTTAGATAGGGTTATATAAATAAAAAAAAATGTAATTTTTACAGTTATCTACGAAATCTGAATGTGAAGTATGACCTTCATCACATGCCATAGTTGGATGAAACATTCACATCAATGAAACAGCTGATCTAAAGATATGACCAAAATACTAACACTAACTAGGTACCTTTCTTCATAATCTAAACAATTTTCCTAAGAGAGTTGTAAAATAAATATGATAAAAATCAATAATTTTCAACCTTCTGTTTGAAAGAAAAGGTTCTATTTTTGCAATTTATTATTTTTCTCATCTAGGTGCTTATTAGGATAAGCCTCTTTTTTCAGAGACGATCTTTTTGGTATTTGTCTTGAAATCATTAGCCTCAAAATGAATCTGAAAATTGACAAATGGGTTTTCATAATACTATTCTATTCTATTCTTCTATTCTAAACAATTCAGATGAAATTTTTCAGTGCACACGCGAATGTCATGATTTTCCAATGAAATATTCAGAAGTGAAAGCCATTTCTTCCTCAAGGTTTCCCGATTCAATCCTGCAAACAAAAAAAGAAGAACTTGAATGAAAATCTAATGAGAAATTCAAGAAAAGAAGAGAAGTTAAAGTTTCTGGTATAGACAACTTTGTTTCATCAACTTGAGTAGTAATTAGTTATTTATGAAGTTCGTAAAGTAGGACTTTTTTGTATGAGCGTCAACTTTGTTGAATGAGGCGCAGTCAAGTACAAAAAAAGCTCTTTACGAAAATGTATCATAAAATTTTCTTTCCTACGACAGTTGTTATATTGACAAATTATAGCAATTGTTGAATATTTCATCTAATAAAGTTTTCAATTTTCATTGTAACATCTAAAGATGACTAACGACTAAACTTTAACTTTGACACAAAATACAGTCTTTTTCAAGAATTGGTAAATGTATGAAAAATGGGTAGAAAAATAATTCAGGCATAGTTGATTTTTTACACACTTGTGCTAAATAGTTGGGAAAATCAAGTTTACTAACTGTCATAGAAAAATGTATATTATAAATTGTATGACCTGGGGCCTATAACACAAACACTACAATTTCAACAAGTGTACGAATAAATCGTACGAGTAGTTATTCTGTAACAAAGTAATTTGTAGTTTCTCTAGCGGGGCACTGATAATTACGGAACCTTGTGTATATGAAATAATAATAGTCTCGTTCATAAGACGAACAAAGTTCGAGAGTGTATATAGGAGTTCAATTCTAGGAAACAAAATAAATATTTCGTAAAACCGAAAAATGCCTCTCTCTCCACACAATTCCACAAAGTGGATATTAAGGCAAATATCTGACAGAAAACAACTACTTCCCCCCTACGGATATTGAATTATATCTTTTTTCTATTTGTGCAACGTTCCTCACGGACACATAATTGCATCAGTGCAAGGATAGGTCAGACTGTTAATATTTTGTTTTCGGAGAAATGTTTCAATTATAATTAAACAATGGTTATATTATTTTCAACATATTGCAACAATGATTAAATTTAGTTTGACACAAAGATTTAGTAAAAATATCAGCTGCATTTTCGTTAGAACAGATATATTTTAAAGAAATTTCCCTTTTTGCAACTCGATCAGTATATGTGCTGCACTGATTCACCGACAAAATCTCATGTATTTTCTTTTGTAGGTTCGTTCTGGCAATTTTTGCGCTTTTTAGGGTGGGGAGAAATTAGAACGTCGCTGGTCTGCGTTCATCGTGTGACGTAATCGAGTAGATCCCTTAGATTGATAACATTTTGCCAATAGAGCGCACACATTATGAATTGAATTTATAAAGAAAAAAGATTACCGAGAACGAGGTTTGAACCATCGTCCTTTTGCTTGGTAGCAAGTAATAAATAAATAAATAATAAATAAAGGTTTATTTCCATAGTTCAAATTGACTTCTACACAAAATTTGGTATATTCATCACTCCGGAGACTCATCTTGCCGTCGCCCAAAAGGGTTCAGGAGAGGAAGAGGTTCGGGAGGACGCACTGAAGGCCGCCTCCCTCATCCTCCGACTATTTCTGGACGAAGCATGAGGGAGCGCCTGTGCCAAGGGGTGCATAGGATCCCGGCGAAGGGACGCTTGCATCCGCCCCCGCTGATGGTGGCGGTGGGTCGAGTATTCCAAATTTATGCGGGTGTGGTTCGTATAATCCATGCCTCCTGCAAAGCTTATGCATGTCGTTCAGTTTGCCTTCTATGCAGAAAATGCTTTGTCTAAGGTTTGGTCAGAGGTGGTTGTTTCGATGATGTCCCGGAAAAGGCTGTTGCAAAAAACCGGGTCACGGTACTTCGCGCATTACCTAGATGCGGCTTGGTTCCCTAGGGAACCGGTTCTTCCCATCTTTCCTGGAAGATGGCCAAAGATTGATAGATCAGCCCACCATGTTTGCGGGGCTGATTATCATGTAGTCTGAGCCTGGTAAGGTCTCTCGTGATCACGCTTTTGGGCAGGTGAAACCTGTAGAATTTCTCCGACAGGCTTCTAACATGTGTCGGGATGGAGTCGACGCCAGCGAGGGCGCGCAGCGCATCCAGACGAATGTACCTATCACTCTTGGTGATTATACGAAGTACCTTGTTCTGCATCCTGTCCAACCTCATAAATGGGGTTTTGGGCAGGCTGCAGAACGCTGGGCAAGCGTACAACATGGCAGGCCGAATAATCTGTTTATAGATGGCCATTTTTGCCTCAAGGGACATATGTGATCCTCTGGCTATAAGAGGGTAAGTGCATTTTACCGCCGCAGCGGCCCTCTGTATAGCCAGGTTTATGTGCTTCTGCCACGTTGTGCGCTTGTCGAGCTGTACCCCCAGGTACCGCACATTGGTCTTTGTCTCCAGGGCTTTGTCCTTGACCTTCAATTTCTGTGGAATTTTAGAGAACCTAAATTTCCTCGAGAAATTGATGGCCTCAGACTTGGCCGGATTCACCACAATCTTGTTGCTCTCTAAATACGGAATGATCTCCCTGTCCAGACGGATCTGGACCTGCCTAGCAGCTGCGGCGCTGGAGAACGATTGGGCGTATATAGCGGTATCATCCGCATATATAGCCGTCCTCGTTCTCTCGCACATAGGGAAATCATGCGTATGTAGAGAGTACAAGTGCGGGGAGAGGCTGGACCCCTGCGGGACACCTGCTTCGACTGGATACTCTGCCGATCTCGTGCTGTTAACCCTAACAACAAAAGCGCGATTCGTGAGGAAGGAGTCAGTGATCCTTACCAAGTAGGAAGGCATGCGTGCCTCAAGCATTTTGCAAATTAGACCTTCGATCCATACGGAGTCGAAGGCTTTCTGCATGTCCAACAGGACCATGACCGTGTTCATCCCTCGGTGAGCAGCCTCTTTTACCTCGTGAACAACCCGGACAATCTGCGAGGTCGTCGAGTGACCCGCACGAAAGCCTGATTGTTCAGCGGGGATCATTTTGAGTGTCTCCTCGAGGGAGAGCAAACGTTTAAGGAAAATCTTCCCTACCACCTTGGCGACAACGCTCAGAAGTGATATGGGTCGATAGCTATCAAGCTGGTGGCCATCCTTGCCTGGCTTCAAGATAGGTATTACCAGTGCCTTCTTTAGGCAATCTGGGTAACACTGCCACTTAAGCATTGCATTTATCAGATGTATCATCTGGACCAGGGACTTTCTCGGCAGGTTCTTGAGAAGAATTGCGTCCAGCCCATCCGGCCCAGGCGCCTTATTCGTCGGAAGCCGTTTTATGACTTCCGTCAGCTCCTCATAGTTTGTCATAATTTTGGCAAATCTATGAGGGCCGATAGGGGCGGGCATCGATCGTCTGAAGTCTTCGGTTATCTCAGACTTTTGTCTCTGCCCGTCACTAACGTCGGGCGCCTTTCTGTGAACACTGGCGAAATGCTCACCAAACAGTTCCGCCTTCTGAGGGTCCGTCACTGCGCGTGCGCCACCCCTCACTATGGCTGGGATGGGCTCGAAGCGCTTCGAAATGCGCTTCGTCATCCGCCACAGAGAGTTGTCCCGCACGTCCAGCTTCTCCAGTTTGTTTTTCCACACCGTATCGTTGTGGTCGTTGATCAGCTCTGAAATTTCTCTACCTAACCGGAGCATGTCGTTTTTATGCTCCGGGATTTTCGTAGCTTGCCACTTCTTCCGTAGAGAATTTTTCAGAGTGATCAACGCCCGAACTTCGGGTGGAATCACATTCCGGTTGCTCCTGATCGTAATCTTCCCGACAGCCCGATCGCGAGCGATCTGAATGTCACGAATCAGAGCTAATGTTACCTCCTCAATTTCGTCACGAGGAATGTCGGACCGAATAACGGTCCGAGCATTCATGAGTCTCCGAAACTCGGCCCAGTCTGCATTCCTGTAATCATACCGGAGGACAGGTGGTACATCCTGTCCCCGATACTTCATACGGAACAAGACCGGGTCGTGATCGGAGGTCATCTCGTGGACGGCCTTGAGTTCGCTCAGATTCGTCACATTCTTGTTGACTATCAGATCGATTATGGTCGGAGTGGACCCGTTCCAGGGGTAGTGAGTAGGCTCGTCAGAGTGTACTACTACCACGTCGCTGCTTAGTGAGTATTCCCACAGTGTTTTGCCGTTGGCGTTGGGCTGGGAGCCGCCGCTCCACTCAGGACGCCTGGCGTTCAAGTCCCCAATCAGCAACACTTTGTGTCCAGTGTTACAAAGATTGTCCAAGTCGGACTGTGTAAACCTATCTCTTGGCTGGTTATACACCGCGAACACGCAAGTCCCGTCAGCAAGCTGGATGCCGACGTGCTCGATCGAGCTCTGCTGAGGCGGGAGCCGCGTGAACGCGATGCCATCCTTGACAAGGATGGCCACGCCCCCCCCCCCTCACTGCCTGAGGGCGGTCCTCCCTGACAGTAGAGAAGCCCTTAAGTTTGAATCTATGGTCCTGTCGAAGCCACGTCTCCGATATGAACATAAGGTCCAATTTGTGCCTGCCAATAAAGTCAATAATAAGCGGAAGCTTATTATTGACTGAACTGGCGTTAAACATGCATGCCTTCAAACTTTGCTCAAAAACTATATCTTTAGCTGTCCCCCAAGATTTCAAGGGCAGCCATAGCCTTCTCCAGCGGAGACTTTGCTTGTGCCAGGCGGACGATCAGATCGTCCATTGCACGGCAAAGTTCCGCTATGTTCAGCATCGACCCAACCTGTTGGATTTTACTTACCAGACCCGCCATTTGGCCCGGATTACCCATGTTGGATGAAGCGCCCCCTGGCGCGGGGTGCCTATGCACCGGCGACTGCGTGGGAGGCGTAAAGGGGATCGGTGGAGATCCTGCTACTTGCTGAATTCTTCTCCCGGCCTCTTCAGGCTTTGCCGGGGGAGCGCTCTGCTCCTGAATCCTTTTCTGCCACGGGTTTGATGTAGGCTGCGGGGCAGGTACGTACCTCACCGGTACCGGTTTTTTAGCTTTGTCATCCCTCTCCTCGAGAAAGCGAACCCTCTCCCGATAGATAGGGCACTCCACACTGGATGCAGTATGGGGGCCGCCGCAGTTGACACAGGTTGCCTGCACCTCGCGAGACACCTTGCAAGCGCGCGTAGGGTGTTCCTGTGCACACTTGAGGCATCTCGCCTGCCTCTGGCAATTGGAGGTCGCGTGCCCCCATCTTTGGCAACGATGGCACTGCACGATGGCACGTTCGTTACGTCGCATCTCCCAAGTTACTCTGATGTGCTGTAACACTCTTACAGATTTCTGTAATTGGGAGAGTGTGACGTTCTTAGGGGTCGTGATGAGGTACAACGGCCTATGGCGGGTGTTCATCCTCATCATTCTATCGACAGTGATGCCGAACTTCTCGAGCATCTCATCGATCAGTTCTTGTTGGTCGACATCACTGTCGAGACCCCTTAGCACGAACGCGTGCGTCCTATCTTTCGGTAAAGTGTAGGTATGGAATTCCGTACCCGTTTGCTTGAGAATGTCAATCATCTTGGTCCGATCGACTTCTTGCTCAGTAAAAACCTGAGTTTCCTTACCAGTATGTTTGAGGTTGAAATCACCTTTCAACTCAGATTTTAACTGGACAGTAAGTGAGCGGTCCAGATTCAACCTCCCCTGTATTACAATAGGAGGCAGCATTTTGCCTTTCTTCGGCTTTTGTGCCTCCTTTGGGGGAGGCTGTTTTGAATTGACATTCTTTCGCCTGGAAGTGCGTTCTGAGTCGTTGGTGAGAGGTTCGTCCTCACTCAGCGACTCGAACGCATTCCTAAGGGGTACGGGATCCTTGCTCGTTGTTGCGATAGGCTTACCTGGCGATTTTGGTTCTATAAACCCGTCTTCATCAGCCATCGCTTTCTCGGGGAGAGGGGGAAACTCGTCATGAACACGATACCGGTTTGGCGACCGTATCAGCCGCCTCGTCTGCCGGAGCTTCTCAATTTCAGCATGATATACTGCAGTATACTTCTTTGTGTAGAAGTCTTTTATCTGACGAGTCATTGCACTTCTAATTGCTTCGTCTGGAATTTCTCTCAGCTCGTTCGGTTTTTCCAATGTCGATTTCAAGTAGGCATCTATTTTGGTTTTTACACCGTCTTCGATTATCTCATGTAACTGCTTTATCCGCTTGTCTATGGCATCATGCGTATTCAACGGTGTATCGTCCTTCGATTTTCTTCTTCTCAGTTTCTTTATCCTCCCCCCTGATGTTGAGGATTCAGAATCCGAGCTAGAGCTAGAGAATTGCACCTTTCTTGGTGACTCTCTAGCTCTAGCTTCAAGTAGCCGTCTGTTCTCGGCTGCTTTCTTTGCCATCTCGGCATCTTTCTTTTCGTCTTCGGCTCGCTTCTCAGCCTCTAGCGCCTTTTTCCTCTGGAGCTGTGCCTCGCGTTCGATCTCCTGAAGCGTTCCTGTAGGAGCTGCCGAGAAGTCCTCGCGGCTGCATCCGTTTTGGGTGGTTTTCTGTTCATCCAGGTGGTTATTGGCGATTCTTGGAATTTTCACCACACTTTCTATTATTTCTGATGGCTCCAGAAGCGCTCCTGTTGGAGCCACCGGGGACTCCTCGCGGCTGCACCCGTTCCGAGCCATCTCCTGTTCAACCTGCTCGTTCCAGGATGCGGTCGGAAACGGGTCCGAAACCGATTCCCTATTGTATAGGGGAGTGTGTGAAATATTTGCATTATTTTCAACTTCCGCTCTTGAAGTCTGTGTAATTTCCGGGACACCGCCGATGGCTCCGGCCGGTGTGGGCGTTGTCTCCGAGCGTTGTGCGGGGGCTTCACTGCCTTGCAGACGGGAAGCGCATTGGAACCTACTCGATCCAGCCCCGTCGCGCTCTCCGCCGCTCAGCAGCTCGTCCCTCGCCTGCTCTGCCTCGTACTGAGAGCGGAAGTTCAATTGAGGATAGCTAACCTGCCAGTCCTTCCAGGATTCTTGGAATGCATGCCGGATGGTGGTGTTGCTTGTTATTCCTTCTGTGTCCGTTATCATTTTGATCCTGGTCTGGAATGCCTGGATGGCCCTGTCCAGCTCTTCCTCCGCAAATTGCGAGGCATCTGTAATAACTTTGGAATCTCCTAAGTCGCTAGGGTTTGTTTGTTGTTGGTGGGGGGAGGGTGGCTCCCGATTTACGTGGTGGGGGCAGGGTGTGTGTTCGCCCGTGCCAATTGGGTGGGGGGAGGGATGATTTTCCACCTCAATCTCCGCTTGAATGTCGACTTCTTCGCCCTCTGACGACGTGGTCTCTTCGGAGGGGACCTGGGGGTTGCTGGCCGTTGTGTTATGTGCCGGAGGAGTGACTTCGACATCATCTATAGCGTGAATCGGGCTAGCCGAGTTGTTTTCAATTTTATTTGCAGACATAGAGATATTTGGAGTACTGGCGGCAGCTATCTCCAGCGTGGGGGCGGTAACGTCCGGCGTTGACGCTGCCTCCTTGTCCGGGGTGAGTCCCCCGACGTCACTATCCTGTGGTACGGTGTCGCAGGCCACGATCCTGGAGGATCTTCTCCGTCCGACCTGGACCAAGTCGACGTTCACCACACTTTCCATTTTGGAAGTGACGTCATCGAGGGAGTGTGTATGTGAGGGGATATGGACATTCACAACCCCACATACCACTGAGGACTCACCCTTTTCAATGTTGCCATCCTCCTTACGGTCTGGCGACGGTTTTCTCCCTTTTACCTTCTTCTCGGGCGGACTGCCCGAGGAAGAAGCGGTGTTGTCCAGGCTTTTCACTGTTAGGGTTTCATTCAAACTATCGTCTTTCGCGATCGCGGTATTCTGAACGTCCTTATCGTTGTTGTTATGGGGCAAAGTGTCACTATCACATATATCACTCACAGATTGTGCTTCTGGAGTGATAAATTTCGTCTTCGGTTGTTGAGGCGTCGGTTTCCGTTTCATTGGTGTCTTCTTCTCGGTCTCACTGCCTGAGGTCGCCGAGGCGGTCGACGCGCCATTTCCCGGTGTTCTGGGTCTGTTGAGGAGTCTTGAGGCGGATGATGGTGCCCTGGCGCGGCCTAGGGGGTTGTTAGTCCTCGGTCTCCCTCCCTCCGAGCCACTGCTCATGAGGGAGCGACGTTTGTTGATTGTTGAACACTAACACTCAGGAGAACCGGATGGCACTTCACGTAAGGGTCAGAATCGTTCAGCACACTTTGTAGGATTCTGCGCACTACAATAAGTGAGCTCTCGAAAGTACGTGCGGTCCCGACGGCGGTCCACACAGTAGTGTGACGCTAGCCTTGCCTCTACGGAGACTTCGTACAAGTTGGTGCACAAATGTGGGGTATATATTTCTCCAGACGCTGTTTGAATATTAAAAAAAAAATATTGTGAGTTCCATAATAATAATGATGTTTGGAGTTAATGTGAAAAAATGGCGGTTCAACGGTGGTCTAGCGTTTCAACAAGCTATGTATATAGGATGTCTTAAAACGTATCATTTAAGAGTACAAAAAAAAACATGGCGGCTGCTAGTTAGATTTAGTATACCAGGGTGTCTGACGTATCATTTAAGAGAGAAAAACATGGCGGCTGCTCGTTTGATTTAGTATACCAGGTGTACCAACATATCATTTAAGAGAAAATAACATGGTGGGTGCTTGTCTTATTTAGTATACAGGGTCAAAATGTCTCAAAATGTATCATTCAAGATAAAAAAATGGCGGCTGCTCGTTAGATTTAGTATACCAGGTGTCTCAAAACATATCATTTAAGAGAAAAAAAACATGGCGGCTGCTCGTTACATTTAGTATACCAGGTGTACCAATATACCATTTAAGAGAAAAATAAACATGGTGGGTGCTTGTCTTATTTAGTATACAGGGGGTCTCAAAACGTATCATTTGAGACAAAAAAAATAGTGGCTGCTCGTTAGATTTAGTATACAGGGTGTCTCAAAACGCAAAGTTTCTGGAAAATCATATCATATATAGAGAAAACAAACATGGCTGCATGGGGCAGAGAAAAAAGTATCATTAGGGACATGGGAATTTAAAATACAAATCATCGAAAAATAAGCACTTCTGATTTGAAAAAATTGGGGTAGAAGAAAAGTAATAGTGAATTCGGATTGTCCACAATAAGCAGAGTTCAAATATGCAATAAAATGGCCACTTCCGGTTTTCACTTCCGGTTGTCCTATTTCGATGATTTTGGCATCAATGGATTGGTTCCGATGTCAAGAAACATTTTTAAGCCTTTTCCAATGCCAAAAGGGCATAGGAGGCTATCTTCGTTATTAGTAAAGATACAGAAACGTGCGGGTACTCTAATAGGACAACTTTTATGGGGGATCAAGAAAATAATAGAATTTCCTTCCGTCAACTGCCATAAGTGCCATAAACTTCATATTTTAATGCGTTATGTACTCATCGCTCAAATGTTAGAAGTCGGTTCGTTAACTTTTTATATTTTTCGTTTAGAACGTCGCTCAATATATTGGTGATGGAGACAGACAGATCGGCAGATAGAGTGACAGATGTCAGTTTGATCGAAGCAGAACGAACTAACCTTATAAGTCACATTTTTGCATGTTTTAGCGTTTCAAATCTCAGTTGTTTTTTCGAACGCAAAAACGTGTATTTTGAGCAATTTTGAAATGTCAAATCTCCATAAGAAATACATGTAAACATGCAGTTTTTTTCGGTTTAATTTAAGGCTGTTTTTTAGAACGCGAAAAACGTTCATTGTGGTCGCATTTTTGCATGTTTAGGCGTTTCAATTTTGCTGCTTTTTTGGAACGCGAAAAACGTTTTTTGTGGTTGCAGTTTTGCGTGTTTAGGCGTTTCAAAATTTAGTTGTTTCTTGGGACGCGAAATGGTAATATCGTTAAAGAAAAAATAAAAGACAAATAAATGAACATGGTTGTACAGGAACATTAAAAAAACATGGGTGCTGCATGTATGTGTCAAATGTCAGATGGAAAATGAACCATTGGGGATAGCGAAGTATTCAGCAATAGTATACACAGGACGTCTCACACATTATTCAAGAGAAAAAAAAAAACAACAGGTCGTCTGAAAATGCAGCAACTACTTGCCTATGCAGAGAGAAGGAAATACATCAGACTTTCAAAACTACACCGTTTTGTTGTTTCAAAACGCTTCGTTTTCAAAATTGAACACCGTTTCGTTTTTTCAAAACGCTACATTTTCATCATCAGGTGATGTTAAATAAAAAAATATTTTAAATGGGAAAATTTATTATACAGTTTTATTTTGGTAACATATCACAAAGCCATTTGTATAGAATATCTACGTTTCGGAGACTGCAATTATGGTGAAGTTGATTATCAATGTGATGCATACAAGGTGAGATACCATCGTTGTTTCCGAATGCTGGAACCATCCATGATTCATTATCATAGTCCTCCAAATTCACAACACGTGTAGGTAGGTCCAATTGATGGAATTTCTCAGTAAGATAGTCACGTTTTTGAAGTCTTCGTACATAAATGATATCAACATTCTGTAAAGTTTTCTTGAGGATGGAATCTAATTGATAAAATTCCACAAAGCCAGAGGAATACCTCAATCCATGAACGTTTCGCTCCAAGAAATAGGCAGTACGTTTATCTGCTCTACTCAAAGAGGAAAATGGTATAGTTGGCAGCAGCAGAAAATTCCTACATTGAATTCTAATCCTAATGGCAATCTCCTTAGGATGGAATTGTTGCTCGATGGTAAAGCCTTGAATATCTACAACAGCTATTCTCATGTTGACTCTGTGATTGATACTGAAGTGGAAAGCATATGTTCAGTTTAATTTGTTAATGATTTCGCTGAGTGGGAGGTGCTCAATAACATGTCGTGCACAATGATGCAATAGGCTCTAGTATTTTGGGGAAATCCTTCAGATGCCTCGATTTCGAGTTTCACATCAACAGTGGAACTTTTTATGCTCTCATCCCTTCTGGAACAATCGATGACAAAGAGAGTCTTGCCAACAAATTCGGTGGAGCTCAGCAGAGGATTATATTGATTAGTAATTTTGTAGCTGAGACCGAATTGTGCATAGTTGAAAAAGGCTTGCGAAAAATTTCCTTTTGTAAAATTCAGATGCATATTCTCTTTGGGATAATTCTCACCGTTTAGAGTGAGCGTTATATTGGTGATATTCGAATGAACGAATATATTTGTAACATTGTTGAATTTGGTGTAATCACGATCTTTTTGGAAACATACAATCACATAGCGAGGACTTTCGAGAAATGAAGAAGTCTTGACGGTCCATATTTCATTTTTTGCACCTTGTGTGAGAGCAGGCAACATATGAAGTTCCCATTTTCTGAACGGCATGAGAATAGGAGTATCAGCTTGGATGGCCTTCAAGAGTGGCAATTTAATTTGATCATGCGGATAAATTCGTTTAACTTTGAGTTCGATATTTGCAATGTACAACGTAACTTCCGTCTTTGGCGTTAGTGCACCAGCGGTCTCCTCTATTTTGAAGCAGTTGCTATCATCTGCAGTTCGTACTAATCGGATGGTATGTTTGCCAAAGGAAACACACTGATAATCGTTGAAAATATTCAAAAAATGTTTGATGGGTATGAGCATGTTGGATGATAAATCAGTGGTGTTGATAACCCCAGCGTTGCTGGGGAAAGTCCAACTTGAATTGGCCAAGTGCTTGATATCTTTGTCGATGTAAGTGAGAAAGCCTCTGATAGCACTAACAATTCCAACTTCACGAACCGTCTCCAATTCCTTACCGCTTTGCTCATAACTAGCAGATTGAAACATGAAAGCGCCAGCATTGTTTACGAATGTTACACCACCATCTCCTTTGGTTTTCAAAACTTTCCCACTGATGAATAGCAAGCATCATAAGCATCAGATTGATTGATGTTGATTTCACTGACATCATTGTTGCGAAAGTACTTGACATATGGGTAGTAAGTCCGCCATTCCACCTTTTGTATGGATTCATCGTTGTGTGGTTTTCGGAAAATGTTGAACACTTGATTGGACAACATGATAACCAAGAGATTTCAAAAACAGTTTATTCTCCGGTGACAGTAGTTGACGCAAGTTGAAGGTCTTGGTGAAGACTGAGGTGGGGTATGGTGGTGAGTTATTCTTATGAATAGTTAGCACCATACTTCCGCTTCAATTCCAAACGAACGATTAATTCGTCGTTTCGAAAATCAACTAGTTGAGAATGCTGGTCCAGCACTCGCAGCGTAATATTGTTTATTTCGTCTCTATGAGCAATGGGTAGATAAATGAGGTGGTTGGGCGTTTCGTCAATTGCGTAACCAGTAGACGAAAACCCTAAAATGCGGGCCAAACTGTTTGCAGGTCGGAAATCAATTGAGTGTTTAAGCCAGAATATTTCGCTTTTCAGCGTATTATTATTCGGTTTGAGGAAGAAAAATTCCTCGGGGTTTTCCTTGTACGTTTTGGGTGTGATGTGTTTGCTGATCAAAGCCTCAATATCACCAATTTCGTAAGAGCCAGTAGGGATATCGATACTCTGTTTCAGTAGTAGAATTTGGTACCTTCTTCAATGTTGGGTATACTGCTGTACGGAAGGAAGCTGAGCAAAGCCAAACTGTATTCTGAATCAGAATCCAATTGAATGGGCGGATTGAAATCGATGGAAAGCGTTGAAGAACGACTCGTTAACGTCAATATCATAGACATGACGGATATAGTGTCGGAAGCGACCCGCCTTAAATAATGAACAACAACCTGGATGAAAAATCATTCATTATTACAATAATAACATTGAAATTGTGCGCTAACTGGTCCACGATACTCTGCTTCTTTCAGTGATGTCGTTGACGTCCAAACTCATTTTGATAATGAATGAAATATGGTAGACGAATCTGCAAAGCGAATCGATTTTTGTAATCCTTTGGTAACCTATGCCATACATCCAGCAACTCCCAAGGTCCTGCATTCCCAATCAAATATTCGATTCACAAAGCTCGCAGTTGAGTATCAGTGACATCTCGCAATGATTTATATTTATGCATTTCAGCCAACGATTTATGCATCTCAGCGGTGGACATTATGAAGTAGAAACTTTAGGCAGAGATGTCCGCAGTTACTCCGATTGTAATTTTGAAATAATTTTTGACTATTATTATATGTAATTCTTACACCCCTCCCAACATATCTTGCCAATTCCATTGGAGGTTTGAGATTGCCGAAACTTTCGAAATATTGTGCGACATTGCCGTTTTTATTGTAAGCTACCCAATGAGTGCCGCATTCAAGTGGGAATCCAAGTTTAATACAGCGCATTCTCGCAGCCAAGGACCACAAGTTGGCAACGTATCACGCATAAAGACTCCACGAAAATGTGGTAATTTCATCTGACGAGCACACTCCTGAATTTCCGAATCGTATAATGCTCTATGAGGTAGCTTATCTAGCAGTTTTTTTGCTTTTTCGAGTAAAGACCTCGTCCTTTGCGTTGATGTTGTTTTTTCAGGAACAGCCCAAATCCTCGAGGGGTTTTCCGCAGGTACAAACCCGAACCCAAATTCTCCATGGATTCATTGTGACGTTGATCTTTTTCAAGTTTCTTTTTAGCATTTTTTGCGTCTATTACGGTTTTTGCTATGGAGCTCGCTCCACCTGCCAACGCACCCAATGCCGAAAGTGCAGCAAATATAGGTATGAGGGGTCGGATTCCTCCAGATTTTGCATCGAATGGAATTATTCTAGGCACTCGTATTTTCTCACGTCCTCCAGCTTGACTCAATGCCATTTTAGTAGCTCGCAAAGCCGAAGCACTAGATTTCTTAATATTAGTAGGATTGTGTTTTCAAATTTTAATGACTTTTGAAGCAAATTACGTCGAAAGGACACGCCCATACCTAGCTTACGTTTGGCTTTCATGGTGGAAGTAACAAGCCAAGCTGCAGCCCGTTCCCCAAATTAAGCGTCTTTAGATTTAACTCGTTCCCAAGCTCCATTTTTCAACACTTGATCTGCTTTATGACGGTCTTCTAGAGAGTCGGATTGAGAGTATGCAATATCGTGGTCTTTGCAGCTTTCGTCCAAAGGATTCACGCCAGTTTCTCCGCGTTGCAATCTCTGTCTCAATTTGGTGCCAGGTCTGCAAAATGAATAACCTGGTAGATGCAATCCGAACGGGAGCTTATTGATGATTGAATTGACAACACCTGCACCAGAGTAAGTCAACATTGATAATGATGAAAGATACCTTCAATGCGTTTATTTATAACCGTGGCGCGCTTATATTTTTTTATCACATCATAGAAGTCGTTCAACAAGACAAGACACTGCCTGTTGAAAATTTAGATTTTTTGAATGGAGTCCTCAATAGCAGTATAGTTGGGAAGCATGGTAAATTATTACCGAATTCGTTTCGTGCAATTATTTGTGGGCCAAGTGGCGGTGGAAAGAAAAATGACATCTTAACACTGTTATTCCACCCGAATGGAGCAAAATTCGAAAATATCTATGTATTTTCAAAATCTTTGTACCAACCCAAATATCAGGTGATTCAAGAAATTTTGGAGAAAGTCAAGGGATTGGGATATTATCCGTTCAGGGAAAATGAGGAAATCATAAGCCCTCACGAGGCCAAATCAAATTCCATATTCAATTTCGATGATGTTGCATGCGATGGTCAACAAAAAATTCGAGAATTGCAGACACCGAAATATTGATGCTGCATACCTTTGTCAGACATATTCAAAAATTCCCAAACAATTGATACGAGACAATTGTAATATGATTGTGCTTTTCAAGCAGGATGAAATGAATTTGAAACATGTATTCGATGAACACGTTTCCCCAGACATGACGTTCGATGAATTCAAGGCGATGTGTGCAGAATGCTGGCGACAGCATCGATATGGAACCGTTGTGATTATGGAAAATTTTGATATAAATGCTGGACGTTATCGTCAAGGATTCGACAAATATATAAGTATACAGAGGGATTGATGTATCCCACAGTTATCATCATGAAACCGTTAAGCAAAGAAGTTGATGTTATTCGAAAGACTAAAATCAATGAAATTGCAAAAGCTATTAAAAAAAAATATTTGGTTTTGAAATTGGGTAGATCTGAAGATGAGTCGTTGCAAAAATTCCTTAAAGCTCTATCTACCCCATTGATTAAAATTGCAGCAATGCCGCCGCCACCATCTCCTACTATCCCAATGAAAAGTGAGATGAAATCTGAACTCAAACAAGAGAAAGCGAAAGAGCGTGAAACGTCTCCATTCGAATCCCTCGAAACGACTTCGTTCCAATCCCTCAAACATGTTGCAGGTACAGATGATAATGATGATGATACCTTTAGCGTAGGCATATAAGAGGAACAAGATAAGAGAATTGCATCAGACATGGATGAACAAGTTTCACGGGAATATATCGATCAATATCCTATCATGGCTCGACCGTACATTATAAAATATTGGAGCAATGACAAACAAATCGATAAAGTATACGGCCCTGTATATGATGGTTCAAAATGGGTCCTTGGTAATAAAGAAATATATTTCGACAAATGCAGCGGATACATTAAAATGGGTGGATATCAGTGGAAAGGAACACCCGGTATATATGAACTCATATTTTTAAACACACCTGAAATTTACAATAATGAAGATATACAGGCATACAAATCAATTGTCGATTTATCGAACATTCACAAAAACTCCCTAGGCTATCCGAAAGGTAGTAAAAGATACAAGTATACCGACATAATTAAACCGATGTTTCCTATACGAAATCAACGTAAAATATCAACACGTACTAGTTCACCTAAAATACCTGACTCTGTAGCAAAAGGTAGCGGTTTGCCTAAAACACCTCTTGCAATGACATTCAATACCAATCCCATGGAGTTTGTTTATTGGGATGATCCCAACGAACTATGCGAACGTCTCAAATTATTGACATCCTCTCGGGATGCCGGAAATCAGATTATTGCCATTTTGAGTGAACTCAAAGAGGCAAATATAATTCTATAAGATGACATGCATCCATGCATACATTAACATTTTCAAAATGGTTATCGATAAGTTTGGACGTAGCGACAGCAACACCGGTGATAAAAAGCGAAAATTACCTGCGCCCTCTGGAGGCGGTTTGCTGCACACTCCAGATGGTAACATTGATTTTGATCATTTGAAATTGAGTAATGTAAAGAGCCCTACCAATAATACTGATGCTGCCAATAAAAAATATGTGAATGAAATCGATTGAAAAATTGCTGCAACTATACAACATCAAGGTGAACAACACCATTCGGAAATAGTTCAACTGAGTGACAAAACGGCAAAGATGAAATGAATGAATTCATTGCAACGAAAAATAATCTGGAAAAGAAAACTCATACACTTGCAAGTAATTTTATTGAAATAACGCAACTTAGTGATAAACTGATATTGAAAACATTCGTGGAGATTTGTTGAAAAAAATTTCTGAAATATCCGATTCGATTCATGCACACAATTTAAAATGGGATATTAAGCACAAGGAAATGCTGCTAACCAAGAATGAGTCAAACCAGTTTCGAATTGATATTTTACAGCAAATCACCAAAATAAATTCAGATATAGCAAGTGTAAAATCTGCTGTCGAGGAGATTACTAAAAGACAAAATGTAGTGTATGCATCACCGTAATAAAATAGTAGGTTTCACAGCTTCGCCATCACATATGTGTGATGGCTTCCAAAGACAAGATTCAACTTGTCCTTGAACTGCAGATATTTTGGCACACACGAAACGATGCCCAAAAAATCTACAAACCGATCAGGGAACGGAATTTTACAACAGTAAATTCTAGAGTTTGATGAAAAAACATGAGATAAATCACTACAATACGTACAGCATCCTCAAAGCCTCTATGGCCGAACGGATTATAGGGACGTTGAAGGAAATATTGTACAAGTATTTCAGTTTGAATGGCACCTACAAATGACTGAATATAATACATGAAATCACAAAATCTTACAATGATACACGTCATTCAAAGACGGGTATGAAACCTTCGGAAATTGATAAAACCAACGAAAAAGAAATTCTCAAATCAACATACAGCCACTTGAAAATAGCTGGACCGAGAAAATTCCAAGTCGGCGATGTTGTATGAATTAGTAAGGCAAAGCACGTTTTCGAAAAAAATTGCACGTCCAATTGGACTACGGAATTATTCAAAATCATCAAAGTCAATATCACCAACCCCGCCACCTTCATGCTGGAAGATATGCAGGGTGCTCCTATCAAAGGTGCTTTTTATGCGGAGGAATTACAAAAAACTGCAAATCCAGATATATATCTCGTGGAAAAAGTTCTGAGGAAAAAAGGCAAAAAAAATGTACGTTAAATGGCTCGGTTTGGATAACAAACATAACAGTTGGATCGAAAACGTTGATTTTGTATAGAATCTTATGGGAAACAAACATAAATCATATAATTCTGAGGGTTCTTTCAAATATTTTTTCAGTCAACAAACATGCAACAACAATTTTAAAATTGGCCACGTGATCTGAAGCTATAAATGCGTATGCAAGCACAGACGAATATTCAGTTTGAAAACGAAAATGTCTCAAGATAGTGGTTACGTCAGCGAAGTTGAAGTAATGTGTGATAGTAATGGAGAAGATTATAAAGAAACTCTAAATGCCATCGAGAGAGCATTGGGGCAATATGAAATGGCTGCTCGAAGCGAACATCAGTTGATGTTGATGGTCTTCCCTATGCCATCCTACGAAATTCGATGTGGCATAAGTCCCTCCAGGGATTTTAGCTCATGCATCATTTTGAAGCAGCAGTTCTCCATTCGTTCAATTTTGCTTCTTTTGATATCCTGCAAGAAATTAAGGAAAATTTCTTTGAATCACAAATCGATGAGTATGTAGATGATTATGATCCAATCACAACACGTTGTGGGGATTATATTTACATCACACAGTACATCGAAAGTAATACCAAACAAATTTCTATTTAAAAGGATATCACGAACATGGAGCTGTCCCAACAAGATGTAAATGACATTCTTAATACACACTTGGTTGTGCTGTCTGACCGTATCGCTATGCTGGATGCTATGAACCTTTGTGACTATTATCGAGGTGTTTTTGACATTATTCAATCATGGTTACGTGATAATAAAACTAATTTAAGTTTGGAAGAAATTATAGAAGGTTTTTGTCAAGCCTCATGTTTAGATAGTATGTTGGCTAATGCTTTACGTGAATATTTATTTTATTATAAACAAAAATTTGTGTATGATTCATGCAATAAAAATTAAATGGTAATTTGTTTTATTTATTTGAAGATTTGCTTAGATTTCCAATCATTTCTGTTTTTCTTGAGACCACAATACCAACTACACCGGAAATTCGTTCTCGTTATCAGTTTCAACAATTTCCCTCGAAAAAGATTTCGTGGTTTTGATAGGTGCACCATTTGTGTATGTCAGTCAGTCAGTCAGTCTATTTTAGCTGCTGTTTGAAACATTACATGAAAAAATGAATATCAACGGTATCAATACGTGCAAGAACAAAGAGAAATAGGAAAAAGAAATTATGTGTGTTTAATTTCATCAAGTTTAAATTTTTATTAATTTGCAGACACTCAAACATAAAAACATTTTCAACTTACCTTTTTTTGCTCAATACTATCCTCCATTGTAAGCTCAATCACATTTTCAAAAAAAATACTTTATTTTGTAATTTTTGGGAATAATTTTTAAAACCTTTTGATATTATTATAAAAATACACGAGTACTTGTCTTCCAGTATTACGATCCAATTTTTTTCTTTATTAAATTCAGTTCACAAAATTTCGAAAATGAAATACATGATTATGCATTTTTTCAAAGAGAAATATTGTACTTACATCTTATTATTGATGATTGTGCACACACGCAAACAAGTCTAACATCTAGTACTGCTTGGGTAATCAAAATCTGAAATTTATCGCTCATCCCCAACCACTTTTATGACCCTAATGTGAAAACAAATTTCATAAAAACATTCGAGAATACTTGATATAAAATTTCAGAACAAGCAAAGAAAATAACGCAATAATCGTTACTCTGTGGTTTTGATAACGGAACTGCTGGCCTGGGTTTTTCGAAAACCATTAGTTTGATAAACACATTTCAAGGCCAACTGATTATTACTTCCAGCATAATAACCAAGTTTCCTGTTTGCGTGGTTTTTCCATAATTGATAACGCCAAATGGCGCGTTTCGATGCCAACTGATATCAAACGAATAACTGAAGTTGATAGCAGAATGTTTGTATGGTAATAATAAAAATAAAATTCAATTTTCGAATATTTTTATTTTAACCAAATTATGTGAAATTCCAAAATTATTTCATGTACAGTTCTAATTAAAATACATGCTAATATTATAGATACTATGATTAGAATTCTATAAACGTTATATTCCATTGGCGACTTCTTTTTCCCCTGCCCTGCTGGAATAAATTCGGTGGTTTTTGTGTCTATTTCACGAAGATTCTTCTTAATGGATACCTCGTTTGCGGTAATTTTCGATTGAATACTTTGTCTTGAATTCCCAAATCAGTCAACTGCTTCTCTTTTTCTTCATAAAATTGAATATCTTCCTTTAACTCTTGGACATGTCTAGAAAAATCTTCAACCTTCTGTCTGTATTCTCCAGATGCCATTCTGTCACTGATTATTTCAACTGTTCAATGGCAATAACATACTTTCCAAAAATAAACCCTCTCCCCCACCCACCTGATGATGAATACCAAAAAAGAAACAGAGTCAAACTGACACGAAACGAAACGTACTGCGGCGGCGATTCTCTTCAAAAATGTAATCAAAATAGACGTTTTTCGCGTTCCAAAAAACAACTGAAAATTGAAACGCTTAAACACGCAAAAATGCAACCACAGGAAACGTTTATCACGTTCTAAAAAACAACCTGAAATTAAACCGAAAAAAACTGCATGTTTACATGTATTTCTTATGGAGATTTGACATTTCAAAATTGCTCAAAATACACGTTCTCGCTTTCGAAAAAACAACTGAAATTAGAAACGTTAAAATACGTAAAAATGCAACCGCAATAACCGTTTTTTGCGTTCGAAGAAACAGATAAAATTTGAATAGGTAAAACATGCAAAAATGAAAATAGACGTTTTATAAGGTTAGTTCGTTCTGCTTCGATCAAACTGACTATCTGTCACTCTATCTATCTGTCAATCTGTCTGTCTCCTATTTCCTATCACCGAAAATGAAACAGAATCAAACTGGCACATAATGGGTATCGCACGTTAAAAACGACGGACCCCATCAGTGGTTGATTTCTTCTCTTCATATTTTTTTGATGATATACTTCTATATGTCCTACAATAGCCTATAGTTTTTGAGAAGGATCGTATTTCACTGGTTCTCGTAAATACAGCAAAAATTTGGGTGTATATTTTGAGTCGGACATGAGATTCTCCAAGCAGGTGAATCATATGATAAAAAATGCGTTCTACAAACTCAAGCTTCTTTTTAATAATCGTAGCTGTTTCGATCGAAATACAAAAGTTACCTTATGTGAAACTCTTGTACTGTCCCATTTTAACTATGCAGATACCTTGTATGGGCCTTGCCTGACTAACGAAAATCGCAGACGAATACAAACGGTTCAGAATAGATGCGTCCGTTTCATATATAACATTGGTAGAAGACATTCAGTATCTAGTAAACTATTGGAGTTGAATTGGCTACAACTGACTAATAGGAGGTTTCTACGTATGGTATGTTTATTTTATAAAATTATAAAAAAATCAAAAACCTACATACCTAGCACGCAGAATATCTTTTCGGACAGATATACACAATGTTAATGTAAGAAGAAAGGATATCCTCACAATTCCACATCACTCCAGCTCCATGTTCCAACGATCATATTCTTACACAATTTGCAAATTGATAAATGGCTTACCCTCTGATTTAATGAACTTACATTTTAAGAAATTTAAGGAAAATTTGAAAAATACCTTGTTGTATAACAGTAATATCATACCAAATTTCAATGTCTGAACTAAGTATTTCAACTCTCTAGTAATTCTCGTTTCTTTAGATATAATTAAGCGTTTTTATTATGGTATTGTGCATTTAATTTGACATTATGTTCTAATGGTGTACGTTCACAAGGGTTATGGGGAAGATTGGTGTCAGTGTACATCTTTATGTACACTGAAACTAACTATATCCCTTTTCAGTCAGGCAATAATGTTTTACTTAGAGTGTAATATTGTGTTTTTTTTGTTAAATGTATATTTTTGCTGAATTACTGAATAAATGACTGAATAAATAAATAAATATAATCGGAAAATGCCAACACGGTTTTCTGAATTTTCTTCCGATGTCATCTTTTTTCCAAAAGCAATGATGATTAAATCAAAATGCCCTGTATATATTTTCCCCAATAAATTTGTGAGACGTCCCTGTACAACTATGATGAGCGTTGACCACTTACAAGCAGCCATGATTTTTTTCAACATGAATCCCCATACCCTCCATGACGTGTTTTTTTCTTTGACCGTCATGATTTTTCTTTTAAATGATATGTTGGTACACCTAGTATACTGAATTTGACAAGCAGTCGCCATGTTTTTTCGCTTAAATAATATGTAAGATGTCCTATATATATTTTTGCTGCATATTCTGCTATCCCCATTGCCTCAATGACCCATAATCCACATGACATCTGACACACACACGCAGCAGTCACGTTTTTTCTCTTAAATTATGCATTTTGAAACACCCTGTATACTCTCCTCATTGGAATCGCACTTTCAAACGTTACACCCTCGTTACTTCGCAATTTTTCACATTTTTTCTAACATCATTATTATTATCACACTTTTATTTAATTCGCAATCATTATTGTTCATATATTATTCAAACAGCGTCTGGAGAAATATACATCCCACATTTGTACACCAACTTGTATGAAGTCTCCGTGGAGGCAAGGCTAGCGTCACTCGCTACCAAGCAAAAGGACGATGGTTCAAACCTCGTTCTCGGGAATCTTTATTCTTTATAAATTCAATTCATAATGTGTGCGCTCTATTGGTAAAACGTTATCAATCTAAGGGATCTACTCGATTACGTCACACGATGAAGGCAGACCAGCGACGTTCTAATTTCCCCCCACCCCAAAAAGCGCAAAAATTGCCAGAACGAACCTACATAAGAAAATACATGGGATTTTGTCGGTGAATCAGTGCAGCACTTATACTTCGATCTTTTATAAAGTGCATTCTGATATCTATATGTCTTGATCTTTTACTATTTTCATAGCTTCCGATCATGTTTATTGTGCTCTGATTGTCAATAAATATTGAAGTTACGTTTTGTGAACTGAAGTTTAAATCAATGAGAACACCTTTCAAATATATTAGTTCTGTAATGGTTGCAGCACAAGCAATATATACAGCTTCACAAGTGCTTAGAGCTACACTTGTTTGCTTTCTAGATGACCATGATATTGCATTTCCACAATGATAAATCACTGAGCCACTAACACTTTTTCGGTCGAGGAGAATGGCTCCCCAATCGGCATCTGAGTATGCGTAGAGTCCATCATGGTTGGTGCGATGAAACGTCAGAGCTTTGTACTGAGATTGCTTCAGGTACCGTAGAATTCGCTTACCGGCCTTCCAAAGCTGTTCTGTGGGATGGTCGAGATATCTACTCAAGTATGATGTGGCAAAACTAATATCTGGTCTGCTGACTGCAAATATATATAGTAGTGAACCAATTACTCGTCTTAGTGGAATATCTTTGCGAATTTCACTCTGTAAATCCATTTGGAAGTTTGTTTCCATCGGGGTGTTTATACCTTTGCTATCCTTCATTTTGAATTTTACAAAAATTTTCTCAATGAAACAGCTTTGAGAAATTTTAATTTCTTCTTCATTTTGTGAGATTTCTGTTCCTAGAAAACTCTTTAGTGTACCAAAATCCAGTAATAAGGATGTCGTCTACCCAAATCACAAGCCATACCTGGTCTCCAATGTATAGACAAAAATCATTTCCTGATCTTCTCAGTCCATTGTGTTCTGCAAATGAGTGGAATTTTTCGTTCTACTTCTTTAGAGAATCACGAAGTCCATAAAGAGCACGCTTTAGTTTGAGAAATTTCCCAGGTTTATTTTGCACACCCTGAGGAATTTTTATAAAAATGTCAACGTCCAAATCTCCATTGAGAAAAGCAGAGGGAATGTCTAGTTGTCTGACATTCCACTTGTGTTGCAGTGCGTAAGACAATGAGAGTCTTATGGTGGGTATTCGTGCTACTGGAGCATACACATTATAAGTTGTTTCTTCCTGATACCCTTTAGCAACAAGTCGTGCCTTTTTAATACCATCCTGCTTGACTTTGAAGATCCAACGTGTATCTATTGCTTTCTTATCTCTGGGTAGAGTGGAGTGAGTCCACGATCTGTATTGTTCGTGAGCTTCAATTTCACTTTTGACGGCTTCTTCCCATCCCTCTCCCATTGACATTGCTTCGTCGTAGTTTTCAGGTTCACCGGCAATAAAGCAGTAAGCTGAATAATGCTCGTAGTCAGCATACCGAGTTGGTGGGTTGACTATCCTGGTTCTTGTCCTTGTCTGTGGTGGTACCACCTTTGTTTCATTTTCAGTTCTTTCTGAAAATTATTTATGTCTAGAAGTTTCATTTTCAGTTTCTTCTGAAAATTCTTCATTTCTAGAAGTTTCATTTTCAGTTTTGTTTGAAAATTCTTCATTTCCAGAGAACTGCTCTGATCCACCTTCTTCAATTTGATCAATCTGTTTTTCTATACTGTTTTCTTCAGCATCTTCATTATCCAAATATCTTTCTAGAACTGCTTCGCTTTGTTGTGTAAATGGGTTGAATACAATATCGGTTTCATCAAAGCGAACATCTCGTGCAATTATAATTTCATTTGTGACATGATCCCATAATCTGTATCCGTTGGTACCATACCCTACCATTCTTACTTCTCGAGCTCTTGTATCTAATTTATCTCCAGGTGTTGGTAGTTTGTGTGCCCAAGCCTTTGAACCAAAGACACGTAACTTTGATAAATCAGATTTTCCATAATATAAATCAGTTGGTATGCGATTTCTTGAAGCTGATGTCGGAGACCTACCTATTCAATTGATAGACGGAACATCTGATGGCCTCACCCCATAAATGTTTCGGAAGGTTTGTCTCAGCAAATAAAGTTCTGACCTTGTCTATTAAGGTATCATTTGCCAGCTAGCTAACACCATTTTGATGACTAGTATATGGAAGTGTATACTGTAGTTGGATCCCCTTTTGTTTGCAAAAATTCTTCAAAGCATATGAGCTAAACTCTCCTCCATGATCTGATTGGATTTTGCAACATTCACTTCCCATAGCTTCCAACTGTCGAATATAGTTCATCAGATTTCCTTCTGCCTCTTCCTTAGTTTTCAAAAGGTATACCACCATGAAATGGGTATAATCATCAGTTATGGTCTGATAGTACCTTTCTCCAGGTTTCGTCGGGGTTCTGATTGGTCCACGTAAGTCGCTATATAGAAATTCCCCTCGCTTTTTAGATCTAGGTAACGGCAAAGATCGGAATGGTAATCTCATCGATTTTCCTTGTTTGCATGGAATGCAAATTTTGTCGCTGTATGGGAGTTTCATACTTTTTAAACTTTCATTGTTGAGGTGACCAAGACTTTGATGCCACAAATTTTCTTGACTTGCCAAGATACAGTTTGTTTCGTTTACATATGTTGAACTTCAGTTTTCGGTTACAACATTGAAACTAGCTACAAACAAATTTCCTCTCAATTCACATTCCATCTGAAATGATTTGTTATTTGTTATGATGGCTTTGTTATTTTGAAAAATAACAGTATTTCCTTGACTGTATATTTTCTTGACAGATAGGAGGTTATGAATTAACTTTGGAACAATCAGGGCTTGAAGTGTTATAACCTTTTTTTCATTGTTGCCAACTGTAAAACTCAAATTTTCTCGTCTTTGTGCCACCAATCTATCTCCATTGGCTATTTTTATCACCAATTCTTGTTCTAGTTTCGTGATGTCTGTCATCAGATGATTTACTTCATCTGTCACTAAATGTTCTGTAGCACCACTGTCCAGTATGAAGTATAAACTTGTGGACTGTCCAGCTGAATTAATTAGAGCTATTGCCTTATCCTCTGTGGCAATGAATGATATGTCTTCTTCCGTGATGTGTGCATTTTCTGTCCTGCTATTTCCTCTGTAGTTACTTCCACCTCTATAATGGCATTGTCTTCTCTGATTTTTCACAGGGAATCTTGATGATTGCCACTGGCTTTTCTTGGGACAATCAATCTTGAAATGTCCTAGAGCTTCACATTCATAACATGCTTTGGACTTTGAGTGACTTGGTTTTTGACTGTACGCATGGAATGGACAGTCACCTGCCTGTTCATTATATCCCTTGCTTGCATCTTTGAGTTTAAGTTCTGCATCCAGAAGTCGGCTCTTAACAAAATCAAATGTTATACCACTCGACATAGTTTCCAAAGCTGTTGTTACTATGTCATACCATTCTGGCATGGTGAGAAGTAGGAAACATGCCTTATCAATATCATCTAGTTTTGAGCCTAATGATTCCAGCTCTCTCAACAAGGTTTCAACATCCACAAAGTGGTCTTGGAGATCTTCACTTTTGAATTTCAATTTTAATAATTGCTTCATCACAAAAAGCTTCGAAAAGGAGCTTTTTCTTTGAAAAACATTTTTTAATGTGCTTGGCTGTTGGCGAGTCTTTTATGTACTCAATATGTTTATCAGTAATACACTGAACGATAATACATTTAGCTTTCTGTTCATTCTTGCGCTCAGCATCCCCGCTGCTCTCTGTAATTTCCCATGAATCTGCTAGAACCTCGCTCACTTCTTCTTTGTCGAGAAGTACCTTGACCCTAAATTTCCAATTCGAAAAATTCGTCCCACTCAGTTGAGGTAACGACATGGCTGTCGACGCCATCTTCCTTTTTTTCGTTTCTGCACGCCCGGACTTCAAAACGAACACAGATCCTTATTTCAACTGAAATAAATGTCACACTACTGCAGATTTTCTCTCATGAACCCAAAGAGACTTTTCTGGGCCCATAACCTGTTAATATTTTGTTTGCTACCAATTTATGTTCTTTCGGAGAAATAAACAACTATAACTGTTAATTGGAATTTTACTAACTACACCACAACTGGCACAACTACACCTGCAGTTATATATCATGGAACAAACAACATTGTACAGCAGTTCGAGAGTGTATATAGGAGAGTTCAATTCTAGGAAACAAATATTTCAGTTCTTCTTCATGGTTGTGGTGACCAGTCAAGCAGCAGCTTTTTCACCAAATTTGGCGTCTTTTGATTTGACACGTTCTCAAGCTCAATTTTTCAGCTCCCAGTCAGCCTTGTGTCTCTCCTTCAGAGACTTGTTTTGCGAGTATGCAATATCGTGAGTCTTACGAGCCGAATCCGAAGGGTTCACACCAGGGTCTCCACGTGCCAATCTCTTCTGCAGTTTGGTACTGGTCCAGAGTACTGGTATCCAGGCAAATGAAGCTCGAATGGTAGATTATTAATCAGCTGATGGACTTCGACAAAGATACGGGGGACATTCGCATAGATGGTGTAACATACGAGGACACTCCGGTACTATAAAGATTGATTTTCTACAAAAATCCCAAATTAATATAATCACCCAGAGCAATTAGTGTATTGGCTCCGCCATAAGCGAAATGACGTAATCATCATCTGAGAAAAAAAATTGGTTGATGAGCTCCATGCTTCAGCTAGAAGGAATTCTCCGCGCAGACTTACCATCATCAAAGGACTCGACGGTCTGTGGCAGATGGACTTGGCTGATCTTCAGAAATACTCCAAAGCCAATGAAAACTTCAATTATATTCTCGTGGTGATCGACACCTTTTCCAAGTACCTATGGGTGCGCCCCTTGGAGACCTAAACTGGTCGAGACGTCACCGAAGCGATGAGTGACATATTGTCGAAAGCGAAAAGATGTCCCAAGCTCCTCCAATCAGATCTCGGCTGGACATCGAACGATCAGCATGAAACCGTATGACGTCACCAAAGACAATGAAATACAGGTGTATAAGTCAACGTATGATTATGCCGAACGTGCTGGTCGTAAAAAATTCAAAATTGGCGATTTCTTTCGAAAATGGTATACGCCTAATTGGTCTACGGTACTATTCAAAGTCGTCAAAGTGAAAATCACCCAAACAATAATGTATTTGCTGGAGGACTTGGAACGGCGACCAATCATCGGCGCTTTCTACGAACAAGAACTAAGAGAAAAAAAAAATCCCGAACTCTATCTAGTGGAAAAAATCACCAGGCGTAAGGGTCGTAAAGTACTTGTGAAATGGCAGGGGTTCGATAGAACGCACAATAGTTAGATTGATGCGACAAATCGCATGTAATTCAATGGAAATTTGACACAATCTCAACAGGAAGACGGGGCTTTTCATCATCGTAGAAACTCGAGCCGGTGCAAGGGAGGGTGGGGGGTGGCGGCGGCGGAGAAATAAACACACTAAACTGCGCAGAGATTAGTCAGTCAATCAAAGTCAACAACAGTGAGTCAGTCAACATGTTTGGTGCAGTGAACGTCATCGTCGAGTCTGAAGAGTCCCCCCGGTTACGAGTCGGCGTCGGCGGCGTCAGATTCATCATCATCATCATCATCGTCCCGAGAGTGGGCTTCTTGTTTTTTATGTGCCCATCTTCAAGGCTGACGAGGGCCTCTAAAGGGGGAAAATTATACACAGGGAATTGGACAGATTCTTCTGTCTGGGATGATATATTTACACAGGGATTTGTCAGCTTTTTCTGTGTTTGTGTGGAAGTATTTGCATGAGAAATTATTTCCACCTTGGGGATAAAAGTAGTAGCACGGCTTAGTGGCGTTCGGATGTCACCATCGCTGTGGGTGGTGCATCTTGCCTCCTTAATATAATTCAGCCTGTTTTCAGGTCTCTGACTTTGTTGTCCTTGGGGATTTCTATTCCCCATATTGTCATATGTAACCCTGCCTCGGGCAGCGAAAAATTGACCTCTCGCATAGTTATTGCGATTGTCCTCTCTTTCAGGACGAGTATCTCTATTATTATAATTTTTACAATTTCCGGCATTTCTCCATCCCGTGGAGTTGTTGCCTGTATTCTGGGGGTTTTGATTTCCTCTCCAGTTATTGTTATTATTAGTATGAGAATTAGTATTCCTCGTATTGTTCAAACCCGCGTTTGTTAGTCGGTTGGATTCGTTCGATGTAAATTTTTGCGTATTTTTGATACAGCTAGGGGCCGTGAGACTGGCTCCTATCTAGTTGCAATGCCTAGTAAAGGCCTCTAGGTTAACTATGGCTTTGTCTCTTACAAAAGACTGATTAGCAGGGACGATTAGCTCGGTAATCAACCTGATTGCTTCTAGCTCTACTAGATTTGGCATTAGTCTGCGAATTAATGCAATTTTCTCTCCAATGAAAATGTCTATTTTCCCTTCTGTCTGCTTTTCTCCATATAATTTCGCCAGTAGACGAGAACGTAATTCGGGGCTGTCAAACCGATCCAGAAATCGGTTGACGAAAAACTGTCATGTGGCATTTATGTCATTATAAAGGTTCATCCATTACTGGGCTTCGCCTCTTAGTTGGCTTCTAGCATGAGCCACCCAATCATCCAGATCTAAATCCACTTTCCTATATTCTGCTACCAACTTGTTCAAGAAGTAGCGTGGATTTTCAGTATCCTTTCCACTGAAAGTGGGTAATTTGCTTTTGTCGAGAATCTTCGACCTTCCATGACCGGTAAGCTCCTTTAAAACTTGTACAAGCTGCGCCATGTCGCTTTGTGGCGGAGCAGGGGCAACATTATTTTCACTTGCCTGATTAAGAGTGGAATTCCCTATAGAAGCACTCTCTTCTGGAGCAAAAGATACCCTTCTTGGGCTTTCTTTTTATTAACTGGGCGCCACCTGTTCCCACTTAATTTTTCGTCGCTGGGAAAATCGGAAGTCGGCGACGTTTTCAACAAACTAAATGGATTGTTTGTTGTTAATAAATTTTGCAATCTAGCAGCTTCCGCCCGCTCACCATCGAGGGTGCGTGTTGAAGCAGATGAACGAGTTTGCCAATCGCTATCGTGCATAAGGTAGGAAATTCGTTGGTTGAAAGTTTCGGTCTGATCATGTCCACCATCAGACGCTTGTACATGGCTTTCCCTATCGAAGAATTCGTTTTATTCGTTCACTGTTCGCAGTGAAATAATCGCCATTTCGGGAGCTAGAAGTTTCTGGAAGAAACTCGAAGATTTGAAAATAATCATTTTCAACATTTGTGAGATTTTGTGTCTCAAAATTTTGGCAATTAAAAGCCCGACGTTGGGCGCCATGTGGATGGTAGTAATTATTAAAAAATATATTTTCATTTATTTGAGGTGCCTCGGCCAGCTCCGGGTTCGAACGCATTCTGGCCGTCCAGAGTCTCTCCATAATTTTTCTAACAAAATTATTGGAGTTGAAATGATAGGGAAAATATCAATTAAGTTTATTTCCTAAAAATTCCTATCCCTAACAGTCCCTAACGTCCCTAACAGTAACTTACCAATAGCTGAAAGGAAATAATGATTAGTTTTAGGGAGCTAGCTGTTCGAGAATATTCTGGAAAAATATTAAAATAAAAATATTTCGGTTTAATGCGTGTAATATAGAGAGTTTACCCATGTCTACTCCGGGGGAGAAGTTGCGATTTACCACCCCGTCTCACCTTAGTGCAATGGCTCGTCTATTACGCAAGACTCACCCCAGTGATCCGGTAGGAATCACTTGGTAGAGATTCCGGGACCACGCAATCTAATCCAGGTAATACGGAGCCGCTGCTTCCACCGGCGGTGGAGGCCAGGCTAAGCTGTAAGAGAAAATCAAGATCAGTAAATATTCACAACGAATTCTTTTACAGTGGGCTCACACTGAGTCCCAAAGTTTTTCACACTGTTTATAGTTCTGAAAAGAACAAGTGCGTTTGTCTTTTGCGGTCAAACGAATTCTTTTTGGAGGAATTTTTAGTTTTGTTGAAATCTATTCAAAGAAACACAAGTTTCACTAACATCGAAAATGCTGGCTGTAGATCTCTTCGGAATCCTCTTCTTCGGCTTCTGGAATCTTATTTCTCGAATTTCCCAATATTGGACTTTTCTAGATTTTTCTATTTCAAATATCTCTTTTCACCTTCTAGACTCGAAGGACTTTTCTGGAACCTTCCAATACTTATATTTTAGCAGCAATTCTCAAAATCAAATTTCTCAGAATTTTCTGGATACTTTGTACAGTGGAATATTTACTAGACTTCTCACCACTTGAATAACTTCAAAAACTCAGCTGAGTATACGACGATTTACTAGTGTTAACCAGAGTAAGTGAGGAACACTGTATCGAGCCGCTAAAAGCGCTCTATATTTATAACCGAGCGGCCGGCGGGCGTGGCCTGACTTGACGGAGAGATGCAGTACGGAACAAGACTCGACTCGTTTCGAAACTGGACTTTAGCATTTCCTGCAAGTAGGTTAGCCGAATATATAGTCGCATGTTTTTCGTGCTAAGTAGAATGGTTCAGATGGCAGCCCAATGACGATTCTATGGCTGACAATGGTATACACCAACACCACCGACAGATGGAGCTGATGTTGCTCCAGAAGAACGACAAGTGAAAGGTGACATAAGCGGAGTAACTGATGTCATAAACATAGACTCACAGAACACAGTGATGACTTGTCGTGTGTGTCTTGTGAATGAACTAAGTGTATTGTTTATACCATATAGACACTTGGTGTGCTGCTCACAGTGCGCCATCAGGTGCGACACATGTGTAATTTGTAGATCACCCATCAATACGTCTATGAAAATATATATATCTCAAAATTTTTATTTGATTTCAATTTTGTGACTCGAAAATAACGTCCTCCAATTTTTGCTTAAAAAAACATGCTTATTTTTTATACAAAAATAAGCACATTTTTTATTGAATTATTGATCACATTTTGGTGCAAGAACGTGCTCTTTTTTTATGCAGAAAAGTGACACTTTTTTCAATAAAAAAAAAAAAAACAAAATTTACATGGTGGAAGGATTTCAGTGGAGCGTTTTCAGTGATTGTTGAGTCACTCAGACGAGACTCAGCATTCACTCAGCATTCCCTCAACTTTTTTCACCATGTCAATTTTCGGTAATTTTTTTCCACACTGAGAATAAACTTTAATAACCGTTATTAGAAATCAAGTTACCATTATGAAAAACTTCAATTAAATAGGGGACAGCCTAGCTGTCTTATAACTACAATTCAATTCACCTTGCTATGACGACTCGATAACGGTTAATAAAGGCATCAATTGGCGTATTTCGAAAGTATCTGAGTAACGAATTGCCGATAATTAGATGAATCGTATTGATTCAATCAAAGGCATCAATAATCGTCATTGAGCTCTTTTATAACTGAGATTAAAGACACCACATTGATTCCTGATAGAACCATTTACTGGCAACTCATAACACTGCATTATTGTGATCAACTGATCTATTAGCTGTTACTCTTGTAACCGATGGCAGGCACTCGACTCTTTATGGCAGTAATTAGGGAATCAGCTAGTGTAAAATAACCAGGAAGTTGGCTTAAGAAAAACTATGTTTTTTTAGAAATCACACAAATTTTTGGGATGTTGCAATTATCGCCTAGTTTCGGAGATACATGAAGGTGCTGAAGTTGTGAAACAGTTTTTTCTACAATTGTCTCATTAACGAAGGATTTAGATTGCAGGTACCTTGCATGAGAATAACTCCAATGTCATCAAAAAGTATTATAAGATAAAGTGAAACACTGAAATTTCACTCAGCTTTTTCCACCATGTCAATAAAAGTGTCACTTTTTAGGGCAAAAAACAGGCAGTTTTTTGCATATTTGTTTATCGGGCTATATACATAAATTTTTGTGAGTAGGAAGGATATCTTTAGCTGCCCTTTTACCGTCGCAGTTGAAGTGAATATGCGATCCAGTAACTTATTGTCAGTGGCGACGAGATAGTGGAAAATAAGAACCTATCACATATTGGTAAATAGTGGACAAATAAATATATTAGTGTGGCTTTGGCAAATATAATGGCGATTACTGGGCAGTATGGTGTCCAAACGGAACTCAATCCGGAAATTCATGATTTTGGAATTCATGTGCGTAGATTGAAATCGTTCTTCATTGCAAATGGAGTATCAGAAGAACCGAAACAGCGGGCAATGCTGTTGAATAATCTAAGTCAAAATGAGTACCCACTATTCGAAGATTTATGTGTTCCTGATAGACCTGAGGATAGAAATGTGAACGTGCTAGTGACTCTTAGACATGTGTTTTACCAAAACCGAAACAGTTATGGATTACCGGTTCAACTCAAAGTGGAGGAATTGAATCGATTGAAGCATTACTCCCACTTCAACGCATCGACACACCGTGGTGTGGGAAACGACGAAGGCACCAATTCTGCGAGTGGATATAGTCGACAACAGTTCTTCCAGCAGGCACAGAGATCAACATCTTCGAGACCACACCCCCCCCCCCCCCCCTCAGGAAAGTATTTATCACAAAAAGGTATGTGCGTATGCAAGGTGTGTGGTGGTCGAAACCACGAGAGCTATCGATGTCACTACCGTGAATATATGTACAGTGTGTCCCAGCTAAAACTTGTCACCCCCCTAATATCCGAACTCATGAAAAAAATAGAAAATCGCTCAGACCGGTCGATTTGTATTTCAAGGGGGAACACTTTCACCACATACACCATCATTGTGTTGTCAACCCCCTCAACCCCAGCACCCCCTACTTCAGAATTTTCAATGGGACTACTATACTTGTGATACATCATTTTGAAGGGAATTTAATCCCAAATACATCGGTGTACTGAAATTGAGGATCGATCAAGTGTTGGTGAAGTTTTCATGAAAACTAAGTTTTTCCAGATATTTTTATTTTTCATCACCTAACATGTTATCATCGTATGAAAGGTTCAAAATGTGAACCATTCAGTTCCATACAGAAGTATAAGCGATCTTCGAAATTTCTTCGCACATTGCTCAACATTTCTGGAGTCACTGCACGACACTCCACAACAATTCTGCTGCGTAGATCATCAAGAGAAGTTGGCTGGGTAATATAAACTTTGGATTTCAAATGACCCCATAAAAAGAAGTCTAATGGTGATAAATCAGGAGATCTAGCCGGCCATTCTATTGGTCCTCGCCTTCCAATCCATCGCCCTGTGAAATTGTCATCTAAAAATTGACGTACAGGTGCAACAAAATGTGGAGGAGCTCCATCTTGTTGAAAGGTGAGCTGACCGTCAAGTAACCTATCATCGTCTTCAAGTAACTGAGTGATTCTGGGGTTCACGGTTGTATCAAGAAGTTCAAGATACGTTTGTCCGTTGAGGTTACCATCAATAAAATATGGACCTACAATATGGTCTCCCAGAATACCAGCCCAAACATTCAATTTCTGGGGAGTTTGTGAATGAGTTTCTCTGTACCAATGGGGATTTACGTCACTCCAGTATCTGCAGTTGTGCCTGTTCACATGTCCATTTAAATAAAAAGAAGATTCGTCAGAAAAGCACACATTGTAGAGGTAATTATTATCACCAATCAATAATTGACTCATGATTTCACAAAACTCTGTACGTCTGTCAGGATCATCTTCATTTAATTCTTGTACATTTTGCATTTTATAAGGATGGAATTTTGCGTCTTTCAGAATTCGATGTACGCTGCTTTTCGAAACTCCAGAAATAGTCTCAAGTTGTCTTAACGATTGAATGTTGTCCATCACTGCATGTCCTACAACTGCAACAGTGACCCCTTCATTTCTCATAGGCTTCTCTCGTTCATGTTTTTTATTCAGCACTGATCCCGACTCCAAGAACTTATTCTTCAATTGAAGCACGTACTGATATGATGTGGTGTTTTCTGGATGACTTTCATTGAAACTTCGAGCCGTAGCTCTAGCACATCGTCCATTTTCAAAATACGTAGCTACAATGGATATTCTCTCTTGTACATTATAAACCATTTTCGAATGTTTTCAAATTGTTGAATGCAGTGACTCGAATACATCAATTACCAAGGCGTAAACAAAGATATGCGTATACAAAAACACATGAGGGCAATTTTTTTTTTCATAAAAACGTCTGTCTCACCTTCGAAACTATTATTTCTGACAGCATATTATTTTTCAATACAGTGGCGTACCCACAGTGAACCTTTCTTACGACGCTAACATTTGAGGTGATGAAAAATTAAAATATCTGGATAAAACTTAGTTTTCATGAAAACTTCAACAACACTTGATCGATCCTCAATTTTAGTACACCGATGTATTTGGGATGAATTCCCTTCAAAATGATGTATCACAAGTATAGTAGTCCCATTGAAAATTCTGAAGTAGGGGGTGCTGGGGTTGAGGGGGTAGACAACACAATGATGGTGTATTTGGTGAAAGTGTTCCCCCTTGAAATAAAAATCGACGGGTCTGAGCGATTTTCAATTTTTTTCATGAGTTCGGATATTAGGGGGGTGACAAGTTTTAGCTGGGACACACTGTATGTGTGAAAAATTCGGAAAAAAATCTGAGGAGAGTTCGTAATTCAACGCGAAACCAGTCATTTAATTATATCGAACACGAAAATTCACATACAGGTGTTGTGAACTAAACCAAATCTCTTACAATGAAAGAAGAAATGCCTTTATTTTGTTTGAAATCTGTTAATGAAAATCCAAAAATGGTAGATGTTAAGCTGAATAATATATATTTAAAGGTAGAATTAGACTCTGGAGCCTCAAAATCAGTTATTTCCGTAAGTCTGTGGAGAAAATATTTCAAAAAGTTGCCTATGAAGGAAACCAATCTGAATTTTGTAACTTATGTTGGAGATAAAATTTCTGCTCTTGGAAAAATTGAACTTGAAGTCATTTTCAGTGATTGTTCCCATATTTTGGATTTTTTTGTAATTGGTCGGGGTGAAAGCTTGTTATTGGGACGTGACTTCATATCTCAGTTCAATTTGGGTTTCAAGCAATTGAATTATATCAATGGGACATCAGAGGAAAACGTTTTAATGAGTTTACAAATAAAATATGCCGATGTTTTCAAAAATGAAATTGAAACTTTAAATAAAGGAAAACTGCCAATAAAGCTTAAAAACGACGCTTTTCCAAAATTTCTAAAACACAGGCCAATCGTTCACGCCCTTAGTGAAAGACTAGATTTAGAAATAGACAATTTAGTTAAAATGGGAATTTTGGAACCGGTACAGTATTCGGACTGGGGAACATCAATTGTTCCAATTTTGAAGCATGACAAGGTGAATGTTCGAATTTGTGGCGATTACAAATTCGAACATTACCCTCATATCGAAGTTTGTCGTTATCCACTACCAAAAATAGAAGACCTTTTTGCTAAATTATGTAACGGGAAGCAGTTTACTAAACTTGATTTGACATTTGCCTATCAACAAATTCTTCTAGGTGAAGAAACAAAAAACTTACCGATATTTCGACACATAAAGGTGTGTACGTATATACTCTTTAACCTTTCGGAATTTCATCGGGGCCAGGACATTTCCAGTATACAGGGTGTTCCTTAAAGACATGCTAATATTTGAGGGGGTGATTCTTTGACTTATTTTAAGGAAAAAACTTTCTATAAACGTGTGTCCTAAAAGTCCTAACTTTTGAGATACAGGGTGATAAAGTTTTGAAAAAAAATCAGTTCTTTAATAATTACTGAGATAATATTGTAGACGTTTTTATAAAATTTGGTACATGTCTTCTATGCATCAAGGTGCATTTTTTAATGTACAAACATTTTCATTTTCTCAACCAGTGGCGTCCGTACGGGTTTTGCATTGAATATTTTTGGAGAAAAAAATACTACGCCACTGCTTTCTCCTGAAAAAAAAATACTTTTGAGATCCTCATTCATTTTTGAGCAAATTTGATCTTCTGAGTTTTCTTCGTCCGCCGCATGGTTTTCGCTTAAAAAAATAAAAATCGTTTCATTTCAGGATAAATTCTTCAAAAATCTGATGCGGTGTGGAAATGTTTGTACATCGACTGAAAGCAAATTGAGGGATCAGATTTGTTCCAAAATGAATGAGAATCCAAAAAAATGTGTAATTCTTGTCAGATGCTCGGTTCTTGATTAAAATAATTAAATTGAAATTGCTTCATATCGCAGTAGGTACCTAACATTTTGTTGACAATAAATCGTCCGATAGTAATTTAGCTACCTCGTTATAATTGAAATTTCTCTTCACCACTTCTTAATCTTTTCACTTATAATCTCCCAAGTGCTTGAATTATTGCCGGAAATTTACTTCACACTTATTGGGAAAGCTACCTAGGTAGGTTTTTATCAGTGTAATCGACCGTTGATTGGTCGATTCTAAGAAATTGAAGTAATTTCATTGACTGTCAGAATAGGCGTGTATTAATCATAATAAATGCATACCTGAATGGATTTACGATATTAATTCATCTACCTATCTGTAATTTTGTTCTTCAAATCACTATAAATATTGAGTTTTCACTGGTTATGAATACCATTTTGTGTTTGAAAAATCTATAGGAATAGCGAAGCGCACAATTAATTACTTGATTTTTAAGTGTGGTATTGAAGTTATTTTGGTTGTCCGCCGTTTTTCTGAATATCGGTAAATACGGTGAATTACACGAATGCAGAAATGGCGGCAATGCATTACGTATATGGCCTCGCTGATGGTAATGCAACAGAAGCCAGATGCATTTATCAGGAAAGATATCCTAATCGTGCCTTACCAGATAGCCGTACCATTTCAAATATTCATCGCCGACTTAGGGAAACTGGTAGTTTCAAGAAAGGTACTTCGGAAGGTAGACCTCTAAGCGTCAGAACTCTTGAAATTTAGGAAGCCGTTCTGCAAGAAATCGAAGAACATCCTGAGACGAGTACGAGGAAGATCGCTAGAATTCTGAATATTTGTCATCAAATTGTTTGGCGTATTTTGGTTGATTTTTTGTTATACCCATACCATATTTTACGAGTACAGGCATTACTCCCTAGAGATTTTCCACAACGTGTGAACTTCTGTCAGTGGTATCTTCAGAGTATTGCACTAAATCCGCAGTTTGAGTCACAAATTTTGTTCACAGACGAAGCAAATTTTTCTCGGAATGCTATTCAAAATTTCCATAACAATCATATGTGGGCAGAAGAAAACCCCCATACCATAACCGAAACCCATTTTCAACACCAATTTTCGGTTAATGTATGGGCAGGAATTATTGGTGATTATCTAATAGGCCCATTTTTTCTACCAGGACACCTTGATGGTCGGTCTTATTTACACTTTCTCGAAGAAGAACTAAATGGGTTGCTTGAAGATGTACCAATTGCGTTAAGGAATCGAATATGGTACATGCACGATGGAGCCCCTGCTCATTTCAGTGTAATTGTCCGAAACCATTTAAATACAGTTTATCATAATCGTTGGATAGGTCGCGGAGGACCTCAGCAATGGCCAGCAAGATCCCCTGATCTCAACAGTTTAGATTTCTTTTTATGGGGGCACCTTAAAACTCTAGTGTATAAAACTCCCGTTAATACTTCAGAAGATTTAAGAGAGCGAATAGTTGCCTCGTGTGAAACTATTCGAAATACGCCGGGAATATTTCAACGTGTGCGTAATTCCATGCGTAGACGGACGGAAGCATGCCTATTAAGTAGAGGTGGCCATTTCCAACAATTTTTATAATCAGTGTTAGTATTGTCAATAATTAATGAATTTGGTCCGTTCATCTAAACTTACTTTTATAAAATAAAATAAAATTCGTTTTTGTACAAGCTGAAATCCATATTTTTTTGATTATCATTCATTTTGGAACAAATCTGATCCCTTTATTTGCTTTAAGTCGATTCACAATCATTTCCACACCACATCAGATTTTTGAGGAATTGATCCTGAAGTAAAACGATTTTTATTTTTTTAAGCGAAAACCATGCGGCGGACAAAGAAAACTCAAGAGATCAAATTTGCTCAAAAATAAATGAGGATCTCAAAAATATTTTTTCAGGAGAAAGCAGTGGCGTAGTATTTTTTTCTCCAAAAATATTCAATGCAAAACCCGTACGCACGCCACTGGTTGAGAAAATGAAAATGTTTGTGCATTAAAAAATGCACCTTGATGCATAGAAGACATATACCGAATTTTATAAAAACGTCTACAATATTATCTCAGTTATTATTAAAAAACTGATTTTTTTTCAAAACTTTATCACCCTGTATCTCAAAAGTTAGGACTTTTAGGACATACGTTAATAGAAAGTTTTTTTCTTAAAATAAGTCAAAGAATCACTCGCTCAAATATTAGCATGTCTTTAAGGAACACCCTGTATAATCGAGCAGGTATTGAGTGGTATATCAGGAGTTTGTTGCTTTCTTGATAACATTTTAATAACTGGTTGAGATGAAAAAGAACACATGAAAAGTCTGGAGTTAGTTTTGGATAGATTGAAAGATAGTGGGCTCACTCTAAAAAAAGAAAATTGTAATTTTTTCAAAGATTCTATTGCGTATTTAGGCCACATTATAGATAGGGAAGGATTAAATAAATCATCAAAAAAAATTGAGGCTATATTGAAAATACTGCGACCAATAAATATATCACAGGTTAAGTCTTTATTAGGTAGTTTACAGTATTATCATAGATTTATACCAAATATAACAAAAATATTACATCCTCTTTATGACTTATTAAAAATAGATCACACTTTCGAATGGAATGAACGGTGTGAAGAATCATTTCAGGAAATTAAGAAATCAATTACTTCTCTACAGGTTTTGGTGCACTATGACCCGGAAATTGACTTAGTTTTGACGGTTGATGCGTCATCTTATGGTCTTGGAGCCACCCTGTCACATAGTTATCTATCCGGAGTTGAAAGACCAATTGCATTTGTTTCTAACAGATAATGGGTTCTAACAGATACTGAAAAAAAAAATAAAGCCAGATTGACAAAGAGGCATTATCTGTAGTTTTTGGCGTAAAAAAATTTAATTCATACTTATGGGGACGACATTTTTTATTGAAATGTGATCACAAACCTCTGGTGTCAATTTTTGGTCCAAAAAAGGGCCTACCTGTGATGACGGCAAACAGATTACAGCGTTATGCAATATTTCTTTATTCATGTTATATGCGATATTATGGCACTATGGCCTTCTCATAAGTATCAGGTTACATGCATGGAAAAGCTTATATTTGTTAACAGCGTTCGCAGCCTTCCACGATGGGAACTGCCAGTGCTGATTCAACACCTTGAAAACTTATAAAAGGCAGAAGACCATTTCAAATAGTTAGTTAATAAAAGCCCATTCTCACGTAAACTATTATTTCCTTTGTAACGGTGGTACGTACCACCTCGTATAATTTTTTAAAAAGTCATCTACATAAGTTTCGCGATAACAAATTGGCACAGTCGCTGTAGGATTCTGCGAACGTTACTAGAATACGGCAAATCCTCACTAGTGGTGGAGGATACCAATCCTTTACCGGAACCAAAACCTGAGGGAGTCATCACTCGAAGAAGCTGTGGAAGGAACACCTGGTGAAGCCCCTGGCAGACATCGACGAGAACAAGACGAAATCAATGCTTCGACACATAGAGTAAGAAACCAAACTTTAGTTGTTTTGCATATAAAAAATAAACTGCGCGCAAAAGCAGCTGAATTAGTGAACTCTCGAAATCCATCAACATGGGACGAAATTAAATATCTTTTGGAAACCCATTTCAGTGAGTCTAGAGATCTCACAGCATTGATTCAAGATTTACAAAGAATACGCCAACTACCAAGTGAGTCGGCATTAACATTTGTTTCTCGTTTGCAATCACACAATGCAAAAATGCACGCATCGATCAACAAACAACTCATGACTAGAGAACGGAAAACTGCACAATCACATTTTGTAGAGACCATGACCCTAAACACTCTGCTTACTGGACTTGACCCAAAAATAGGACAGATAGTTAGGGCAGGAAATCCTCCAAATATGCTTCCGGCGATTATTAGAATCAGACGTGAATTCCAATTATCGTACTTTGAGAATGAAAAATTGCAATCAAAGCCAAGCACCCATTCGGAAACCAAACCCAAATCAACCCTTGAAAAATTGTTCTTTCTGTGGTCGCATGGGACATTCTATAAACGAATGTCGCACCAGACAAAATTCAAGCCAAAATAATCAGAACTTCTCCAGATCAACCTTTCAAAGACCTCCAGTTCAGAACACAAATTGTCAAAGACCCTTTCAACAACCTGGTCCTAATCAAAGACCAGCACAACCTCAAAATCAATATCATCAAAACCAATTTCAACAAAACAGACCCTCAATTATTAAACCAAACCCAACTTTCAACATTCAAAGACCCTCAAAGATATAACCCAATCCAAACTATCGACCAAATAACCAAAAAACCTACCATATGAACTACCATCTATTCGATCCTCAGTACTATGACGATTATGATCAGAATCAAGGAAACTATTATACTGCTAGTAGCTCCGACCAACTTTCGAATATCAAGCGGACTGTTATACTGATAATGGTCAAAACCAATTCGAAACAATTAATTCTGAAATCCAAAACCCTTACGATGATATTTCCCAGAACTATGATGCTCAAAATTTTCAGTCAGACCCAATACAGGGCGATCCTCCATACAATTACCAACAGGAATCCCCAGACCAAACTATAGCCCATCTACAAATCCAAATTCAGACAATGAATTTAGACAACTTCGATCCGATACTGAACTTCCCAGAACAACAGTTCATCTAAGACCACTTTTACCAGTGAATTCAAAAAATATTTATTATGTCAACGATATTACCAATACTTTCAAAATTCTGATAGATACAGGTGCAGGACTATCAATTTTTGAACCCAAAACTTGCCAAAATTATCGAACACGTTTCCCAGATAACATTGCAATTCAAGGCATTACCGACCAGAAAATAATAATCACAGAGTCAACACTGATCCCCTTCATACCTTACGATCCCCACAAGATATACGTTCACAACCTTGACATCGAATTCGACGGACTTTTAGGCTCCGATTTCTTAGAACACTATAATTGTATAGTAGATCTCAAGAATAAACAACTTATTACCAATTTCAATACTGTTCCTCTTTTCAAAGTGGCAGACGACAACAAACAGCCAGAAACAGTCAAACCAGAAGAACGCGATCCCAAAAATAGTAAATTTTTCTGAACTATCACTTGAACCTTTACAAGAATTTTCAATCAATAACCTCAATGAAGAACTCCAGAATCCAAACACGAAGACAGACCGCCATCAAACCATACAACAACAATTACGCCTCGAACACTTAAACGAAGAAGAAACCGAAATGATTTCAAACCTTAGTTTAGACTTCTCAGATATTTTCTATTTAGAAGGTGACAATTTGACATTCACTAACGAAATCAAACATTCAATCGACACAAACAACAGTAAACCAGTTTTCACCAAATCATATCATTACCCCCAAATCCACAAGAAGGAAGTGAAACATTAAATATTCAATATGCTCGATCAAGGTATCATTCAACCTTCGGTATCTCCTTGGTCATCTCCCGTATGGGTGGTGCCCAAAAAGATAGATACCTCAGAATAGCAAAAATGGCGTGTAGTCATAGACTACCGTAAACTGAATGAACTCAAAATAGGCGACAAATACCCTCTCCCTAATATATCTCATCTTTTGTGCCAATACTTCACCACACTTGACCTGGCATCTGGGTTTCACCAGATCAAAATCGACCCAAAAGACATTCAGAAAACAGCTTTTTCTGTGGAAAATGGTCATTACGAATTCGTTCGTATGCCATTCGGTTTGAAAAATGCCTCGTCCACCTTCCAACGCGTCATGGACAACATCTTCATGGGCATTCAGAACGATAGATGTTTCGTCTATATGGCGACATCATCGTCTATTCGCCGACAATTCATGAACACATTTCCAGATTATCGTCTTCGCAAAGCCAATCTCAAAATCCAGCCTGATAAGTGTGAATTCCTCCGAAAGGAAGTCGCTAAGACATCTTATAACCCAAGATGGTGTAAAACCAAATCCCATCAAAATCAAATGTATCAAAAACTTTCCAGAACCCAAAATTACCAAGGACTTTAAATCTCTTCTAGGACTTTCTGGATATTACAGAAGGTTCATCCCAAACTTTGCCAAAACTTCAAAACCACCAACTAGACTCCTACAAAAAAATATCACCTTCGATTTCAGTCAAGAATGCAGAGATGCCTTTCATCACCTTTCCAATTCTGATATACCCAAATTTTGACGAACCCTTTCTTCTCACCACGGATGCAAGTGCATTCGCCATTGGCGCTGTCCTTTCTCAGGGACCTATCGGAAAAGATCTTCCCATTGGTTACTCCTCTCGAATCTTGTGCTCTGCTGAAACTCGCTACTCGACGATTGAAAGGGAGTTACTTGCAATCGTTTGGGCAGTGAAACACTTCCGTCCCTACCTCTTTGGACGAAGTTTCAAATTAGTAACTGACCATCAACCTCTGGCATGGCTTTTCTCCATCAAAGACCCTGGAAGTAGACTTGCTCGCTGGCGTTTAAAGCTTGAAGAGTACGACTACAAAATCGTGAATAAGCCCGGAAAAGTCAACAAAAACGCGGACGCACTTTCACGAATCAAGATCAATCACTTTGACCAATGTACACAATTTCAATCCAAAATACTTCATTTGGAAGAAGAAAATTCAAATGAAAATCCTGACACAGACAATCAGACAGGCGAACCAGATGTGGAACGAATTGCTGATGAGTTCAGAACATTCGTCAATCTTTATAAAACAAAATCGATTATTGACTACTCAAAAATCGAATTTGTCAATACTCAATTATTAGACAAATCAAATAAAAATATCATTACATTCTTTTGGCAAAACAAATTACAAGATTTTTACTATGAAATCATCGAAGACTTTTTTGAAGAACAAGCAGACTTCACTGACGACAAAATCGATATTATTCTAAGTAGCAAATCAATGAAAGACAGAAAATACTATCATCGCGATACCTTACAATCCCGATGCAGTCAACGAACATTTGTTTTACGTTCTTTATAAAAATCAGAATAAACTCGACCTCTCAAAGACATACTTTGTTGAAAACAATTTAGAACTCCCTTTTCTCGAAATACTCTCATTTACAATGACAAAGACATGAAATTGAAAATTTGTCAAAACATAATAAGAACACCTATTCCAGATGAAATTCCCGTAATTCTTGATCATTACCACTCAGGAAAAGCGAATCTCCAGCGTGGCATAAACGAAACAATAAGACGAATTAATGAAAAAATTCAATTAGCAAGGCTTAACCAAAGATGTAGAATACTATATTAAAAATTGTGAAATTTGTCAAAAAGTAAAAGTATGCAGGAAAAATTTGAACAGTCCCCTAGTTATCACAGAAACACCAAAATCCCCTTTCGAAAGAATTAACATTGACATATGTAAAATTCACACAAAAAATTACGCCCGTACCATCAGGGACGAACTGACAAAATTTACCCAGGCCTACCCACTAGAAGACAAGACATCAAAATCCGTTATCAATACACTTCTGCTATACTTCCAACACTACGGAACTCCACTCCGAATCCACTGTGATTCAGGTAGAGAATTCGAGAACCATATGCTTAAAGACCTTTGTACCCTATACGACATAAAACTTACCTACTCTAGTGTAAACCATCCTTAGTCCAATGGATCAATAGAAAGATTCCATGCTACATTGATGGAAATGATTACGGCACAAAAGACAGAAAACCCTGCTAATAACACCAAGAATAAAACCTACGGTTTTACCCCATACGAACTCGTATTTGGACACACCTCTAGTAGACCACCAGAGACACTATACAATCAAAAAGACCTCATATCCAAATACATGCGAGATCTCAACAGAGTATCTTACTACTATAAAACTGCACGCGAAAGAACTCAGGCTCAAAAAGAAAAATCGAAAACTCGATTTGACAAACACGTTTCACACAAAATACCAGAGTATAAAGTAGGTGACAAAGTGTATGCAAAAGAATCACAAATTAAAGATAAATTGCAAAACAAATTCTATGGCCCATTTGAAATTTTGGAAATATTTAAAAATTCCACCATTTCAGTAAATTGGAAAACAAGACAAAAAACCAAAGTAAATTTCGTTAGGCTAAAACCCTATTTTGAAGACGATTGATTTAATTACAGGTCCATCCTGCTGATATCGGCAGTCAGTTGCCAGTACAAGCTTGAACCAATCAATAGTATAATCGGCATCTTTTATCATGAAGAATCCTCTGTCAAAATTTCAAACGATAAATGGACAATATTGATTTACAAAGAATTAGAACCAATCAGACAAGCTCTGTAAAGAACGATAAAATTCTTCATAGCATGCTGGATCTCCTGGAAACTAACAATGCTAGAATGGAAGCCTTTAGAGCTCAACTCAAAACCCACACAAGCCTCATCTCCCAAATTTCCCAATCACTCGATTTAAAATACCGAGAAATATTTGCGGACGTTCGACCTTCCAAACGCGGATTGATTAACGGTGTAGGAACATTTTGGAAAGCCATCACCGGTAGCTTAGATGCTTTCGATGGGAAATATTTCAATGATTTTATAGACAAAATTACTAAAGATGAATATCAACTTGAAAATCTCATGAAAAATCAAATATCGGTTACAACTTACAACGGTTATAAAGAGTTTCAATAGCACGATACAAAAGTTGCAAATTGACGAAGAGATATTCAACAAAGATTTGAAAGAAATCGAAAAATCAATATACAGTCTCTCCGATGATTTAGCTTTTTATCAGGCACAACTACAAACTTCTGAATTGTGTGAAGCACTAATGGAAAGTTATATGTTCCTTCAATCAAGTCTTGACGACATTTTGAATTCAATAACATTTGCTCGTCTTAAAATCATTCACACATCGATTGTATCTCCAAGAACCCTGGTTAACTCTCTTCAATAGATATCTCAGAAAAATAATTTACCACTTCCAATATACTTGTCAACTGTGGCCCAATATTTGGAAATCATGGTACTCCAAGCTTATCAAACTGATTCAAAAGTAGTGTTCTTTCTCAAAATCCCTCTAGTTGAACCCGAAACCTATATCGCCTTTTCCCAATTCCTACACTGGATAACCGAACAGGATTCCATCATATCTTGATGACTTCACGAAAGTATATCGCGAGAGACGACGATTCAATATTATACGTTTCATTCTCTAACTTGGACAAATGCAAGAACTTGGAAACCACTTCAATAATTTGTTCCGATATTCTGCCATACCCAATCGACAACAATGCCATATGCGAAGCCCAACTCCTTCGACAACTGATCAATGTACCAAATACATGCCAATCATCAGTCATCTTTGCCCAAGATTACAACGTCTACGAATTAGCAACAAACCTGTGGCTAATTTCATTGTCCGATCTACTACCAGTAACCATCAAATGCATCGACATAGAGGTAGTCACCCGAATCATCAACAAAAACTCACTTCTCAAATTTCAGCCTGAATGCAACGCATTTATAGGAAGCACACGAGTCCATTCAAAGTCCTTTGTGAACAACTAAAAAAAATGTCACATAAAAAATCAAACCAGTATTGATACCATTCAAATGCTGCGAACAGTTGCCTGAGAAACACCATCTTCCAGACCTGAAACCACTGAACTGAATAAACTCGATACGGACGACCTCAACATAGCCCAGCATAAGTTGAACCAATACTCCGAAGACTTGGACAAGATAATCAATCACCCTATGTGAACAAACACATTTCATGGTTCACATATGTCACAATCGCATCAATCATCTTATTGATTATTCTGTATGTGTTCTGCAAGTGTAGACGCAGAAAACCCGCAAGAATCAGTATCATGGCATCGAATAATCAACCTCCACCTTCACCTGGACCATCAAGAACAAGAAGTCCCCTTAGGAGAAGCTTTCCACGAAGACGTCCAAGTGTCCATCTCGAAGAACCAATAGAAGAAGAATAACTAGAGCTGACCCCATCGAATAACAAAGGATTCTAAGTTCAATTTCAAAATTCAATATTTTCAATATTCAAACTTTCTTTTAATTTTCAAAAGTTGTCGCTTTTGCACCAACTTTTTATTATAAGGGGGAATTGTTATAAGCGATATTATGGCACTATGGCCTTCTCATAAGTATCAGGTTACATGCGATAACAATTCTCTTGGAAAAGCTTATCTTTGTTAACAGCGTTCGCAGACTTTCACGATGGGAACTGCCAGTACTGATTCAACACCTTTAGTTCAGTCGACAGGTAGTTTCAGATAGAAAAAGGTCGGAAGTTAATGAAACTCTAAGATGTTGTTCAGGGATGGTTGATTAACATTTTCTCAAGTTTTGAACCTCGAGGACCCTGTGCTAAAAAAGTAGGGGGGAGGCAAATTTTTCGACCTTGGTGTGGTTTTTCCTCAATAACTTTTTTGCCTTACGTTCTACAGCAAAGACGTCGTTTTTTTTGTAGATCGTCAAATTTCCTACGAACGTGTTTGTGTGTCAATTTGTTACCGAGATATGGCGCTTCGAAGAATAGGTAATTTTTCAAATTTCGCCACAAAATGCAGAATTCCACCCTATTTCTTCTGTTAAACAAGAATTATGAGATGCTATTATAATTCCTACTTGAAATCACCAACTTTAGATAACCCCCACCCCTGCTTGCCCACCAGGTTTCAAATTGTTCCTCCCAAGGACAAGAGAGTGTCGGGCCGAGGGGAGTGTGTGATCAGCTACAGCAGTAAAAAGCTGGAAAACAATAAATGTTAGAACACTGCTCCTGTGGAACTGCGGAATGCAAACGATGAGCCAATATTTAACATACAATGCTGAAATTTGTCTATTCTACCTGCGCTACCTAGACCTATTTGTTTTCGATTTTTGAGGTCATATTAGATCACTTTTCATTTTATTCTTTCAACATGACTCTATTATTCATTAATTCCAAGAAGAAATCGAAAAATTGTAATTATAGAAGGGTATAAGTACCTCAGGTAATAGTCGAATTAGGTTTTAAGAAAATTAAAATTAGGGATTGGTAAAAATGGGACAGAGAGTGTTCAAGCACTCAGAGTATATATAAGATTAAGTTAGAGAAGTAACATTAGAAACCTTCAGCTCTTGAATTGAATAACTTTGTTAGCGAAAGGAGCATCGAGTGTTAGTGACAGTTTTGATTTTTGGGTAATGATGTCCTCCCATCAGTATCGGGCTGGAGCCTAACCACACGAGGGGTACTACCAATCCTCACAACCAGAAATGCTGCGCCGGATGACATCCTCCATATTGTTTCCTGCAAGTGCAGCAAAGGCTGTAGCAGCGGAGCTTGCTGCTGCAAGAGAGCAGGTCTCCGATGCTCAGCAATGTGCAAGCACTGCACAGGCCACTCCTGCGAAAACGCCCCCGCAACTGATTTGATCGAGGAAGACTCACCAGAAATATTGGACGAAAACGACGACAGCAACATCATTGACAGCCTCATCGCTCAGGAGGACGACGAGCTGTTACGAGCAGAACCAGCGGCTAAGATATCTCGGCAGGAAATGTAATGAGTACAAATGAGTACCTACCCACTATGATTAGTTATAGTATCTTTATTCCTCAATATAATATATGCTTTGAGAATAACTTAATATTGTTAAATAAATTAATTTTTTTCCTATCCTAGGAAAATTATGTAGGGAAACGGGGGGATATCGATCCGAAAAGTAACTGATACGAATACCAAAATGATGTGAATAGGTATGGTTGGCATTCATCAGCTAGCTTTTGAGAATTGGAGTTGGGTGGGGGAAGGAGGAGTGGGGTGTCCAAAGTTGGTGACTTCAACTCAGAACAATAATTACTACAACATCATAATTCGGGTATAACAGGTGAAATAAGCTGTAATTTTGCATTTTTTGTCATTTCTTAGCAAATTTTGAAACATGACCTTTTTTTGACGTGCCATATCTCGGTAGCGAATTCACATACAAACATGTTTTTTTAATAAAAATTGTAGAAAATTTTACGCTCTACAAAAAAATAACAATATACTTTTTTCGTAGGACGTAAGAGAAAAAAGTAATCGAGGAAAAACCGGAGAGAGGTCAAAATTTTTGCAGTTTTCTCCCCCCCTACATTTTTCGCAAAGGGTACTCGAGGTCCAAAACTTGAGAAAATGTTGATTAACCACCCCTGAAGAACCTCCTGAAGTTTCATTAACTTCCGACCTTTTTCCACCTAACCCCACTTTTTTTAACCTGTCGACTGAACTACTTGTAAACTTATAAAAGGCATTTCTAATAGTTAGTTAATAAAAGCTCATTCTCACGTAAACTATTATTTCTTTTGTAACGGTGGTACGTACCACCTCGTATAATTTTTTAAAAAGTCATCTACATAAGTTTCGCGATAACATTCATATAATTTTGATATTCAATATGAAACAAAACAAAATTGTGCGGATTTTCTTTCATGTCTACCAACTATAGACAGTGAACAAACAACTATAGATGAACCAAGCATCACATCAAATTACCTAGAAAAAAGTGATTTACCTATAAATATAGAAATGATACAAAAAGAAATGAGATATGATAAATTATTGAAATTGGTGCTTATGTATATATTTGTTTAGATTTACTAACGTGCTCATATCATTCAAACTAGAAAACTAATAATTTTAATTTCTACTTGTGAGCGAACCTAGAAATGCTGAGAACCGAACCAGATTTGTCATTGCTATAATTCTTATCATTAAAAAACTGCGATAAAAATAAAGCGCTTGAAAGTATGAAATTTTTTGGAATATGAATAAAAACATATAACAATAAATTATTTAGATGGGAAACCATAGAATTCCAACGTTTTCATGGTCTACGGACTGAAATACCCCTCCCTCTATACATTTACACAAAGTAGAAAAATGAAGCTGTGAAAGCTATTTGCCAAATTAATCACAAATTCGAACAAATTTTGCGTTTTATTCAATACTTGATAAATACAAAATCAATTTAAAGAATGAATTCTTACTGACATAAAATTCATAACAGAACAAAAAACTAAAAGTGTATACTCAGGGTGATGAAGCAATAAATATACACATTTCCACTATTTCTTCCATCTTCAACATTCTCCACCCCAGGCAAAGATTGCCTACAAATATCAATCAGCTACAGGTAATATGCATAACTTCGCAACAGGTCTCACATACGTTCCATTTTTATTTAATATTTTCACGACTCTTACGATGCCGTCTTTTCCTGGATATACTTCTTGTATGCGCCCAATAACCCATTGATTTCTGGGTGCCTTTTCATCGACTACTAAAACAATGTCCCCTACTTTAATTGGATTTATTTTGACATGCCACTTCTATCTTTGAATTAGAGTAGGTCTATATTCAAGAACCCGTCGCCTTCATTATGAGTCTGTCAATGCCTGAACAATTCTCCATTGTTTTCTGCTGGAATTTTGAAAATCACCATATGATTTGACATCGCCTGGTCGAAGTAATAAAAAATTTATAAGGGGTAATTGCTTCTGGCTCACACGGATCGACAGAAATATGTGTTAGGGGCCTTGAATTGATTAAATATTCAATTTCAGCAAGCTAAGTTACCAAAACTTCTTCTCTAGGTTTGTTAGTTTTGAGAATTATCTTCAAAGCTGTTTTAATTGAACGTATCATACGCTCCCAGATTCCTCCCATATTGGAGCTCCTGGAGGGTTGAATTTCCAAATAATTCCTTTCGGGCAAGATTATCGGCAATTTTGTTCTGATCTAAAGCCTCAATACACTCCCGCAGCTCTCGTTCAGCCCCGACAAAGTTGGTCTCATTACCTCTCCTTATTTCTTTTGGTTGCCCTCTTCTACACATGAAACGTCGAATGGAAAGAATGGCGGAACTCGTGTCCAAAGATTCAGCTAATTCTATATGCACAGCTCGTAGCGTGATACAGGTAAAGAGAACACCATCCATTTTTTCGTTTCTTCGTCCAACTGCTACAGTCATGGGCCCGAAAAAATCGATTCCCACGAAGGAAAACGGAAATGTAAATGCGCCCAAACGTTCTGGTGGCAACATTCCCATTTCAGGATCCTGAGGTTTGCATCTCCTGTTCTTACATGCTTGGAAATTCCTTAATATTTTCTTAACCTCTGCTCGAACGTTGATGATCCAGAACTTCATTCGAAGATTATTGACCACAGTCTCTAATCCTATGTGATTGGACTCTTCATGATACTGATCAATCAGTAGTTGTGTGTATCTATGTTTTGGATCCAGCACAATAGGATTCCTAGACTCGAAAGGTACATTAAGTTCCTCGTTTTCTGGTATTGTGCCTCCTAATCTTATTAAGAAATTATCGTCCAAGAAAACTGACAACCTAAACAACCGACTGGATTTAGGTAGATTTTTATATCTTCTTAAGATAGCAACATCCTCTTTGAACATCTCAGCCTGACTCTTTCTAATCCATAATGTTTTGGCTTTTTCTATTTCTTGAAAATCTAATTGTAAAGTGCTTGGCCTAAGTCCAATTGGAATCTTAACTACTTTCACAAAATGCAAAATCCATGCAGTCGCTCGAATAAGTCGATTGAATTTGGAAAATCTTGAAATATCTGGAAGATCCACTTTCACATCTTCAGTGTCGTCCAAATTCTCGACTAGAATTTGTTCACATTCACTAGAGCATTGTGGTTCGACTGGCCAAGTGGACTCACATAATTTCAGAAAATCTGGTCCTGAAAACCAAGTACTTTCCGGTAGGAGATTGATATTTTTCATTTCTTTTGTTGCTTGGTCTGCAACGTTCATTTCCGAAGGTACCCAGTGCCACTGTGAAGTATCAGTATCTTCGTGAATTTCTCCTAGTCTACATGCTACGAAGATGGGAAATCTTCTCAGTTCAGATCTAATTTGCTGCAATACCATCATGGAGTCTGTCCAGAAGTGTACTTGATTGATTTTAAACTCAAGCTCCCTCCGTATAGTCTTAGCCACTCTACACGCAAGTACCGCACCTTATAAATCTGACTTAGGAATTGTTTGTTGGTTCATGGGCGCAATCTTGTATTTTGCTGTCACAAATTCTGTGTATATATTTCCATTATCGACAACTCCGACAATCCAGGAATATTCACGGTTTTCACTAATCGCAGTTTCACAGACATCGTCCTCTCTGTTGGAGTTGTGAGGACAAATTCTTCTCCTCCAAACTTCATGATACTCTCTTCATTGTCAAACGAAAACCCGTAGTCACTGATCAAATCCATCCCAAGTATAAATTCATCTTCTATATCCGCGACGTACACTGTATTTGTGATGATGAGTCGCCCAAGAATCAGTGTAATCTCAGCTTCTCCTCGAATAGGTGCATTTTCTCCAGTGACTGTTCGAAGCACAAGTTTTGAAGAGATAGGTTTCACGCTTTCTGGCCGAAGAATGTCACTGCGTACCAACGAAACTCGGTGTCTATGGTGCATACGACGTCTATTTCGTTCAATTTTCCTAAAATGGTAAGGCTATCGGTTGTTCTTCTAAGCTTGTTAATAGGGATGATCCTGGTGCTCCATTATTGCTAGCCAGCATGCGTCCCGATATGCTGGCTAATTCTAGTTTTCCTGCCGCCCACTTGAGGACTCGCTGGAAGATCTTGTCCTCATAGGTGATTGCGAACGTAGTGGCATTCTTACTCTGCAGTCTCTAATAAGATGGCCCAATTTCCCACATCTATAGCACGCCCTGTTCTTCTGGGTGCTCATTCCGCTTATTAAAGACTTAATCTCTTCCAGAACCTCCTCGAATGAACTAGTAGCTGCGCTTGATCATTGTTCGGATTCTTCTATCGATATCGCTCGGCCTCGAGGTAGAGAACGTACCAAGGCATCGCTACCCCTCTTAAAGTATGTCAATCGCAGAGTCCTTCGGATTTTGGTGTCTCTGAGTCCATCTATGAATGATTGCACCACTAACTGTTCTTTGAAATCTCCCTGTGCTTCTGGGTAAGCCAGCTGAATTGGGAGTCTTACATCCGATTTAAATTCCTGCAGACTCTCACCTGATTTCTGAGTGCACGTTTTCATTTGAGCCCGATACAGCTGTTCTCGATGTTGATCGCCATACTGTAACTCTAATGCAGTAATCAGGTCTTCATATTTATTTTGCTGTTCAATAGGTATCGTCTGTAACATACCCAGAGCTGGCCCTCTCAAAGCTATTTTAATGGCCGTAGTTTTATCTTCTTCGGTGGTTTTACGGAAATTCCTGATGTGACAACCCTGCCTCGACGATCTTGGTTCTTGAGGAGTGCTATCTGATTTTCTAGTCCATTCATCTCCTCTTGCACTGTATCAAATTCCTTATTAACCTCATCATCGTTTTTCTTGACATCCTCCTTTAGTTCTTCTTTCAGTTCTTCTCTCAGTACTTCTTTCAGTTCTTCTTTCAGTTATTTTTTCAGTTCTTCTTTTAGTTCCTCCATTTGTACTTCGGTTTGCTGTTGGACATGTTGGAAGAACTATTCACTAATATCTCACTCCTGACACCACTGCTACGTTTTGCTAAATAATAATGTCGAGCACACTACTAAACTGTTTATTTTCTAACTTCACTAAAAAAACATAAAACAACGTCACTGACTAATTAAACACTTAGATCTATACAACAATACAACTAGCTGAATATTCCAAACACTTATATACTTCCTCAAAATCTGCTTATCACTTCTTCATAAAACTTCTTAATCATCCCAGTGATATGTATCGCTTTTAAATACTCAAGTATTGTAACCGGATATTTCGCGAATCAGCTCCATATTACTCACAACAGAATTCCACCCAAATAATCTTTTCTTGGGATCGCTCCATTTAATAAATACCTGCGGTGTCAACTCATTTGTATGCGTTTAATGGTTCATTCAGCGGCGTAGATAAGGGAATTTCATCAATCTCGTAACAATAAATACGTTCACAGCGAGCCAGCGTCATTTCAAGTGCCTATTTCTTTCGATTCTGTTGCTGTTTTTTTTTTTTAAATTCAGAAAAGTTCATTTGTCATTTTTGTTTTTTGTCGCATACAGAGTGTTTCTCTCACAAAGCGATATTTTTTTTTGTTTCTCATACAGTGTGTGTGGATTGCATTTTTTATCATAATTCCTTCTCACACATGGTTTCTTCCACAAAGTTCCATTTGTTGTATACAGTGACATTCGATTTTTTTTACATGATATTTATTTCTCATACTCGGGGTGAATCATAAAGAGCATTTTTTTATTCATTTTGAGTGAGTGATAGTTACACAGTGTGTATAATTTTGTTTTTAATGATTTCGCAGATGTCTCATCTTCTCGACGATATTAACAAGATTTCGTTGGCTTGCAGGAGAGACCTGCGGAAGTTGTCTGAGCTACCAAAGGACGAACCCCAACTGATCCTCGACGCCCAAGCTAAAACAACCAAATTTGGAGAGTCCATCCTAGTGGAGTTGGAGGAGTGTTAAGTATTCCTGCCAAATCGAGTGACTGGTGCATTCAAACCCATCCTCGACGAATTAACCGAGTCCCAGCATATGCTCATATACAGGGACGAGCACAAAATTGCCAATCAAAATCATCCGCAGCAGCTGTTTGAGATCGCTAAGGCCTGAAGACGACGCCGCCGCAGTTGGAAACAGAGAGTGAGTTCCTTGTATTTTCATTTGTCTGTTGAATCATCATCATCATGTCATCTGACGCCATTGTTGCACACAGTATGGAGATGGTAGCCAATTTCGGTAAAAAGGGTTGTAATGATGAAGAGCGCAAACATTAGCTGGCCCATTGCAAGTACATCGCCCGCCTGAACAATAGTGCGATCGCGGCAGTGGATTGCATAGGCTCTCTGAGAAAATTACAAACTTTATGCGGACACTTGAAAATTATATCAATGTTGTGCTGATGTCACAGCAGATTTGATGAGGTGTTATTCACTTTGAAGACGAGCAGCCAATGCTGTGACCTATATCTGCGTGGTGGTGGTGAGCCCTACGGATTAGATCTCACGTACAAACGCTTTATAGGCTCAGTGGATGACGATTCAGAATTCGATGAATGAGATTGCAAACACACACACAAAAAATTTCAAGGAAATGTTGCGTGAAAATGCGGAAATTGTGCCCTTGTTTGTTTCTTTCCACACTATTTATATTTAGTCAAATAGTCAATTATATATGTAATCCATGTCAGAATATTACTATTATTATTATTATTTTGTTTCACCCTCCCACCTCCTCCCAGCCTCCCATTCAAAATCCCAAATAGTTTTGGAGATCATTGCTGCATAAAAATGTGTCACTACTTTTTTATGCAAAAACTGTAACTTTTTTATGCAAAAAAGTGTAATATTCTGGAGTGGATTGGGCTAAGAAAATTACCTGAACTCCCAAGTTAACAATATATTACTGGATCGCATAGTCACTGTCAGTTTTCAACTGCGACGGAAAAAGGGCAGTGGAAGTTAACCTTCCTACTCACAAAAAACCTATTCATATATATAGCCCGATAAACAAATATACACTGAAAGAAAGTTGAAACACTACACTCCTCCCTTCCTTATCTAGAACTCATTAACTGATTTGTTGAAATAACATGAAACTATTCCTTATCATTTGTATTTTTATTAAGATGGAACGAAACGTGTAGGAGGGTTTCTGCGACGCTGGGGCCAGCCGGGTGTTTCACAATTTGAGGTTTTATTATCAAACATGTCTGTATCCTGAAGGGTTTTGATCAGAGGTAAACTACCACAGAATTCCGATATTGTTTCACTGCCGTCCCACTGTCGTGAACCTTCTTCTTCGCTGACCTGTTCTTCTATGCCGGCAAAGGAAACTTTTTCGTTTGTAGAATTTGAAACAGTCATAGTTCGGCCTGAATCTGTACTTTCATTATCATTAAGATCCTGTATTTCGATATTGGGATAATTGTTACAATCATCATTGATATGAAATGGTAGAAACTGGTTCATGTGACGTTTCCACTCCAAATTAGTATTTGGTATTAAAATTTTTACATTTTTCCCTAGAAGACCAATAACTATCCCAGGCATACATTCCGTCTTAATTTTTCTGTAATCTTTCACTAGCACATTTTGTCCGATTTTCAACCGATTTCTCATTTTCCCTCGACGATTTTTCTTTTGTCGGATTTGTACCTCTCCCAATTTTTCTATTATTCACATCGGTTTTGTGTCACGCGTCGGCATAGTTTTTGGCATTTTCAAATCTAATCTGGTTTTAAGAGCACGGCCCAGCATCACTTGGGCCGGAGATTCGCCAGTGCTACAATGCTCTGTATTTATTTGCCGAGGAGAATCTGTTGCAGCACTGACTGATGTCGCCACGACTTCTTCTCTCGACAAATAGAAGCATGTCGACGTCTTTCAGTATCTGCAATTTACACTGGGTGTATTTCAACATGCACGACCACGTGTACCCCGGGAGGGTGTAATACCACGCAGGATCCAACCCATTTGTCTCGTGACCAACCTTTAGAAAATTTTCGAAGATATCAGTGGAGAGCAATATGTCGCTTTTCATGTACATGTCAGAGTACTTGCCCAGTGTTGTCAAGTTGGACGACCACCACACGTTCTGCGCATGCTCGTATTCGGCAATCATTCAACTTGTTGTAGAACTGATCTTCATCGAATTTATGAAATCGTATGGGAATAATAATAAATAATTTAATGTCAGTGTTGCCGTCATACTGAGTGAGAGATAAGTATTTTTCTTTGTTGATAGGCAACAGGCTATCTCGAATAATAAAATTGCTGTCGTATCCGGATAAATTGTGGAAAACAATTGGCACAACAAACGACTTTTTGTAGTTCAAGTTGCAATGCGCATGCGCATATCCACGAAACGCTCCCGTGTAGTGATCTTTTACAATTTTGTCGTTAGTTTTCCAAGGTTTTTCGCAGATGTGGCAACATGGCGCTGTCGCTCTATCTAGAGGTGAGACGATGGGGGAGACATGGGGACAATATCCAAAGTTTTGGCTTCCAAAAATTTGGCTATGTCCCCCATTCTCTCCGCAAACCAATCCATCGAGTCGAGCTCCCGATGGCTATCATAAAATAACAATGTATCGTCATATGCAGGATGTGTTTTTGGTACTTTGCCGTATGTGATGTGCATTCATTGTCATTGAACTGTTCCAAAATCGCTTCAAAATCAGCGTATATTACAAAGGGCACTATTACTATGAAAAAAATTTACATGTGTTTGTTTTTTGACAATCAACTGTCGAGTTTCTCTCCACTGTTGAAATAATTTATACACCTGTCTTCACTAAGTTGACGATTGAGTAGGCGAGATAAACTCTTCATCCAAACATAATGAAATTTTATGTCATCGTCGTTGTCGGCGATCTCCAGTGGTGGTGCCTCATCATTCAATTTCGGGTGATATTCATTTCGAATGAGAAGAAGATTGACATGTTTGTCTGATTTTTGTTTCGTGAGTCGGCTTGGAACAGTAACGAAAAATTCCTCCTTGTTCGCCTGCAGCTGAATCAATTCCAAGGTGTACACATTGATCCATATGTTGTTCAATCACTCAAATTTGGTAGTTTGTTTGAATTTCATTTGAATAGTGGGGGTAAGATGAAATTCTGGCTGTATTTTTACCCGATTCAACAGGGTACAGAGCTGAGACGACGGCCCAAGCGAAACACGCATCTTATTTATTTTTCACATTGATGCAAGCATGCTTTTTGGCAATGGATATTGGTAGCTCGATGAAAGACGAACCATTTCCCACGCCCGATTTGTTCGTACTGATTTCCAAACTAACAATATTCTGAAGACTCCATCCACTTTCTTTGTCCGCGAATTCTGAAAGTTTGTTTTGAATTTGATCGATGACATTTCCTACGAACCACTCTTTCAAAGTTGTACCCCTATCGACCACAACTTTTTTAGTGCTGAAATATTCAAAGTCAATTTTTTGTTCTTGATTCAAGGAATTTTTCGCAAATTTAACACAAAATGTCTCATTGACTTTGATGGTTGAATGTTTTTTCAATGAATTTTGAATTATGCTTTTGAATAGAATGAATGCATCGCCAAAAATTGTCCAATATCTTTAAGTTTGAAATTTATAATTATACCGGTGCATAAACGCGAAGAAAATGCCTATTTCGAGTCCTCCCACTTTACTCGAGATGTTGATTTTGATTTGACTCCTTCTCCCACCACCACGTTGACGCCTGGCTGTTGACCTGAATTTTTGATTGAATTTTGGATAATTTTCAAGTGTCCGCATATAGTTTGTAATTTTCTCAGAGAGCCTATGCAATCCACTGCCGCGATCGCACTATTGTTCAGGCGGGCGATGTTCTTGCAATGGGCCAGTTAATGTTTGCGCTCTTCATCATTACAACCCTTTTTAAGGATTTTTTTTTGCCTTACGCAACTTGGCTACCATTTCCATACTGTGTGCAACAATTGCGTCAGATGACATGATGATGATTCAACAGACAAATGAAAATACAAGGAACTCACTCTCTGTTTCCAACTGCGGCGGCGTCGTCTTCAGGCCTTAGCAATCTCAAACAGCTGCTGCGGATGATTTTGATTGGCAGTTTTGTGATCGTCCCTGTAAATGAGCATATGCTGAGACTCGGTTAATTTGTCGAGGATGGGTTTGAATGCACCAGTCACTCGATTTGGCAGGAATACTTAACACTCCTCCAACTCCACTAGGATGGACTCTCCAAATTTGGTTGTTTTAGCTTGGGCGTCGAAGATCAGTTGGAGTTCGTCCTTTGGTAGCTCAGACAACTTCTGCAGGTCTTTCCTGCAAGCCAACGAAATCTTGTTAATATCGTCGAGAAGATGAGACATCTTCAAAATCATTAAAAACAAAATTATATACACTGTATAACTCTCACTCACTCAAAATAAAAAAAATTGCTATTTATGATTCACCCCGTATATGAGAAATAAATATCATGTAAAAAAAATTCGAATGACACTGTATACAACAAATGGAACTTTGTGGAAGAAACCATGTGTGAGAAGGAATTATGATAAAAAATGCAATCCACACACACTGTATGAGAAACAAAAAAAAATATCGCTTTGTGAGAGAAACACTCTGTATGCGACAAAAAACAAAAATGACAAATGAACTTTTCTGAATTTAAAAAAAAAAAACAGCAACAGAATCGAAAGAAATAGGCACTTGAAATGACGCTGGCTCGCTGTGAACGTATTTATTGTTACGAGATTGATGAAATTCCCTTATCTACGCCGCTGAATGAACCATTAAACGCATACAAATGAGTTGACACCGCAGGTATTTATTAAATGGAGCGATCCCAAGAAAAGATTATTTGGGTGGAATTCTGTTGTGAGTAATATGGAGCTGATTCGCGAAATATCCGGTTACAATACTTGAGTATTTAAAAGCGATACATATCACTGGGATGATTAAGAAGTTTTATGAAGAAGTGATAAGCAGATTTTGAGGAAGTATATAAGTGTTTGGAATATTCAGCTAGTTGTATTGTTGTATAGATCTAAGTGTTTAATTAGTCAGTGACGTTGTTTTATGTTTTTTTAGTGAAGTTAGAAAATAAACAGTTTAGTAGTGTGCTCGACATTATTATTTAGCAAAACGTAACAGTGGTGTCAGAAGTGAGATATTAGGATATCAGGAATTTCCGTAAAATCACCGAAGAAGAAAAAGCTACGGCCATTATAGTAGCTTTGAGAGAGCCAGCTTTGGGTATGTTACATACGATACCTATTGAACAGCAAAATTAATATAAAGACCTGATTACTGCATTAGAGTTACGGTATGGCGATCAACATCGAGAACTGCTGTATCGAGCTCAAATGAAAACACGCACTCAGAAATCAGGTGAGAGTCTGCAGGAATTTAAATCGGATGTGAGACGTCTAATTCAGCTGGCTTACCCAGAAGCACCAGAAGATTTCAAAGAACAGTTAGCGGTGCAATTATTTATAGATGGACTCAGAGACACCAAAATCCAAAGGACTCTGCGATTGACACTCATTAAGAGGAGTAGCGATGCCTTGGTACGTTCTTTAGAAGTGGAGGCGGCCTTCAACACCTCGAGGCCAAAAGTAAGAGCGGTGGATAATCCCTTGTTGATCGGATGGAAACTTTCTGGCAGAACATCTATGATTTTCGGTAACCACCCAACATAGATACTGCAGCTTTGAGAACTTTTATATTGTTGACCCTGATGTATTCAATAACTGTTGCTGGAAAACATTTTCATGCACCCATAACCATTCGGTAAGAGTTTTCACTACATTCTTGAATTCGTGTAATAAATAAGAAGCTTACGTGCATTTGGCACATGTGAATACTCTCCTCAGTTGACCCATTGTATGAACGGACATATAAGCAAAGAGTCTTAAAGAATGAGGACTGCAAGGAGAACCTAGTTATCGACAATGTATCACAGTATAAACGTTGATGACCTGGATCGATTACTTCAAGGCGTTCGATACGGCAAGGATCAGCCTTGTTACCGTCTATAACGGCATCACGACTTTCAAAAAAGGTAGGAAGAAAAACAAATTGTTGGAACTAATATTCTTATCGTTTCAATTCTACTCTACTCCGTTGAAGTGGTAAAATAGACAAAAAAGGGGGTCGCCACAACTCGACGAAAAAACTCGCAAGTGATGTATCTCGTAGAAGCCAATTGATGTATCTACATAGGAGCTTGCATTCTAAATCATCCGTTCCACGGTTATACTTCCCTAGACAACGCGGAGACCTTGTACTTTTGAGTTTGGAGTGTCTACATAACAGAATGGTACTGAAGGGAGTATAATGTATGTTTGGCATTGAAAGAAACCGTTTGTCACAGTTTTTATTCAATTATGTGGAGTATATTGAGTCATCAGGAGTTTAGATCCCCTAATCTGCATAGTCAGCAGGGTTCAGAGCATTTATATTTGAGGCAGCAACTCTTGCATCCGATGAAGTTGGTCTCGTGTTCGACACTGAACGAGGTACCTCAAACTCTGTCTCCGAGTTGAAACCCGTTGAACGAAAAGCTTACAATGAAGTTGAGGAGACTAAAGTACTCCTGCAGTTACACAAGAGTGAACCAATGCATGGAATATTATTCGAGAAAATCAAAGACTGTGGTTCATTGAAAAATTTGATCTTCGAATTATTCAGGTAAGTGGGCTGAAATCGAATTTCCTGAATTTCATAATGGCCTGCCATGATGATGTCATCAACTGAGTGGTCTACAGTAGTCGCGAGATGATACACAGATACCTGGCTCTAGATGCAGAGCGAGTCGTGGTGCACATGCGGCCTCAGCCTATATCCACAGGCACAACACGGCTCTACGAGTATTATACTACCATATACGACATCTGATAGACGAAATACCTGATATGCCTAGTGTTCCGTGTGATATTGACTTCATTGTGAAGAATGAAAATTGCCAAAACTACTGAAACTAGATACTTATACATTTCTTCAGTCAAATACAAGCCAATAAGCCTCGACCAATAAAGTAGAACGATTTTCGAGTGAACCGAATATCGTCCAAAGAAAATGAGGAAAAACTGTCAAAATTTCAAGATTAACTTTTTGAACCACATGCTTCACTCAAACCATTCTGTTAAAATGGTTGTTCTGATCATAGAGGTCCTTGGTGAAATAATGGATACGCTGCTCTCGATTCTGAAAGTTATACCGGCATGGCGTAAGATCATCTCAGCCAAGCAAATGCAGAAGGTCGAAATCCGTGGTTCACTTTGTTTGATTGCGGGCATACCTACCACATCGGTACAGACTACCTTCTACTCTTACTTACAGAGATAATTGAACTAGCCTTTTTTCTGAAATCAAGGATATCTGAATGTGTCAACTTGAGATTACCTGTTCAGTTACATTTTTAAGTAGGTACGTACATTCTATTCATCAATTTTGTATACCTACGCACTAAAAATATTATCAGATAAAATTAATCTAAGGTACTCAAAATTATTTTACTATACTGTTTAGTAATGCTTCCTGTGAAACTAACAAATTTGCTTACTCACGTTACTGACGTCCATCATCTTAATTACTCTGTATTAGTATGTATGGCTAACATCCCACTCTATCCATACGGCATTTCGCTTCGGCTGTTTTTTAAACAACTAGATAAAAATTACAATAAAATAAACAACAACAAATTACAATATGAAAAATCTATTGAAATCCATTAATTTTCTGCAAAGTATTATCGATCGTCCTGAGATTACTCCTTGACGCGCAATGTCCAGCGGAATGCCTATTATTTCCGTTTCAGTACGACCCTTGTAAGTTATCAGAAGATTATTGTCGCTGATACCTATGTAATGCAATTTTTCATGACGCTTCAATTGTTTGTATCTGCATGGACCTCTGTTGAATATTGAAGACGATTGTAATGAAGTTACTACATCGTCTACACAACTCAAACAATGTGATTTATATTCAAATCATGTTCGAATTGAGAGAGAAAATATGTTTATTATTTCTGAGAGAGTTCCCTTGTTAACAAACACAATTATGTTAACATGTAAAAAAGTAGTAAAAAGTAGCTTGGCATATTATTTTGAATTGACATACAATATTAGTGTCAAATTCGTTATAATGTATGAGGTTATGAGGGTTCAATGAATATATAAAATTACAATTACTCATTTTCAAAACTAAATCAGAGTGCACATACCTATAAATACAGACAGATACGATACAAAGCATTGATTTGTGAGGAATATGGTATTTTATTGCTTAATGATATGTGAAACAAAATTATATATAATGGAGTTGTATCCTCAAAGAATTTCTGTTTTTTTTTTTCTGAATGTGCTAAGTGATGTATTCTTTATGCTGTTGGGGAATTTCTTATATATCTTGATTCCGTTAAATACCAAAGAATCCATGACCACCATAGATAAGTAAACTGAAGTAGGATCACTCGCCACCATATTTGTGTCTACATCCCCACCCCGAATTGTGCGTGAGACCAAGTAGGACAACTCTCACCTGACCCCTCTTATCCCACTTCATGCCAGAAAAGAATAAAATCTGAACCCCAAACATCAAAGGCACCGACTGGGAGCGAATCTACTTCAGTTTACTGATCTACGGTGCCATGACTGACTTTGTTGTGGGAATAGGTTGTCTCAGCTGTTTGACGAACGTCATCTTTGTATAATTTTTAATTGAAAATAAATGAAACGAAAACCACTAATTGAGCCACTCTCCGCGTCCCTCGAGAATCCGGCCCAATAATTAAATAGCAAACCGTGAAATAAATGAAGATAAACTCGATCAGAATGAATCATCAGCGACGAAAAGTAATAATTCTCAAGTTTCTATTGAACAATACCTCATTAAAAATACCCAATCTTCTATTGAATGACCCCTTATTAAAAATGTCATTAAATGAATCGCGACAGCTCATCAAATAAACGTGCATGTCGGTTTAGACTTCAAAGCAATTTTAATTGTTTTGCGAAACATATAAATACCGAAATCCGAATTTTCCAACAAGTTCGATTTTCCCCTCCGTACAATCAAGTGCTCCGATGAAGTAATGGGTCCACGAGTGGATATGTCGATATCTAGAAAATAGCTAAAGTGTAATTATTTGTGAAATACATAAGTTATGGTAAAGTATGGTTTTCGATATCAACTGCAGCTTATTATGCCGACAGTGACGAAAAACTAAGGACAAAGAGCCCGCCGGTATGCAACAAATCCTTCCGCGAGAAAATATTTACTTTGTGATAACTATCATTTGAGACGTACGAAGGTTTTTTCTAATCTCGAACGCTTCCCGGTCGTTTAAATAAATGCAGATGAGACGAAAGATGCATTTCGCATTCAGTAAGTGGGTTATATTTATGTCACTCCGAACATTCACCCTCGTTTAGCGGCGTTATCTATGACTGGAGAATAATTTATTAAATAAAAAATATGCGCTGTTCTGGTATCGGTCATGGAGTGGCGATTTTTATATTTGTCTGTTTTTTTAACGTTGTAGCATTACAAGGTGGTCAAGGTTATTAATATATGTGTGGTATTTACTGTTTATATGCTGAAATGTTTGTAGGTTACATGCAGTTGATGGCTATGCACCATTCAACGTTGTTGAATTTAACCTGATTTGTGTAGATTTTAACGATCTGATGTATGGTTCTGTCAAGAGTATATATTTGCTGTAGTGTTTTATACAAAGGAGTTAATTTTAGGATGATTTATTTGTGCATGCTTAGGTAAGATATATTCCGGTGTGTCATCGACCTCACCGTTTGTGACCCAAATGTCCAAAAACATCTAACCCCCTTTGAAATAGTGGTTGCTTATACTTCGATTTGTTTTTGAACAGGCTTATGACTCGAGTTGTTGATATGTGTTTGACCCTCTATAGTATACTATAGTATAATAACTTGATCGAATCCTACTAGATACTAGAACTATTTCACGAGTATTTCCTTCCACACCAAACCCTGACTAAACTCAGTCGAGCCCTATCAAACGGACCCATACTAGGGACTGAGGCAGCCACTCGACAAAGCCCCGCCTTACGTGGCGTTACGAGCGCTAGGAGCGGTAACGCTTGAACTCCACAGAACGACTGCACCTCACCTTGTCGGGGGTCCCGCAACGGTGCCCAATGGTACCCGGAACCCTCGAATAGTGGTCGGTGTTGATACACCGATGACAAGGAGGCACAGTTCATTACATTGGTGTCAGGTGTGGGGTGCCTTTTGATAGCGGAAAACATTTGGGACAAACGTTGCCCTAAGGGGAGCGCCTTTTTCTCAAAAGGACCCACTTGCCTTGAACGGTTTTTGTCAGGTCAGTTTGGTTAATACACAGCTAGAAAGATGGCTACTCCACCCCCAACTCCTCCTCTGGTACCACAACGTCCCGGCGCCATCGACGTTGGTGCCCCGTTGAACCTAACTCTTGAGAATGTGCCCATTTTTAATGGAAACACAAACATTCGGAACTTCGTTAATACAATCGAAAACACGGTTGCTCTGGCAGGTTGGGCAGAGAACCGTGTGCCATCCTTAGTTCGTCTCCGGCTCAGAGGAATTACAAAACAGCTAATCGAAGCCGACGAATAGCTACGGACAACAGCAGATTGGAATTGGTTGACCAGTTTGGTACATTAAAAATACCGGGTCAGGACCAAAGAAGATTTACAGAGTGCCGACAGCAAAAAAACGAGTCTTGTTGCCAATACTTGGCGAGGCTGAAAGTGCTTGCCACCAAAATTGATGCTGTGATTAAGCAGAAACAGGAAGCCGAGACGATCGCGCAGTTCTCTATTGGATTGCTAGACTCAATTAGGAAGAGTGTACTATCCGCCGGTTCGACGACGATACGGTAGGCCGTGGAGCTGGCGGAGAAGCAAGAAGTCATCGAGAGCATCGTAGGTTCCATCAGCAGGGCATACCGGCAGAACCAGGAGTTCGTCAGGAACTCACGAACCGTAGCCAGGTGCCAAATTTGTAAGCGCACCGGGCACGAAAGAGGACACTGTCGGAGCGCCAGGTAAAATAGCGGCGCCTTAGAATGCGAATATTGTAGAAGGAGAGGACATTCTGTCAAAGACTGCTACCGGAAGCAGGAACTATGCTTCGGCTGCGGACTTCCGGGTCATCTGAGGAAAGATTGCTCTGTAAACCAAAGGTGCCCTCGAAAGGAGCGAAAGTAGCGGCGCCTCAGAATGCGAATATTGTAGGAGGAGAGGACATTCCGTCAAAGACTGCTACCGAAAGCAGGAACTATGCTGCGGCTGCGGACTTCCGGGTCATCTGAGGAAAGATTGCTCTATAAACCAGAGGTGCCCTCGAAAGGAGGGTACCTGTACTAGAGAACTTACTTTAAACCAGGAAACGGCTTCTCGCTCAGCCCCAGCAGAAGTCGTCGACGAAATGGAAAACTAAGTACCGAGAGGACGACCCTAGTACTTCTGGAGAGAGTGCCCAGCACAACACGATAGTACTAAGAGTCAACGGCGTAGAGCGCCATATGCTATGGATTCAGGTGCCAGCGTTTCTATGGCACGTTTGGACGTCGTTAGAGGCAAAGAGATTTTTATGAACAGGCAATATTTGTTAAGAGATGTACAAGGAAAGGTTATTCCGTATAAGGGATCTGTAATGTTAGATTTGGAGATCGGAAATGGACAAACAGTCCGGCGTGAGTTTTTAGTGGTGGATTCTGTGGATTTTGCGAACCAGTTTATTATCGGCACGGATATTATTCAGAAATTTCAAGTCCGTTTGGACTGGCGAATGAACAAGGTATGCATTTTAGACAAGGAAATAGATTTAGAATACGAACCTCGGTATAGTTTGAGGACCAAGTGTGAAAAGCTTGATGACAATAGAGTCGAGAGGCTAGAGGAAGGTATGCGAGAACTCAGGGATGTTGTTGATTCATGGGATAGGAAGTTGAGTGAGGGTTTCTCTGTAGGTTCAACACCGTCACTGCTGAGCTTACAAGGGATGGAAAGGAGTGACAGCCTTCTGATTCCAAGGCCTAGGGAACCCCCACCGACTGAGCGATCCAAGAACCGGAATGGGTTAGATTATTACGGAGAGAGTGTTAGCAGGGCAGACGTGTCCTCAGGATCGTGATCACACCCCAAAACGCGTAAGGGGCGAGTATCACTGAGAAATGGACAAAAGCGCCTTCTACTGATTTTGAGAACTTCGAGGGAGAAGTTCCATTTTCTCGTGATTTGAATTCGCTGGATGCTTGGAAAGGAACATTGACATCCTTGCATGGGAATTGCGAAGAAGACATTTCACTTGTTAGGCATTCTAAATACGCTCAAAGCGGAAAATCAGCCTCGTTAGCTGGGAATATTAAAGATGCAGTACCATTTGGAAAAAATTCGTCTTCTAGTGATGGACGGTCAGGAAGGCTGTCGTCAGTTTATGGACGCTCCACGGAGATACAGAATGCTAGAAGGACGAATAGTTTGGACGGATGGTCGAGGGGACCCCCGCCAATATCTGGGAACTTCAGGTTAGAAGTTTCATCAGTTAAGGATGGTATGATCGGAAAATCAAGGGTGGAAAATTATTGACCATTTTGTAAAGGTCTTGACAGAAGCCCTCAATTTGCAAGTAACGTGTCAACTAGCGAGTCATTTGGTAGAAACGGAAAGGCAGAAGAGCTTTCGCCAATTTGTGAAAACTATGTAAACGTGAGGACAGATACGGTAGAAAAGTCCTCACAAACCTGCTTGGAGCCCAAAGATATTGGAGAATGTGGCAAAGGCAGTGTCCACATGGCGCAGAAGCCAAAAATATGTAATATGCTTGATGCTAGTTCGCAAACAAGCCCCGTTGTTTTTGAAGGACAAAGAAGCCCGGTGAAACGAGATGTCCGGTTCATGTCGAATCAATGGCCCGGACCGACAGGCACAGATGATGCCAGGATAGCAGATGATTCGAAGAGTTAAGGAATATGGTAACCAAAGGATTTAATTTTACCACCCCGACGAAGGTAATTTGCATGTCGACGGCCAGAAAAAGGGTGAAATCAGAAAATATAGTAGTGGTAGACGAGTATGTCAGGAATAATGATAGCCCGTTCTGTAAGCAAAAATAAACAAGAAATATCGACTCAAATCATGAACATTTTGGAAAAAGAAATATTGATACCAAGGAAGCAGGTAATTGCGAGAATTTTTGAAACAGATACAGAAGAGGATGTGAGCTAAAATGGACAAAGGTGCGCCATATGGCAGGTGCATAAGGAAGGAAGAAATTTTGCACATATTTGATTTGGAACAGCCCGAAACTCCAGAAAAGAAAAAATTAGTAGGATACTGGGAATACGAAAGTTTAACACGGCCGCGCATCATCCGCAAACTAACGGCGTAATAGAGGGGTTCCACAGACACCTGAAAGAGACTTTGGCAGAATTAGTTGACGATCAAAATAACGATTGGGACATTCAGTTGAACTACGCTTTATTAGCGATCAGAAATCAAGTCCACAGCACCACAAAGGAAGCCCCGTTTTATTTGATGTTCGGGAGAGATATGTTGTTACCTCATCAACTAAGTTTGACGCCCCCGCAACTCTGCGAAACGGCGGGAGAAATTTAATAAGAAACCGAGGTTAAGAGATTATCTCACCGAAACTAGGGTATATCTACGAGCTCCGCCTGATACTAGAGCCAAATGCAAACTAGCACGCAAACTGGCGCCCAAATGGAACGGACCATACCGAGTGCTAAGAAGGACATCGCCTGTAAATTATGAAGTCCAACAGATAGGAAAATGTAAGAAACAGATTGTGCATGCCAGTCGATTAAAAGTTTTAAGAGGGCACCCAACTCTGGTGGATGATTTAGAAGGTCAAGACTACCTTTCGAGATGGATGTAGAGTCTGACAATGACAGACAGGAGGAAAAGGACAAAACGGCGATTACAAATGAAGAATTCGTCGATCAGATTCCTTTAATTCTGAGAGGCCCGAGAGGGAAAGAAACTAGGCCATCCATCAAGAAAGAGAGGATAGAGGACGTGAAAAACCTGGAAAATTCGGAGGCTGAACCGGAAGAATCAGACCATGGTTAAGGAGAGGCAGCGAATCGGAGAATTAGTGGCAACGAACGCGCATCGTTTCCACACTAGGGCAAAAAGTCCTGTGCAAGACCCTGGATTTTACCTAAAATATAAAAATGCTGAAATGTAAGAACCTTGAACTTGTATATTAAGATTTGTAGAAAAGAAAGTGAGAAGTTTTTTTGCTGTAGCATGTGGTTCAATAAAGATACAGCGAATGTATGTTTGTAGGCTGTAATTTTGTGCATATTTCATTCATAGAAATGGTTCATTATATTTAGGACTGTAAGTTCGTGTTAGATTAAGATAAAGAATAATCGCGTATAATTGCGAAAACCCCTTGGCAAATATATCGTCGGTATCACTCAGAAGTGAACCTGAATGCCCAACTACCCCTGATGCATATGATACTAAGGAGATTAAAATATATGTGCTTGAGAAAAATCGGTATGAGCAGGTGCGAGTGAAAACGTGTCTGATGGAAATATCGCAGCTTTGACCACTTGCGGCATGTTTTCGCATACGTCGGTGTTGCCTGATAGTATGATGAGCTATATGCACACGCTAGGATGCAAACAGATGCACCATTTTCGCGAATACCGAGGGTTCGCGTCGCAAATAATCTCGGTGCATCCAAACACGACGCAAACCACAACGGTTACCATAGCCGGAACGATAGGAGCGGATGGTTCATGCGAAGGAACTAGCTATTCTTTCAAAGGAAAAAATAATGAAAACGTGGTAGTTACCGCGAACGTGAGAATTACCCTGCGGGATTATTTGACATCAGCTCGCTTGGACGATAATACTATTAAGTAATAAGTTGAGTTGTTCCTATACTAACAATTACTGTGTCGATTCTTATAAAGGGGAAGCTATTTGGGAGACATCCCCAGTTAGCAAATGTGACACGTATGGGAAACTGTATGATGGATGAGCGACTCTAGTTACTGAACATATAACCCCCTAGAACGAACACTTGTTTGTGGTAATCGAAGACTGGACGAGGATCTTCGCGCTTCAGCTAGTCAAGAAAATAGCTATATTTAATTTGTTATTCTATGAAACGGAACATCGTAGAATATTAGTACTTGAGGTTAGAGGTAATATATCTGTAGCTTGTCTAGATTGGGTAATAACACATGGTGCCCCTGTAACTGATCTTATCACTTATGTAAATTCTAAAGTCCTGAATGTGGAACAATCTTTAAAGCGGAATTTTAATTCATTATTAGCTGAGTCAGTTCATAGACGATGTCTGCTGAAAAGAGAAATATCAAAAAACAGATTAGCCATAGCCCGTCAATCTGCTGACGCTATAGCCCTATTATTGAAGGACGAACCTGGATATTTGGCGAAAGTCAGCGGTGAAGTTGTGTATTTGTTACAATGTCTGCCCGTAATTGTAGAAGTCAGACGAGATAGTAAATGTTACCAAAAATTACCTGTAAGTTATAATAATCAATTGCTATTCATGGCCCGATAACCAGAACTTTGCAGAAATACGCGCAGAAAATAGAGTGTTCACCTGTGGTTCCCCCTGTATTTTTCGTAAGCAATAATTGGAATGCACTGAATCCATACCCGAATCCAGCAACAGCACCAGGAGAGATTGAGACTGGAAGCAGCGAAGAAATAAATTATAGAGAAATTAGTTATAAAGGACAAAACGGAATTTATACGAATGCCAAATTAAGGTGGATTTAGGAGGTTTTAGTATTTTCAGCCGAGAGGCAGGCGATAAACAATATTATAGTGAATAAAATTGCTGGAATTCCTGTGTGGGATCAAGGAATTAATACATTCAATTTAGTATCCGAAGTCGAGCTTGAAAACTTAGCTGACCGCGCAGTGAAGAAACTATACGGAATCTTCACGTTTATTGGAAATCTGACAAGTAGTTTTTTGGGAATATACTTTTGCGTGAAAGTTTTGAAGTGTTTAGTTGAAACTTTCGTGAACGTCGTGGCTATACATCGACTTTGTGGTTGTACTATCGCTCTGTTGGTAGCTTGTTAGGATACTTTGACCTTATTCGTATTCAATCACCACAATCGGCAGACGGTTAACACCGCTATAAAACCCGAAACAAGTAAAACATAAAATAATCACCAAACAATTAACAATAGGATATCGGCGGATCAAGAGGTCATTGCAAGCGCGCCGAGTAGATGAGATAGCGTAATTGCAGGGCACAACCCCTTTACGGTTATGTACTGGCGATACGATGCCTAAAGGATATGTAGATGCCAAGACTAAGATGATACGCGTTGTGAGTGATTGAAAAGAAATGTAAGGATATTATTATCTATAATAGCTTGAAAATTTGTTGAAAGGGTGCGCGAGTTCGGTGGCGACCTTAAGCTTAAAGAGATTACAACTCCCTATATAAAAAGGAAGGAAGTGCCTGGAAGGGCATTATTCCAGTGACATTGATAGTTCGAGCAATACAGTACGTGAAATTATGCTAGTACCGGAGTGAGTCGGTTAGGATCGACTGCGCCTAGTGATTCGACATATACTTTTGTTTGGACGATTTTTCAGTGCACGAAGAAGAAAATAACAGTAGGTTGCAATAAATACCTTATAGGACACCGTGCAGGCGATACAAAACGTTGACTGCCGAAGGGACATCCTGAGGATGTTACCATGCGACGTGGGTGGATGATATCCTACATAGCCTACCACCTGGTGTATATCCGTACCATAATGGAGCTTGGCCTTCCCCGGTGCGACTGCGAATGGTGTGTCCCGACCCGAACGACGCCTGTTTTTCCCCCGGCGTCATTCTTTGCGACGCCCGGAGAAAGAAACACGCCTGCATCGATGCCGGTGCCGATCCCGGAACCGAGAGAGCAGCCCTCCAGTCAGCCACGAGGTACTGCTACCTATCGGTGGGAGTTTCCCACCGATCAGGCCCGCAGTTCAGCCTGATTAGTCCACCGCCCCGCCCTGGCCACCCGCGGTGGAGTTGCAGGCCGTAACCCGGAGTAATGGATACCTGCCCGAACGGATGGTCGCGGAGAGGGACCAGACGGTTGCGAGAGCTGGCCCGTCCGCCCAGTCCACTCGAAGTTTTCGCCCGAGGCAATATGTACCGCCACCGACTCCAGAGTCGGCCTCGTCAGACCCGGAGCATGAACACATGTCGCCTCGACGCGACGCCTATGCAGAGGAGCATAGGGACCTCCGCGGACCCCGAGGGAAATTGATGGTCGTTCGCAAGCGATCGAGGGATGACGACGCCTGAAGTAATGATAACATTCGTTGATAAATTGTTAAGAGTAAGTTTTGTATGTATAGATAGTAAGGAACGCATGTTTTCGATTATGTTTATTTTAAAAATAAATAGGTTAGTAAGATAAAAGGAGAGATAATTCTGGCATTTGCAGAAAAAATTACGCGCTTGTAATTAGATTAGCCAATATCAGTGCAAATGAACGATTTTAGAGCAGAAGCGATTTAAGTACAGTCGACAGAATACCGGTGACGCATTTAGCGACGCCGTTGATAGTTTAAGAGGGGAGGAATGTGACGAACGTCATCTTTGTATGATTTTTAATTGAAAATAATTGAAACAAAAACCACTAATTGAGCCAGACTCCGCGTCCCTCGAGAATCCGGCCCAATAATTAAATAGCAAGCCGTGAAATAATTGAAGATAAACTCGATCAGAATGAATCATCATCGACAAAAAGCAATAATTCTCAAGTTTCTATTGAAGAATACCTCATTAAAAATTCCCAATCTTCTAATGAATGACCCCTTATTAAAAAGGTCATTAAATGAATCGCGACAGCTCATCAAATGCACCTGCATGTCGGCTTAGACTTCAAAGTAATTTTATGTGCGTGACCCTAATGTCAGGAAACGTCTAACCCCCTTTGAAATAGTGGTTGCTTATACTTCGATTTGTTTTCGAACAGGCTTATGAATCGAGTTGTTGATATGTGTTTGATCCTCCATAGTATAATGACTTGATCGAATCCTACTAGATAATAAGTTTAATTTACCTTGGACGTCTTTACCGAACCGAGTATTTGTTTTGTAGCGTTTGTACATTTCGAGGATAAGCGTCTCGTATGGAAAGATGCTAATAACGTTACCATAGGGTTCATATTTGAGCCCCTTTCATGCGCTAGGTTATTAATTGAGCTGATTATTATACTATATATGTGTGGCATGTTGTTAAGACTAATATTCTAGTATACTGTATGATTTGTTCAATTATTTTACTGGTGTTTCCTTCCACACCAAACCCTGACTAAACTTAGTCGAGCCCTATTAAATGGACCCATACTAGGAGCTGAGGCAGCCGCTCGATGAAGCCCCGCCTAACGTGGCGTTACGAGCGTTAGGAGCGGTAACGCTCGATCTCCACAGAACGACTGCACCTCACCTTGTCGGGGGTCCCGCAACGGTGCCCAATGGTTCCCGGAACCCTCGAATGGTGGTCGGTGTTGATACACCAATACCAAGGAGGCCTAGTTCATTACAGCTGGTTTGTCTGTCGTGTGGAGTATGTCATGGGTGAGCCTTCATGATCTGTTGTTATTGTGTATTATGGATGCTGTTTCGTGATTTTTTTCAGATATAGTTTGGGCACAAAAGGGTATTATTTGTCAAGAGGAAAGTATAATGGCAATAATACTTGATAGAATAAATATTTAAATCCATCAGACTTCCGGTAACAACAACCAATAACAACCACTTGTTCATTCAACTTCACTCTTATACGATCTCTACGGTCTACAATTTTTGTACCGTATCCAAAAAGTATTGAAATATCCACATTTGAAAGTGAAATGAATACGGAGTACCCTTCTCTCCAAGCGTTTCCACCAAGTAGTGGAAAACTGAAGGCAACCATTTGTTACAAAACAACAGAAAATTTAATAATTTCGAACTTGTTTGAGTGAAAATGACATTGATTCAGAAGCTGAGTCAAACTCAAGTCGTCTCCACAATGTCAAACAAAAACATATGGTATAGTAGTTGCTCATCTACAGTTGAAATAAACAGGGTAGAATTAAAATGACATGGGATACGTTAAAATTTTTAATTCATGTAATTGAAAATGGAATGGTGCAAAAGAAGGCCTACACACTACCATTAAGGGAAGGTAGGAAATTTATTTGAACTCAAAGCCATACTTTTCGAAGTCTGTTCGAAATCTTGAATGAAATCATTTAATTTTGTCAGTATAAACGTATCGTCATCTAAATTTTGACTATCTGAAAATAATTCAATTAAAAAATACTTGTTTTTTTAAAAAAACTTGCCAAAAAGTCAATTCCTATAAGGTGTGGAACTTTTACTCAAATGAGGATAACCTACGTAGTTTAGATATGACTCAAAACCTGACCTATCAATAATGAAAATCGACATACTCGAGAATTTTTCCAAAATAACTCAAGAATTTTTCCAAAATATCTTCATATTTAGAAATAATGAAATAATGAATGTATTCGTATAAGAAGAATGACTATTGTGGGGTTCTTTTCAAACCGTATGTTTTCTCATGTGTACTTTCATTAACATTTTCTAAGACTGATTCCAATTGCATTCTGTATATTTTTTTCCTTTTTATAGCATTTCAACTGCTATGGTTATTCATCTTTGTTTTCCTTCCTAAATTTATGATTCTTTCATCAAGTTCACTTGCTTACAAAAATGCATTAAGGTAATTATAGATCTTCGTTGGTTGCCGAGAGCTAAGCCCAATTTGTTAGGTACTTTAAATATTTCTCGTAATGGTGCATAAAGAGGACAATCTTCTATAATATGTCTCACCGTCAATTTGCTTTCGCATATTTCACAAAACGGTTGGTTCTCGCCTATTAGAAGGTATTTGGATGTGAGGCATGTGTGGCCAATTTTCAGACGGGTTAGTTTAACCTGTTCACAGCGGTTCAATTTGTATGGAATTTTTCATGGATGGACAGTGGGTTTGACTTCTTTCAATTTGGAGTTTGTGTTTTCCCATTCTTGTTGCCATTCTTGATAGAGGACGTTCTTAAAATAATGTAGTGAAACTGCACTTACTAATTTTCCTGATTTATTTAAAACACTATTTACAACAATTATTCACTAAAACATTTACTTCGCTAGATTCAAATTTATTTCTACTGTGTCAGTCTCTATCTGCGAACTCTGGAACTGTAACTAACTCTGAATTCTGACTGTCCCGACATCTGCTATACAGCGGCTATATATAGTAGCATTTACAGTTTTCGATCTTTACAGTCTGTTCGGCGACTTTTTAGAGGTTCCTAGAATGTTCGGTTAAAGCGTTCGTGCTCTTCCACGGATGAGTCATGTGTTTGTCAGAAGAGAACTTGTTTACATCCAATTACAGGATGATCAGAGCCGGTCTCGAGGCCGGTCTCGAAATCGTTACAATAACTTTGAATGTCAAGAGGGTTCACTGGAATATCTTCAATGTTCATATTATTTGCTGCATTTTTTGCTACTTTGTCGGCCATTTATTTTTCTCTAATATCGCTGTGGATAGGGGTCCATACAATGACTATGTTTTTTCTTTTCTGCTTCAGGTCGTATATAAGACTTGCAATATTGCTTGCTAATCCCCTCAAAATTCTTAAATTCTCCAAGGAATTGGGGCTTGAGGGGCTGCTGTAAACGAGAAATAGCAGAAGAAGATGGGGCACAGTAGATCTAACTAGGTCGCAGCGCATCAGTCACCGTCCATATTTACTATTACCATTATATTGCTTGCTAATGGACTTTCATATCGGGGTCGTGTGATAGCTTGTAAGGAACTGAGAGAGTCAGTGCAATTCAGTTGATTGTCAAATACTCTCAATCCGCAATAAAACAGTGCCTGCCAGATAGCGTACAGTTCAGCGGTATGTATACTGGATCGTGGTGATAGAGTCCAGCTATATGAATCGTCTTCTATAATAAATGCACATCCTGTTCCTATTTCTGTTTTAGATCTATCCGTATATTATATTCTTTGGTACCCTGCATATTGATTCACAATTTCGAAATATTCTTGTTGTAGTAATGTTTTCGGCAGTTTAGTCAAGTTGTATGGCATTTTGGTGGATCAATTAACCAGGGTGGCACTTCAAAAAATAGATACGGATGAATATTGTCAAAAGTAACATTATAGGCTTCTTTCAGTTCACTTACTGGCTGGGTTTGTCCTTGATGGCTGTCTGTTGTATTTGGATATCATGTCATTTCGGAAATTTTTTCCATGGTTTATGTGGTCAGGTTTTGCCCAGATTTTGGCTCCATAATTAAGTGCGAGTCGGTTTCGCCTCAATTCAAGTGATGGTATACTTGATTCACATTGTTAGCTCAGTTTTGGTGACGTCTTGAAGGTTCCGGTTGCAAGGCGAGTTCCTGTGTTCTGTAGTGTCTCTAACTTTGACAGTTGGGTTTTTCGAGCAGAGCAGTAAACTATGCATCCGTAATCAAGCTTAGTGTGAACTAGTGCTTTGAAAATTTGGACCAGAATTTCTCGATCTGCACCCCAGTTGATGCTGCTTAGACATTTCATCACATTTAGTGTCTTGCGGCATGTTTTGATCAATGAATTGATGTGTTCGTGCCAATTTAGTTTCTTGTCAAATATGAGTCTCAAGAAGGTAACACTATTCGACACCTGTATGGGCATTTCGTGGATAGTGAGAAGAGGGGTTATTATGGTTCTTCCTTTTTCAACAATAATGAACACATTTTGTCTTGTTTTCAGCAAATCTAAATTCTTTATTTTCGGTCATCCACAGTTCTTAATATGGCACTTATAGCAATAGTGAATAATGTACCACTTATATTGGACCCTTGGGGAATTCCGGTTTCCATTGGGAAGTTGTCAGAAGCAATATATCTATTTCTCACTTCGAATGTTCGATTTGTGAAGAAGGCATTTATGATTTTTGGCAAGTTTCCTCTAATTCCCCATGAGTGTAGTTGTTGTAGAATGCCGTATCGCCAAGTTGTATCAAATACCTTCTCCAGTTTTGATCTATAGGAATCAAATTTTCAGTTTCCAGGAGCCAAACCAATCGCTTATTGACGATTTTCTCGAATACTTTCCCAAAGCAGCAAGTTAGTGAGATGAGTCTGTAACTCGATGCTAAGGTGAGCTCTTTACCTACTTTGAGCAATGGAAGGACTATGGCATTTTTCCATTCATCTGGATATGCACCAGAGGACTAAAGCGTGTTATAAAAATCAAGAAGTTTTTGCTTGAAAGGTTTACCTCTGTAGGAAAATCAAGGGTATTTGCTTCAATCATATTCCGTTGCTGGTTGAAATTCATACTATAATTTCTTCCACTATTGATTCTTGAGAAATGGTTACCGAATACATTTGCAACCCATTTCGGGTCTTCAATGATGTTGCCGTCTTTTTGTATTATGGGTGTACGGAAAGGTGGATTGGTATTGGTATTGGTATTGGTGAGTATGGATGGTGATTGATGCGCTGCGACCTGATTAGATCTATTGTGCCCCATCTTCTTCTGCTGTCACAAGATGTTCTTGTTTACAGCAGCCCTTCAAGTCCCAATTCCTTCAGGAATTTTAGGATTTTGAGGGGGTCTGCTCGTGGTATTTCTCCCACGGTCAGCTGGTGTGATCCCAGTATATTCAATCTTTTGCGATGTACAGCGTAACACTCCATCAATATATGGTGGGGTGTTTCTGGGTGTTCCCCACATAATCTGCAGGTGCTGTCCTCCTCTAAGCCTAGCTTCCTCAGGTGTTCTTTGAGTCTGCAATGCCCCGTTAGAAATCCCGTGATTGTCTTTAGACTAATTTTGCTGAGGTTAATCAGTGTCTTTGATCTTGCTCGGTTGAAATTTCCGAGGAGATCTTTGGCCTGCCTCAGCCCTGGAAGTCTTAGCCAGTATGTTGCTCTCATTGCTTCTTCAGCTTTATTGAGTTCTTCTCGGAAGTAATATTTTCCAAGTCCGCAGAATGGTTCTGGCCCGATCAGTGGCGTTGCTGCGCCTTTCCGTGCCAGGGTATCTGCTTGTTCGTTGCCCTCTACTCCGGCGTGCCCTGGCACCCAGAGGAGGGTCACCTTATTGTTCCTGCCCAGATCATTAAGTTTGTCTAGGCATTCCCAAACCATCTTCGAGTTGATGTTGCAGGAGCTCAGCGCTTTGATGGCTGCTTGACTATCGGAGAGGATCACGATTTCCTGGTTCCGGTATTTCCTATTGAGGTTGAACTGAATGCACCTTTCTATGGCGTGAATTTCCGCTTGGAAAATGCTGGGGAACTGGCCCATGGGTTCAGAGTATTTGGTGCGAGGCCCAAAGACCCCTGCTCCAGTTCCTTCGGGAGTTTTGGACCCGTCCGTATACCATGTTAAGGTATTCTTCCCCAGTGCTCGAATCGATTCTATGTTCCATTCTCGCTTGGTGTTTAGTTCCGTTCGAAAAAGTTTCTCGAAACTAAATTTCTTGGTAATTTCGTCAGTTGGGAGGTCGGCAAGGTGTGCACAGTTGGTAGGGGTTAAGCCCCTCGCGCCGTGTGCTGTCCCTATGAGTCCGACTTTAGCCAACCTGAGGTTTGCCTCCCAAGCAGTTCTCTTCACCATTATGTGGAGAGGAGTGAGGTCCAGAATGACCTCTATTGCTGCTGTTGGAGTCGACCTCATTGCTCCTGTTATACAAAGACATGCTAGTCTTTGCACTTTTTCCAAGATCTTCTTTGTTGTGGCGAGTTCGGTTCTGCCTTGCCATGCTACTGCCCCGTAGGTGATCATAGGTCTCACTATCATGGTGTACATCCTTCGCAGTACTGATGGGTTACATCCCCATGTTTTTCCTGCAATGTTCCTGCACACCATCAGTGATGATTTTGCCTTATTAGCGATCTTTTCTACGTGTCTGTTCCAGAGTAGTTTTGAGTCTAGAGTAAGTCCTAGATACTTCACCTCTTGCTGCCATTCTAAGTCTGCTCCGTCGAGGCGAACAGTCCTTAGGTGCTGAACCTTTGTTCTTCTAGTGAATGGTACTACTGTGGTTTTTGATGAGTTAATTCTCAGCCCCACAGAGAGGCACCATCTTCTGGTTGTCTCTAGCTCTCTTTCTATGAGATCGCAGAGGGTTCCTTCGAATTTGCCTTTGGCCATGATGACTATGTCGTCCGCATATCCAAGGCAAGTGACTCCGCTCCCGGTCAGTGTTCCGAGTAGTTCGTCTACTACGAGACTCCACATCAGAGGTGATAGTACCCCTCCTTGTGGGCACCCCCTGTTTGTGCTGATCCGAAAGCTGCTCTCACCCACTTTCGTTTCAGCTGTTCTTGTGGCCAGCATTTGGCACATCCATCTGGATGTGGTTCTGTCCACTCCCTTGTTCATTAGGGCCCTCTTTATTGCTTCATGAGAGGTGTTGTCGAATGCCCCCTCTATGTCTAAGAAGGCGCAAATGGCCATTTCTTTGTGCTCAAGTGATCTCTGGATGCTTTCGGTAAGCACGTACAGAGCGGTTTCCGTTGATCTGCCCGCCCTATATGCATGCTGCCCGGAGTGCAATGGCACTCTCTCCAGTATCTCAGTTCTGATGTAGTTGTCTACCGTCTTCTCCACTGTCTTCAGTAAGAAGGATGAGAGACAGATTGGTCTGAATGACTTCGGGAGGGTAGGGTCCTTCTTTCCCACTTTGGGAATGAAGGTTACCCGTGCTCTTCTCCAGTTGTTCGGTATGTACCCGAGTGCCAGACTAAATCTGGCTGCTTTAATGATGTACGGCAGTAGTTCCGTTTGCCCTTTTTGTAGAAGAGCCGGAAATATACCGTCAACTCCTGGTGACTTGAATGGTTGGAAGGATTCAATTGCCCATTTCACTCTTTGGGGAGTGCATATGGTCTTTGCTACTTCCCAGTCTTCTCGTTTGGCTCTGCCTGGTTCTTCCAGTGATCTGTCGGATTCAAATGGTATGCTGCCTGGAAAGTGCGTCTCCAGTAAGAGGAGAGCTCGTTGCTCTTCATCCTCTGTATAGCTACCATCTGTTCTTCTGAGTGACATAGGTCCTTGCTCTCTGCCCCTCGCCATGGTTTTATATAACCTGGATGCTGCAGGGCTTGATGTGATTGTCTCACAAAAGCTCCTGAAGCTGTTCCTCTTGGCTTTCCTTATTTCTTTATTATATTTTGTCAGCCTTTCGGTGTATCCCTGCCAATCTCCGCCCCGCTTGGCTTTGTTAAATAGCCAGCGGACTTCGGATCTCAGATTTGACAGGTGTTCGTTCCACCAAATGGTTCCACTGTGGGATTTCTTTTCTTTTATGGGGCAACTGGATTCGTATGCATCCATAATTGCCCCGTTTACCGCCTCTAGGGTCTGCTCAAATTCGACGTGACTGTTGCCGTTGAACTTGATCTGTTCTAGGTTACATTTTAGATTGGTGGTGTATTTTTCCCAATCTGTGTTTCTAGGGTTTCTGGTGAAGGTTGTTTGTGTCTCAAGCCCTTCCACGTTGAACATAATGATTCTATGGTCTGAAAGAGAGGGTTCTTCTGAGACCCTCCAGTTCCTTACCATTCTACTGATGCTCGGGCTGCCGAGCGTTAAATCTAATACTTCTTGCCTAGCCCTAGTTACAAAGGTGGGGACACATCCCACATTGAGTACATTTAGGTTAGCCGCGAGTATGAATTCTAGCAATTGCTCACCTCTTTGATTGGTGTCCGTGCTGCCCCAGATGGTGTTGTGCGCGTTGGCGTCGCAGCCCAGCAGGAGGGGTAGATTGCTCCTACTGCAGTAGTCGGATAGCCTCTGTACTTCTTCTGGTGGTGTTTGCCCATCTCCAGCGAAGTATCCTGAGGCTATTACTATGTCGAGGAGTGAGTGCCTTGTGCGGATCTTAGCCCGAACCGGCACTAAGTCCCTCGTCATGAATTCTGAAAGACAAATATAATTAATATTATTTCTGATCAGTATGCAAGCTCTGGGGTTGTCACTTCTGACATCCCAGATCACCATACCTTCTTTGTTCGGCAGTCCTCTGATCTGCCCCCTGTTGACCCAAGGTTCTTGGATCAACACAACTCCCAAGTTTGTCCCGGCGAACACCCTCGATAAGGCGGCAGATGCCCCCTTAGCGTGATGAGCGTTCACCTGGGCAACCTTGACGTGGGTAGCCATTGCTACACGTGAGTTGGAGTGCTTGCCTCCTCATCATCCAGCAGCATTTGCTCTTCTTCGCTGGGAGTCACCGTGGTGTCCTGGTCCACGCTCCCAGTCGATTCTGTTTCGCCTGCTGGGTCTTCTACAGCCCCAGGGTCCGGTGTCTTGCCCGCCTCTTCTTCCTCCTTCTTCTTGCTTGAGTCCTTGCGGAGGCCATGAACGGGGATTTTCCCGAACCTGAAGAAAATGGTGTATCCCATTTTTCTGATGGCCTCGCAGGACTCGTCGTCAATGCCAATGTTTAGTAATTGGCCGTTGCCTTCTTTCTTACTTCCCAGTACTTTCCACAACTGGGTGTGAAGCCCCATGTTTTGTGTACTTACCAGGGCTAGCAACTTCTCCGTTTCAAAGTTCGAGCTCCTGGGAAAGAACACAGTGATGGCGTGCGCCCTTGGGATGTCCTCTCCCACGCACGCCATCAGCTCTGTACCCCTCCAGTTGCTCAGACTGGGGGCATTTGCCCTCAGCCAGTCTGCCGTCTCTTGGGTGACACAGTCTACCACAAGCGTGCTTGGGCGAAAGTGGATTCCTCCAAACTGGAGTTTACACTCTGCACCCAGCACCATCTCCTGCACAATGGCGTCTTCAAGTGCTGTGAGTTGCTCAGCACTCAGCGTCTCCCGTGGATAGTTTTTGGGGAGGACTGCAACTTTTATCATGCTCACTGCTTCAGCATAGCTGGTGGCTTGCCCAGTTTGCTTAGCAGTGGCGGTGCTGCTTCCCGCTTCAGTCTTCCTCCTCTTAACATTCGGACGTTGAGGGGGTGTTTGGGTTTTGGGGCCCCTCTTCTCCGTCTGTTGTGGAGGTTGCTCCTGAGGCCTTTTCCTCTCGACGGCTTTCCTTCTTGCTTCCTCAGGTGTCAGGCCCTGTTCAAGGAAGCGAAGGTACCATCTTACTCCTGCCCCGCTAAGACCTCTTCTTAGCGGATCATCGATGCCTCCAGGCTTGCCTGGAGGTGGCAGATCTTGTTTCCTCCGATTTTTCTTGGGAGGTTTCTTATGGGAAGTACCTTTGCCGGATGCTTGCTCCGAAGGTTTTTCCTCCTTTTTCTTTTTCGCTCCCTCTGCTTCCCGAGGTGATTTCGGTGAGTGGGAGCTGCCAGGACGCTCTTGAGCATCCTGGGTTGCGGTGAATTCCCGCGATTCATTTTTGGTTTTTTCCTTATCCATGTTGGTCCCACGAATAGCTAGGGAACTAGGAGTCGACCACGCCGGAGCCCCGCACGGCGTGGCAAGGCTGGTACTCGTGCAGGTCGCCTGGTATGCACGAGGCTCCGTTCAAGGCGGTGCTCTCCCACCGCCATGCATCCATGGGCACGGGTCGCGTGACACCTTGGATTGGAGGGTTGCTCAGCGCCACCTTATTTTATTCGGTGGTAACCTACGACGTGCCTGTGGGTCGCACAGTGCACGCCGCAGGCCGTCCGGCTATCCGTCACCTGCCGACGCTGCTAGTAGCCACCCAAGCCCTAGCACGAAGTATCCACGGAAAGGTGGATACTTGCCAGCTACTTTTTTAATTTTTCACCATATCTTACTCACGTTTTTTGCTGTTGTCATAGAAGATACATATTGCTGCCAGAACTGCTTCTTTGCTTCAAGAATCATACGTCTGGAATGAGCTCTATGCCGTTTGATAGTTATGAAGTTTTCTTGGGTAGGATTACGTTGAAATATCCTCAAATGACTCATTTTCTCTCTGATAGCTTTTTCTACACTGTCATTCCACCAAGGTACTCGAGTTTTAGGTGGATTTCCTGATGATAAAGGGATAGCTTCGTTTGCCGCATTCAGTATGTTTTCCTTAATGGTATCAAGTGTTGCATGATTTAACCTCTTATTAGAGGCGTTTGGATAGTATTTTGGAATTTGTTCCAATCTGCTTGATCCAATGCTTAGGTAGTTGTGGACTTTTTTTCTATACTTCAGTGTTTATCATTATTGGAAAGTGATCATTCTGATGTAAATTTATTAAGGTGTCCTAATTTAGCCGATGTGTCATATCTGGAGAACAGAATGATATATCTATCGCAGAAAAACTTTCAGTAGCAGAACAAAAATGGGTACTTTTTCCTGTCTTCAGGTATACATAGTCCATTTCATCCAACAGGTCTTCAATCTCGAGTGCCACTTTCCCAAAGTAAGCTGTGTGCATTGAAATCTCCTCCAATTATATATGGAGGGCGAAAGAGGTTGATGATGTTTTCAAAATCTCTCTTTGACCAGTCGGAGAAAGGTAAATATATATTACATATGATGATAGCAATGGGTGATAATATTCGAATTGCTATCGCTTGCAGCTCTGTCGTCAATTGAATTGATCGCGAAGGAATGTTATTTTTAATAAAATTGCTACACCTCCCTTCGCTCGGATATTCGGTGGCTCAGGCCTAAAATATGTTTCCTGTAGGCATATGCAAAATGGTTCATATTTAGCCGTAATAATTTGGAGTTCATCATAATGTGATTTACAACCATTGCAGTTCCATTGTAATATGCCATTTATGTTAGTTGAATAAGTAAATGTACAATGAATAGACAAATTCAAATATCACAGGCTTAATATCACAAAGGGAGGAAGGGATGAGAATCAATGTTTTCTCCGTCTTCCTCTCCTACTCAGTCTTTTGTATTCAATTGTATTTAATTGTTCGGTTCATGCTGTTTGTATCATCAGAAAGTGTTATTTGAGAGTGGGAGTTTCCATCGTTTTCCGCATAAAGTGTAGCTATTTTTAGTGGGTGAAATTCAGATTCAACACTAGGTGACCGGGTTTGAGCTCTTTTACGTCCCTTATCAAGGTCTTCATTAGGTCACCCATCTGTTTTACATGGATGACCTTAAACTTTATGCCTACGGAGAGAAGGACCTTCATCAGTCCTTAAAGGTGGTGCAAGAGTACACGCATGCTATCGGAATGGAGTTCGGAATCGACAAATATGCTACGGTTCGTCTCAAAAGCTCGTATTCCGCAGAGACGTATACCTACCTAGGGGTAGAACAACGCCACACCCAATAGGTAGCTACTGGGATCACACCAGCCGACTGTGAAAGAAATACCACGATTAGACCCCCTCAAAATCCTTAAATTCCTCAAGGAATTGGAGCTTGAGGGGCTGCTGTGAACGAGAACACCTTGAAATAGCAGAAGAAGATCAGTCACCATCCATTTTTACCAATACCATTACATTACTGTCAAAAACTCTTTCCGCGGCAAGTATCAGCACAAACTCTGACAGATCTGGTCATCAGAACTGTCGGGGAAGAACAAAGTTGCTGCAACTAATATGCTTGCCGTTCCGATTCTACTTTACTACTTTTGGGTAATGAAATGGACTCAAGAAGAGCTGCGACAACTCGACGTAAAAACTCGCAAAATGATGCATCTTCATAGGATCTTGCATCCTAAATCGTCTGTTCCACAGTTATACTTCCCCAAATAGCGGGGAGGCAGTGGACTTTTGTGTTTGGAGTGCAAAAAGCCCACGTGAAAGCTTCGGAGTGTGACAGGCTCTTACAGCTACATAGGAATAAGCCAATGCATGGGGTCTTCTTCAAGAACATTGAAGACCTTGGCTTATCCAGAAACCTGACATTCGCTTTTCTTAGGTCAAGTGGGCTGAAGTCGAAAACCGAGGGATTCATAATGGCCTGCCAGAATGTTGTCTTCAACATCCTCGTCTACAGCAGTCGCGTGATGGGTATAGTGTATAGATGCAGAGCGTATCGTGGGGCAGCTGAGACCATAATTCATTTGCTGTCAGCTTGTCCAGCTTATGCGGTCTCAGCCTATATTCACAGGCATAACGTGGCCCTACGAGTGTTGTACTAACATCTACGAAACTAGTACGGTGTAGACGAGACACCGGTGTCGCCTTATGCTCAGGAGTATATTGAGTCCGTTGTGGAGAATGAGAAATGCCGAATCTATTGGAATCTATTGGAACTACTCATTCCCAGCCCTCAGGCAAATACAAATTGTGTTTTCAGCTCCTGGTGAAACGAACATCGTCCGAAAAGAGGAAGAAAAACGGACTAAATATCAAGATCTACTCTTTGAACTCCGCAGGCTTTACCCAAACCATTCTGTCAAGATGGTGGTTCTGATAATAGGGGTCCTTGGTGGAATGATGGACACACTGTTCTCAAACCTGAAAATAATACCAGCTTGCCATGATGTGGCAGAAAAATTAGCTGGAAGAATGCAGAAGGCCGTAATTCTTGGTTCACTCCACCTTCTCAGGGCACATAACTCTCGGACCCAGTAATCACTCACCCCACGGACGAGGAGAGTGTTTACTGGAGTTAATAACACACCAGCGCGCCCTACGGAAGTGTCGGGGCTCCGGAGACAGGGCCTGTCTGAGTAATTCCTAACGAATACAAAAAAAAAATAATAAGCCGTAGACGGAAGCATCCTACATCATCTGGATGCAGGAGAGACGTATACCTACCTAGGGGTGGAACAACGTCACACCCAAGAGGTAGCTACTGTTGAAAACTCTCTCCACGGCAAGTATCAGCACAAATTCCGACAGATCTGGTCATTAGAACTGTCGGGGAAGAACGGACGTGGGGAGTGTTTACTGGTGTTAATGATACACCAGCGTGCCCCGGAAGTGCCGGGGCTCCGAAGACAGGGCCTGTCTGGGTAATTCCTAACGGATTATAAAAAAATAAAAAAAATTACATAGAAGAAATATAACATAGGGATAGCAACAATTCAGGAAATACGCTGGGCAAGGGCAGATTGACAAACAAAATTGCACACGATATTATTCAGGAGCGGAGAAACAAGAACACATCGGAGTAGGATTTATGATATTAGGAAGCACAAGGAAAAATGTTATGAAATTTTGGGCGATAAATGATAGAATTGCAGATATACAAATAGAAGCTAAGCCGTTCAATATTTCTTTATTGAATGTATATGCACCTACAGAGAAAGCTAGAATAGAAGACAAAGAAGAATTATATGAGAAGATAGAGTAGGAGAAAAAATACCGAAGGAAGATGTCATATTAGTTCTTCAGCTCAAATAGGGATAACACACAATCCACGAACACACGAATGATAATGGACAGAAACTATGTAACCTGGCAACAAGAACAAATATGATAATAAGCTCAACTGAGTTCAAGCACCCCAAAATGCACAAAGTAACATGGAATTCACCAGACCAAAAAACATACTACCAAATAGATCACATAGGTACTCATTAATAAGAGAAAACAATCAACAGTAAGAAACTTGAGGACATACAGAGGAGCATGTGTCACAGCTACGATCAAACAAAAAGTAAAAAAGCATAAAAACGAATTATTAGAGGAGAAAATGGGATGTAGGTGAACTAGATGATATGTCTATAAGAAAGGGGTACTCGAAGGAAGTAACAACACTAATGAGAAGGAAAAGGGAATATGATATCGAGACAGACTGTAACAACATCACAGAAAGTATAAAAGAAACAGCAAAAAACATGTAGGACTGATGCAAAACAAACAACCCATCAGACATGAATGGTACAATGATACATGTAAAAAAGTAAAACGAAGACAAAGAAAAATATGAAACACTAAGGAAACAAGCGAAGGAGCTGATTAGGCACTGTAAAAGAGAATAGACGGACAAAAACGTGCAGGAAATTGAAAAGGAAAGTGAAAATAGAAACAACACAAAGTTTCTATAGAAAAATTAAATAACAAACGGAATAAAGAAGGAACAGTGATACTAGAAGATAAGCAATACAAACAAGTTTGGATGGAATACTACTAAGAATTATTGGTAGATGAAACCGCAAAGGATGAACAGAGAGCAATAGTAGTAGAAGACGAAGAGGAAATAAGCAAAAAAGAAAATAATATATCAAATGAGCCCACCAGAGAGGAGACAGAAAGAGTCATTGCGAAATGTAGAAATGGTAAGTCGCCCGGAAAAGATGAAATTAACATCGAATTGATAAAATACGGAGGACATAAGTTAAAGGAGAGGATGCTTACATTGATAAGGAGAATATGGACACAGAAAAAAATGCCAAAAGAATGGGAGACAGGACAAATAATCACTATCCATAAAAAGGAGACTAACAAATCTATAAGGATTATCGAGGAATAGAACAGAATAATGACAGCAATAATACAATCAAGGTTCAGGGAAAGATCAAAATAGGAGCGAGGGAATTTGAAGAAGTAGAAGAGTTCAAATATCTAGAGCCGGGGATACATCTGAGAAACGTTGCAATTCGTTCGCATTCGTATGCATACGTTCGCATTCGTTCATGAAGTGTAGACGGTCATTTGCAACGAATAAATTTTTGGTGAAAGGCCAGCGATGCGAACGAACGTTTTCCATCGCTTGTCGGTAAAACTCAAAAGATCAAAAGGAAATGCGAGTTGCGAATGTCTGCGAACGTTGTTAGGCGTTCATATGTGGCAGTGGCGAAAATAATTTGTAGTAGTTCGCTGTAATTCGACGAAAAAGGTTGATTTCGTTTGTGAAGGAAAAAATATGAGTGAAAATCAGTTAATAGTAGCCTGTGCCTCGTACATCATTATACATAAAATCATAAAGCGACGAAAAGAAAAAAAGAAGAGAGAGCAGAGACTTGTTTGGATGAGTAATTTATATTTATATAGAACTAGATATGATGGTATGAATTTACTATCCGATTTAAATCATACGAATATAAAAACTTCACCAGAATGTCTCGAGAAGATTTTGACATCATTCTGCATAGAATTGAATTGTTAGCACAATACATACATATTCGAACTCGTTCGAATTTTCACATGCTTCAGAGAAGCCAACAAACAAATACACTTTTTTATTGAAAACTAGTGAATAAACACGTGCACAAGCTGATACCACAAATTTCGTCTAATACTTAGAGGCAGATTATCCAAAACTTCAGACAACTGATTCATAATGAAATTTTTGTACATACCTGCGTTCAAGTTTCCTCTAGAAAAATATGATCCAATTATTTGGTTATGTAATAAACCACACCACACATTTGTCTTGAATGAATATTGGTCACTGTATTCTATAACAAAATTTGGATTATTGGACTACCAGCGACAATTTCGGGAACTTACTGTTCCGTTCGACGTGAAAGATGCCTCGTCAGTCCATAAAATCCTGTAGGGAAATGCGATATCATTTTCTTTCTCACCTTGGAACCAAAATGAAAATCCTACTCGAATATCGAAATCTCTTTCTTTGAGAGTGTGTTTGAACTTTATCTTATATGGATGGAAATTATTTTTGTGCAAAATTCTTCTCACAGTTTCTCTGCCAGCCCTTGTATTTTCACTAATACTGCTAATATTAGTTTTTCCGTTTTCAAATACGCTCAAACAAACATTGAGTTGTTCTTCTTTATTATTCTTTATTGGATTATGTGGTTTCTTGAAACGATAGTCCACAGAGCCAGTTTCTTATTTTTTCAATATCCTTCCTCCGGTACTAAAGTGAATATTTCTTCCTGGATGCCGGTGATGACAATAGCAATAAAGCATACCTTGAATTGAATTGAGTTGAAATACCATTTGAATGGAAATAAAACCAAATGACACGTTGAATAAATAAATTAATACTTTTTTCCAAAATAATTTATTGAAAAGTACGTAATCTAACAAAATTAGCAAAATGTTTAATTTTTTATTCAATGAACAAACCAACAAAAATTCAACATAATAGCTAAAAACATGTAGCTTCATCACTCAAAAGACATATCTTTGTCTGTGTATTCTTGTCTGAATATAGTTTCAAAAACTTTCGTTTTAAATTTGTACTTTTCATCCTGCATGGCTATCTTTCATTATCCTACTGCTTACATTTTTCAAACATTTATTCTAAATGAAAAAAGGGTTTTTACACTTTACGAAAACGTTGGCAAGGGGTGGTGAGACGTAAGGAAGTTTTGTCAATTACTTGTTATCCCACTGCAAGAATTCCTTTCCACAACACTTCCCAATAATTCATCCCAATATTTCATCTTATCTACTATTGACTGCATATTTGCACTTAGTAACCAGTACTAGAGAGCTATATTTAAGATATAAACTTCACACTATGTATGAAAATGTATCAATTGTTCATTCCTCAACTTAACCCAAAATTACAGTGCACACCACGCTGGTGCAACTAAAAAAGTGTTTTGATTGGTCCATGCGGATTGCCTATTGGGAAGTGTTGTGGAAAGGAATTCTTGCCATTCCCCATGTAGGTGGAAGAATATGAGATAGCACTTTCACGGAGACAATACAACCAAGTTTTTGAGCGTTCATAGGGGAGACCTTTTATTTAATGCCTAGTAATTTCCAAAATTTTGTGTTGACTAACTACGTTTGGGTTAAGTATGGTGGAACAATACATTCAGTATAAACGACTGTTACATTTTTTCTAGGTTATTCTTAAATGTATTGATTTCAAATAACCAGCATACTGTGTCCGTACGATAGGTACTCACAAAAATCGAAATTTCATCCACACAATAACAATAATTTGATTTGAATCACACATTAGAAACATAATGTCTTCATATCCAAATCGAACCTTCTCTTTTTATCGTTCTCTTGTCATAGGTGCGCAATACAGCTGCAATGACAGGTTTGTGTTTCTCCTCTTGTTTAAGTTGTTTTCTTTTCCTAAAACTCTTTATACTTAAACTTTGCCAAATTTTGTTATCACTATCTACATCTGCTTTGATATTTTTTTTGCACTCATTATCACGGTTTTTACATTTTCTGATGGACACTTTTGCGTCATGCTGTTCCAACAAGTTTTTCTTGAAACTCTCGTTTTCAGAATCGCTATTTCTGAATAGCAATTTCAATGTTGTCGATAATTTGCCATGTGCTTTATAATAGTAAATATCCCTTTGATTTCTTATCCAATTCTCCATTTGTTTTTTCAGGATCGACTGTTACAGATAACTGTGGTGGTTGCACTAATTGAAGTTCAGTGAATGATGTAACTGATGATAATTGGATTACCCCAGTTTGAATGATTCATTGATTTCGAAAGGTTTCAGTATCATCAGGGATGGCGTGAAAGGATTTTCTTGAGCTACAATTAAATTGTACAGAAAAAAAAATTGTTTGAAAAAACTGATGTCCTATAGTTTTTTTCCAAGCGAATATCTCGGTTGTTTGATGAAATACAATTTTGGAAAAAAATGGTATGCTTAGATGCCCTTACTGGTGTACTACATAAAGCTACATACAATCATCTCAAATTTTTTTAAATATTATTTCTCTTTATTTCTGCTAGTATTGATGTTCTAATGGCTCCAGATAAAACGATTTATTATTGATAATACAAATTAAGCAAATTTAAATTGATTAATCATTGACTGAACAAATACCTCTTCTCTCCAAACATATTTTCATGACAAGAAAAGTATAAGGTAAATATCTGTCAGGAAGTAACTACTTCTCTTGGTAAAACGACGACGGACATTGATTACATCTGACGACTATTTATGCAACGTTCCTTACAGAGAACATTAGTCCAAATAAGGCTTCTCGTAATAGGTACAACAGCAGAGGGCTGGCTTGGGATGACCATCTGCATAGGGTAGGTGGAACAACAGTAGAGAATTGAAATTTGGTAAAGCTGTATACCCACTTAAAGTTCTAATAGAAATCGACAAATCCACTTTTCTGAACAGAGATACTTTCCCCGGGGTGGTGCTGTAGGTTTCCGGGATTTCCTACAGCGGAAAAGTAAATACTCCACCAAGAATCAGTAAGTCGCCACAGAGCGCCACGGCAAATACTAATAATAGCCGTCCTCCACCCACACAGGCTATGCCTTTGAGTACACTCTATGAGAGTTTATGGCCCTGAGAAGGCGGAGTGAACCAAGAACTACGGCATTCTGCATTCTTCCGGCTAAGTTTTCTGCCGCATCATGGTAAGCCGGTATGATTTTCAAGTTTGAGAGCAGTGTGTCCCTATTATCAGAATCACCATGAGGTCTCAATCTGCCTACTCCTCAGGTATAATTACGTTAGGTTTTTGTGACTTGACGTCGGGGTCTCAATCTACCTATTCCCCATGTCTCGTCACTGGTTCTCTCTAAGGTCTCAATCTGCCTACTCCTTCGAGAGAACTGAGGAATTGTGGGTTGAGGAACTGTATTTATAGTGGACGTGGCTGTAATGGCCGTGTGCAATGTATTGGCGCGAGGTGAACTATGGGCGGGAACTGAATTGGCGCTAGATGAGCTGTGTGCGGGAACTTCAATCAAACCAAAAATTATACAACTGTTCCACTTACAATCTAAGAGTCGGTAATCCTATTGTGTTCATTAGTGTTCTGGGGAGCTGCGAAATATTCATAAACACCAACTAGGTAATATCCATTACTAACTGAAACTTTAGCTCTGGGGCACCGGCTTATATATCACGCAGGTAACCAAAAATCTAATGACCAGTAGGTAACAATGAAAAAAAAAAAGTAAATATATAAAGAAAAGTTCTTAGAAACTATCATAGGTACACCACATGTTTACCAACAACAAAAATTAAATTGTGTTTAAAATGTTACTGTATATGTTGTTTAACTGATTCGTGTCGGTCTTGTAATTTACTGTGTTGGGTTTTTTGTTAATATGGTACATCTCAAGGAAGAGTCTAGTTTTTTGATTATTAATTTTTTCCAGGATTTTGACATTAGAGTAGTCAAATTGGTGGCCGGTTTTTTGTGAGTGATCAACAGCTGCACACGAGTTTTTTGCCTAACCGGACATCGCTCTTGTGTAAAGCTATTCTTTGTTTCAGCCATTGCGAAATCTGACCCACATAACACTGATCACATGCACCACACGGAATTTCGTATATTACGTTGCTGTTAAGCGAAGTTGGAGTCCTATCCTTGACTTTTGAAAAAATATTTGCAATTTTTGTGTTATTATATTTAGCTATTTTTATCTTTGGGAACTCCTTGAAAATATTAGTAATTTGGTAGGATAATTTTTCAACAAATATATATATATATATATATATATATATATATATATATATATATATATATATATATATATATATATATATATGTTATATGAAAAAATACAATGGACCTTTATTCCAAATTGCGCAGTTATCTACGCAGTTAATCCCAATGGTGCCAGGATGTCGCCGACTATCAAGGTTATCCTGTAACGCAACTCCAGTTATTTATTGAAGACGTAGAAGCCAGAAGACGCCCAGTCAGCATCTCCAAGCTTATAAATGAAACCTCCAAGATCGACGCATCACTATTACTGCTGCAAGCTTTAGTCCGTCCAAGTTCACGTTAAATTATTGTATTTGAATATTTTATTGTTTGTAAAATAAAGTAAAGTTTTTTAAAACGGATTTTAGTGGAATCCAATCTAACAAATTGGCGCAGTCGGTAGGATCCCTAAACACCGAAGAAAGAAGAATAATTAGCCGAGGGTAAGGCCCCCTCACACGAAGAAAAAGAAAGAAGACATCCCTACACAACGGTGGTGGTTACCAAACCTTCAGGGGAGGAGAACCAGAAGCAAAGACGAGAAGACGGTCTCTGTGGCTCTGAGAAACACGCGTAAGTCGCTGTACGCTGCTCATCTTGCTGTTCAAGAAGGCATCGAGAAACACGCGGAAGTCGTCCAACGTTGCTCATCCCAGAGTAGCGCTAGCCTCACATAGTAGAAAGGATTTCATCTTCCGTCAACCCAAAGAAACCAATACGAAGAAACCGATTTAGCTGTAAGGAATTAGTGTAAGTAACATTGAATCATCCTAGTCATTATATTAAATATTTTGAATATTCGAACTACGTGATTTCAAAATTTGAAATTTCTATTTTTGAATTTTCAATTTTGAAACTGTCCTATTACCAATTTTGACAATTTACCCAATTTTCCAATAACCATCTTAAGGAAAAACAACTCAAAATGTCATCAACCGACGAAAATTTGAATAATGAACGATAACATACTGATGTTCCGCCAGAATTAGAACCTTATAAATTATCTGAAATATTCTCAATCATTCCTGAATATGATGGAGATGGTGAAATCAAAACTCTTTTAAATGCTCATTTTGGTGACGCTAGAGATTTAACATCACTTATTCAAGATTTACAAAGAATCAAACAATTAAACGTAGAAAGCGCTCTTACATTCTTTTCTAGACTACAAACCCACAACGCAAAAATGCTTCCATGTATTCAGAAATCGAATTTAACCCACTTACAAAAAGCGGCACAATCAACACTTATTGAATCTATGGTGTTGAATACACTTTTAACAGGACTAGAACCCCGACTTGGACATATCATTCGCGCAATTAACCCAGCGAATATGATCGAAGCATGTTTAAGAATTAAAAGAGAACTACAATTATCATATTTCGAAACTCAGAAATACAACCAAGGAAAAATCCAAAATACTTTTAATAATCAACAAAGAAAAATGCAAACTACTGTACGTCCAAATAATCCACAATTTCAAAGAAACTACCAACAATCTGTAAGTTTCAATCCTAACTTGAACATAAACCCTCAGAATTTTCAGAATTCTCAACACCCATCAATGCCAACTTCCCAAAATGTTCAAATGTTTCAACAAAGACCAACTCAATTTCAAAATTTACAACACAGGCCAAATTAATTCCAAAGAAATCCAGCACAACATTACAACAGGTTCCAACGGAGACAACCAGTAATTCAAAAAAATCCCAATTTTCAAAAAACACATCAAACACACCATTTCAATGAAACAAATTATGTTGAACAACCAGTTGAAAACTTTTACTTTCAACATGAACTTAGTGACAACTCTTACTTTCAAAATGAATACAATGAGAACTTTTATCCTTACAATGACGCATCATCTAATAATTATTATACTGCTAATAATTATTATCCAGACTCGCAATACGAAGATTACACTCCCAACAATGAATTTTATTATGATGAAATAATCAGGATTTTCATTCGCGACAGACCTCCAGCGATTCAATATGCGAACCAAGAAGAAACGACAACAGAGAATTTGAGCAATCTTGCCGAACAGACAAAATTGTTGCAGATTCAGGACAAAACACCGGAACGAGTCAATTGCACGAACTTCATACAAAGCAATCTTCAGAAATTAGTTTAAATTCTGTTAATCCAAACAATTTATATTATATAAAAGACATTACAAACCGATACAAATTTTTAATTGATACAGGAGCAGGAATTTCGATACTAAAACCAAAAGTAGTTGAACAATATAATTTGCGAAACAGAGAAAATTTACCAATTCGTGGAATAACTGATGAGAAAATTATAATCACAGAATCGGTTATGATACCTTTTAAAGAAAATGATTTTCACAAAGTATACGTACACGATCTTGACATAGAATTTGATGGATTATTAGGATCAGACTTTTTAGAACAATATGATGGAATCGTCGACATAAAACATAAAATTTTGAAAACAAATTTCAAAACTGTCCCACTATTCAAGGTAGAATTGAAAAAACCAGAACAAATTAGCACAGAACAAAACAAAATTCCCAAATTAAAATATGAAAATACAATTTCTATTGAACCACGAACAGAACAAGTATTTAAATTAAAAACAAATTTAACCAACGTTGATGCTATACTGTTAGCTCAAGAAAAGGACAAAGTTCGTCTTCCTAATGCACTTGTAAGAATAAATAATGAAGGAGAATTCTTTACAACAGTTGCTAATGTCAACAATATTCCAAAGATAGTAAATTTTTCTGATTTAATATTAGAACCAATAATTGATACAGAATCAATTATGAATTTCAACTCAGGAAATGATTTTTATTCTGATACACAAGTAGACAGAGAGTATGAAATCAAGAAACAATTGAGAACTCAACATCTTAATGATGAGGAAAAAGAAATGATTACTGAATTATGCCTAAAATTCTCAGATATATTTTATTTAGACGGTGACAAACTAACTTTCACTAATGAGATCAAACATACTATTGATACCAACGATGCTAAACCTATTTTCACAAAATCATACAGATACTCACAGATCCATAAGAATGAAGTTAAAACACAAATTTCAAAAATGTTAGACCAAGGAATTATACGACCATCTATATCCCCATGGTCATCCCCAGTTTGGGTTGTACCTAAAAAATTGGATGCATCAGGTAAACAAAAATGGAGAGTCGTAATTGATTACAGAAAACTCAATGAAGTAACCATTGACGATAAATATCCTTTACCCAATATCACTGACTTACTTGACCAGTTAGGACAATGCCAATATTTTACAACACTCGACTTAGCTTCAGGTTTTCACCAGATTGAAATCGATTCTAAAGACATTCCAAAAACTGCATTTTCAGTGGAAAATGTTCATTACGAGTATTGTCGTGTGCCATTTGGCTTGAAGAACGCCCCAAGTACTTTCCAACGTGTCATGGACAATATTTTATTAGGAATTCAAAATGAAAGATGTCTAGTCTACATGGACGATATAATAATTTACTCAGCAACCATTCATTAACATATTTCAAGACTAACTGAAATTTTTCAGAGATTACAAAAAGCCAACCTCAAAATTCAACCCGATAAATGTGAATTTCTTAGAAAAGAAGTCGCGTATCTTGGACATTTAATTACAAAAGTAGGAGTTAAACCTAATTCGCAAAAGACTGAATGTGTGAAAGAATTCCCTGAACCAAAAAATCAAAAAGAAATAAAATCATTTTTAGGACTCACGGGTTATTACCGGAGATTTATCCCAAATTTTGCGAAAATTACAAAACCTTTAACACGTTAACTACAAAAAGACATACCATTTAATTTCAACAAAGAATGCAAAGAAGCATTTGAAACTTTGAAAAACTGTTTGAAACAAAGCCCTATTTTGATATATCAAAACTTTAACGAAGTATTTATTTTGACAACAGACTCGAGTAGTTTTGCCATAGGAGCAATACTTTCTCAAGGAACCATCGGAAAAGACCTTCCAATCACGTATGCCTCAAGAACCTTATGTCCGGCAGAAACACGATATTCTACCATCGAACGAGAACTATTAGCAATCGTATGGGCGGTGAAACATTTTAGACCATACTTATTCGGAAGAAAATTTATTTTAGTAACTGACCATAGGCCATTAACGTGGCTATTCTCAATAAAAGATCCCGGTAGCAGACTTGCTAGATGGCGGCTCAAACTTGAGGAATATTCTTATGAAATTATTTACAAACCTGGAGTTATTCATGTCTTTGACGTATTTGGTTGTAAGGTCTTTCTCATTATACAGAGTGTATGGAACTCTACATGCGGTATGTCCGAATATTAATTCGTAAGGGGTAAATCCGTGAGTTTTATTTTTTGTAATATTATAGCATATAGTAGCGAATGGTAAAATGTCTAAGGGATGGTCGTTTGGACTTTCTGCTACGTGTGCTCTAATCATTTCCATAAGTGTAGCATGATAACGTTCTATACTTCCATTACTTTGGGGATGGTCTACACTGGAAAAAGTGAGTTTGATATCGTATAAATTACAAAGGTCTTTCATTAAGTGATTATTAAATTCTCTTCCACTATCGCAGTGAATTCTTTGAGGTGTTCCATAGTGTTGGAAATAAATTAACAGTGAGTATATTACGGATTTTGCAGATTTATCTTCAAGTGGATAGGATTGAACAAATTTTGTTAATTCATCAGATATAGTTAGTGCATAATTTTTCGTTGGGATTTCTATAATGTCTACATTTATTCTTAAAAAGGAACCTTTGGAGTTTCAGTTACTATCATTGGATTGTCTAAATTCTTTCTGCAAATTTTTGTTTTCTGGCAAATTTCACATTCTTTAATATATTTTTCAACATCTTTTATTAATCCATGCCAATTTTATTTTTGTTTTATCCTTCTTATAGTTTCATTTATACCTCTATGCATGTTGGCTTTTCCACTGTGATACTGTTCAAGTATTATTGGAATTTGATCCTTATCTGGGGTTTGAACTATATCTTGGCAGATTTGAAATTTAATTTCGTCTACTTCTGCTAATATATAGGAAAGTATTTCTTGAATTGGAAGATCTGGATTATTTTCGACATGGTAAGTTTTTGATGGTTCGAATAAATTTTAATCTTTATAAAGTGAGGTGAACATATATTCAATAGCTTCCGTAGGATCGAAAGGTACTGGAATAATATAATATTTTCTGTGTTGTACTGATAAACTGTTAAGAACATTAATTTTGTTATGCGAAAATAAATCATATTCTTCCTCTAATATATCTTCTAAAATTTTTTCATGTAGCTCGGTTGCTTTATGTTCTTGTGGAAAAATTATGATGTTTTTATGGTTTTTATCTAATAACTGAGCATTTGAGAATTCAAATTTAGAGTAATCAATTAAAGATTTAGTTTTATAAAGTTTAACAAAGTTTTTGAGTTCTTCTAAAACTGTTTCGGGTGCAACAATTGTTTCTGTGTCTGATACTTCTTCTTGATCTTCATTTGTCATATGAATTTTCGAATAAAATTTTGCGCATTGATTAAAGTGATTCACTTTGATTCGTGATAAAGCATCCGCATTTTTATTAATTTTTCCAGGTTTGTAAATAATTTCATAAGAATATTCCTCAAGTTTGAGCCGCCATCTAGCAAGTCTGCTACCGGGATCTTTTATTGAGAATAGCCACGTTATGGTCAGTTACTAAAATAAATTTTCTTCCGAATAAGTATGGTCTAAAATGCTAATAGTTCTCGTTCGATGGTAGAATATCGTGTTTCTGCCGGACATAAGGTTCTTGAGGCATACGTGATTGGAAGGTCTTTTCCGATGGTTCCTTGAGAAAGTATTGCTCCTAATGCAAAACTACTCGAGTCTGTTGTCAAAATAAATACTTCGTTAAAGTTTGGATATATCAAAATAGGGCTTTGTATCAAATAGTTTTTCAAAGTTTCAAATGCTTCTTTGCATTCTTTGTTGAAATTAAATGGTATGTCTTTTTGTAGTAAACGTGTTAAAGGTTTTGTAATTTTCGCAAAATTTGGGATAAATCTCCGGTAATAACCCGTGAGTCCTAAAAATGATTTTATTTCTTTTTGATTTTTTGGTTCAGGGAATTCTTTCACACATTCAATCTTTTGAGGATTAGGTTTAACTCCTTCTTTTGTAATTAAATGTCCAAGATACGCGACTTCTTTTCTAAGAAATTCACATTTATCGGGTTGAATTTTGAGGTTGGCTTTTTGTAATCTCTGAAAAATTTCAGTTAGTCTAGAAATATGTTCATGAATGATTGCTGAGTAAATTATTATATCGTTCATGTAGACTAGACATCTGTCATTTTGAATTCCTAATAAAATATTGTCCATGACACGTTGGAAAGTACTTGGGGCGTTCTTCAAGCCAAATGGCATACGACAATACTCGTAATGACGATTTTCCACTGAAAATGCAGTTTTTGGAATGTCTTTAGAATCGATTTCAATCTGGTGAAAACCTGAAGCTAAGTCGAGTGTTGTAAAATATTGGCATTGTCCTAACTGGTCAAGTAAGTCAGTGATATTGGGTAAAGGATATTTATCGTCAATGGTTACTTCATTGAGTTTTCTGTAATCAATTACGACTCTCCATTTTTGTTTACCTGATGCATCCAATTTTTTAGGTACAACCCAAACTGGGGATGACCATGGGGATATAGATGGTCGTATAATTCCTTGGTCTAACATTTTTGAAATTTGTGTTTTAACTTCATTCTTATGGATCTGTGAGTATCTGTATGATTTTGTGAAAATAGGTTTAGCATCGTTGGTATCAATAGTATGTTTGATCTCATTAGTGAAAGTTAGTTTGTCACCGTCTAAATAAAATATATCTGAGAATTTTAGGCATAATTCAGTAATCATTTCTTTTTCCTCATCATTAAGATGTTGAGTTCTCAATTGTTTCTTGATTTCATACTCTCTGTCTACTTGTGTATCAGAATAAAAATCATTTCCTGAGTTGAAATTCATAATTGATTCTGTATCAATTATTGGTTCTAATATTAAATCAGAAAAATTTACTATCTTTGGAATATTGTTGACATTAGCAACTGTTGTAAAGAATTCTCCTTCATTATTTATTCTTACAAGTGCATTAGGAAGACGAACTTTGTCCTTTTCTTGAGCTAACAGTATAGCATCAACGTTGGTTAAATTTGTTTTTAATTTAAATACTTGTTCTGTTCGTGGTTCAATAGAAATTGTATTTTCATATTTTAATTTGGGAATTTTGTTTTGTTCTGTGCTAATTTGTTCTGGTTTTTTCAATTCTACCTTGAATAGTGGGACAGTTTTGAAATTTGTTTTCAAAATTTTATGTTTTATGTCGACGATTCCATCATATTGTTCTAAAAAGTCTGATCCTAATAATCCATCAAATTCTATGTCAAGATCGTGTACGTATACTTTGTGAAAATCATTTTCTTTAAAAGGTATCATAACCGATTCTGTGATTATAATTTTCTCATCAGTTATTCCACGAATTGGTAAATTTTCTCTGTTTCGCAAATTATATTGTTCAACTACTTTTGGTTTTAGTATCGAAATTCCTGCTCCTGTATCAATTAAAAATTTGTATCGGTTTGTAATGTCTTTTATATAATATAAATTGTTTGGATTAACAGAATTTAAACTAATTTCTGAAGATTGCTTTGCATGAAGTTCGTGCAATTGACTCGTTCCGGTGTTTTGTCCTGAATCTGCAACAATTTTGTCTGTTCGGCAAGATTGCTCAAATTCTCTGTTGTCGTTTCTTCTTGGTTCGCATATTGAATCGCTGGAGGTCTGTCGCGAATGAAAATCCTGATTATTTCATCATAATAAAATTCATTGTTGGGAGTGTAATCTTCGTATTGCGAGTCTGGATAATAATTATTAGCAGTATAATAATTATTAGATGATGCGTCATTGTAAGGATAAAAGTTCTCATTGTATTCATTTTGAAAGTAAGAGTTGTCACTAAGTTCATGTTGAAAGTAAAAGTTTTCAACTGGTTGTTCAACATAATTTGTTTCATTGAAATGGTGTGTTTGATGTGTTTTTTGAAAATTGGGATTTTTTTGAATTACTGGTTGTCTCAGTTGGAACCTGTTGTAATGTTGTGCTGGATTTCTTTGGAATTGATTTGGCCTGTGTTGGAAATTTTGAAATTGAATTGGTCTTTGTTGAAACATTTGAACATTCTGGGAAGTTGGCATTGATGGGTGTTGAGAATTCTGAAAATTCTGAGGGTTTCTGTTCAAGTTAGGATTGAAACTTACAGATTGTTGGTAGTTTCTTTGAAATTGTGGATTATTTGGACGTACAGTAGTTTGCATTTTTCTTTGTTGATTATTAAAAGTATTTTGGATTTTTCCTTGGTTGTATTTCTGAGTTTCGAAATATGATAATTGTAGTTCTCTTTTAATTCTTAAACATGCTTCGATCATATTCGCTGGGTTAATTGCGCGAATGATATGTCCAAGTCGGGGTTCTAGTCCTGTTAAAAGTGTATTCAACACCATAGATTCAATAAGTGTTGATTGTGCCGCTTTTTGTAAGTGGGTTAAATTCGATTTCTGAATACATGAAAGCATTTTTGCGTTGTGGGTTTGTAGTCTAGAAAAGAATGTAAGAGCGCTTTCTACGTTTAATTGTTTGATTCTTTGTAAATCTTGAATAAGTGATGTTAAATCTCTAGCGTCACCAAAATGAGCATTTAAAAGAGTTTTGATTTCACCATAAGTGTCTGAATTTCGTGAATTTATCAATTGAGAAGCTTTTGATTTCAATTTATTTTTTATATGAATGGTCAATAGAACTTTTTGTTGACCGATTGCCATTTGTTGGGCAGCATCGCAAGCATTCAAAAATGTATTCAATGTGATTGGATCTCCATCATATTCAGGAATGATTGAGAATATTTCAGATAATTTATAAGGTTCTAATTCTGGCGGAACATCAGTATGTTCTCGTTCATTATTCAAATTTTCGTCGGTTGATGATATTTTGAGTTGTTTTTCCTTAAGATGGTTAACGGAAAATTGGGTAAATTGTCAAAATTGGTAATAGGACAGTTTCAAAATTGAAAATTCGAAAATAGAAATTTCAAATTTTGAAATCACGTAGTTCGAATATTCAAAATATTTAATATAATGACTAGGATGATTCAATGTCACACTAATTCCTTACAGCTAAATCGGTTTCTTCGTGTTGGTTTCTTTGGGTTGACGGAAGATGAAATCCTTTCTACTGTGTGAGGCTAGCGCTACTCTGGGATGAGCAACGTTGGACGACTTCCGCGTGTTTCTCGATGCCTTCTTGGACAGCAAGATGAGCAGCGTACAGCGACTTACGCGTGTTTCTCAGAGCCACAGAGACCGTCTTCTCGTCTTTGTTTCTGGTTCTTCTCCCTTGAAGGTTTGGTAACCACCACCGTTGTGTAGGGATGTCTTCTTTCTTTTTCTTCGTTTCTTCGTGTGAGGGTGCCTTACCCTCGGCTAATTATTCTTCTTTCTTCGGTGTTGAGGGATCCTACCGACTGCGCCAATTTGTTAGATTGGATTCCACTCAAATCCGTTTTTAAAAACTTTACTTTATTTTACAAACAATAAAATATTCAAATACAATAATTTAACGTGAACTTGCACGGACTAAAGCTTGCAGCAGTAATAGTGATACGTCGATTTTGAGGTTTCATTTATAAGCTTGGAGATGCTGACTGGGCGTCTTCTGGCTTCTACGTCTTCAATAAATAACTGGAGTTGCGTTACAGGATAACCTTGATAGTCGGCGACATCCTGGCACCATTGGGATTAACTGCGTAGATAACTGCGCAATTTGGAATAAAGGTCCATTGTATTTTTTCATATAACATATATATATATATATATATTTGCTGACAAATTATCCTACCAAATTACTAATATTTTCAAGGAGTTCCCAAAGATAAAAATAGCTATATATAATAACACAAAAATTGCAAATATTTTTCAAAAGTCAAGGATACAAGGTTAATGTTTCAACACGCTGAAAGTCATTCATGATTCTCCCAACTAAAATTCTCTTTTCACAAAAACTACGCAATTTTCCCAGCTACATTTCATATCGATTATGTATAGATCTATTATCGATAATGAATTGGCTAGAGCAATTTGAAAACGACGAATACAAGGACCGCATGGCGTTTAGGTTTGCCACCGCTAATAATACTGTTTCGCCAATAAGCATTATTTTGTGCCGAAACTAAACTTTCAATGAAATGTTCATTTTTCAACACGCTGAAAGTCACTCATAATTCATCCGACTGAAATTCTTTTTGCACCAAAAACTGCGCAATTTTCCAAGTAGCATTACATGTAAATTATATATACATATTTTCTTGATAATAAATTGGCTGCAGCCATTTGACAACGACGAAACATATCATCGGCGAAGCAATATTCGTAAACCACTGTCGCCTGGGACCGTATGGTAAGGTTTGAAAATAGAATAAATTCCATTGAATTGAAGTTCCTAATTCTTGTGAAACATATTTGTCACAATTCATTATATATTTACACGGTGTTACAAAAAGTTTTCACTATTCATTCACAAGAAATGTGCAATTAATTTTAATTTTATTCGAAACAGATTACTTATATAGACTACTTGATAAAAATATTCACAGATGATATCATAAAAATATCCAATATGAAATTGGCAATTGGGAAGACCATAAACGATATCTGGAGAATGTACGATTGTAGGATTTGTAGGTTTTCCAGATGTACATGTGAGACACGAGATGTCCGTGGAATTGCTCATTACTAATATCCTATACAATAGGAGTATTTGGATCAGAAATCCACCATGAAACAACTACTTTCCTGGCTAATACTGTGACCAACATCGAATTACATCTGATAAAATTTCCTTGCAGTGTTCCTCTCCAATTGCTTGTTGCATGGGAATGTTTATCAAAATTTTCGGACCACCTATAGACCGATTTCGGGGTGTTGCCCCTCATCAGTTTAAGGTAGGTCTAGTAGTCAATAACTAATGACTGCAACGAAAGGTTAGATGTAAATCCCATTTCAGGGCCGCGAACGCGCCCGCATCGTGGATAAATCCAAACTGAGAGCTCCACTTTTATCACAAGTAATTCAATGCATTAGCCAGTAGTTATTTTTTGATAGATTTTCGACCCAAATACTGCTATTTTACAGGATATTAGCAATAAGAAGTCCTACAGACATCTTGTGTCTCATATTATAAGCTCATTGGAACTACAGATTTTTTTATTATTTTGTTACAAGAAAAGGCTTATCTTTCTCCGAAGTGGTTTTCCATAGACTTCCGCAGAAAGTTTGGATTTGGAGTTGGATCTACAATAAGTCTCCTTTTTTTGATGATTTTTAATAACTGAACCAAGATAGGCAAAGTCCAAACGTGGCTAGGTAACGAAAATCTGAAAGCCAGTGACTGGGGGTGGACTGAACAATATAATCGTTTAGTTCCCGTAAGAACCACTGATCCACCAATCCCTAAAACATTGCTTGATCAGATTTCGTGTTCATGCAGGAAAAAGGGATGTTTTGATGCATCATGTACTTGTAAAAAACACAGCTTGAGATGTTCGAATCTTTGTGCACACTGCCACGAAGATACCTGTTACAATTTACTAATAAATAATAATTATACAATTATGTCTGATGATGAATGTATATCCGAGGATGAAAGCGATGATTTCATGTCAATAGAGAAGTAGCAGAATGCGATGAGCCTGCCAAAAAAAGAAGGATTTTGTACTTGTTAAAATAAAAATGTACAGTTATTATGTAAGAAAATTGATTACTTTGATTTGTAATAAAAAAGCTGCTATATATTCGTATATTGTCTGTAAGTAAAGATATGTATCAAAAAACATAGAATACCTGCTCATTCTTTCATCACTCAAACAAACTTAGGCTTTTATAAATCATTTCTGCTTGGCTTGAGCTTATAATATGAGACACAAGATGTCTGTAGGACTTCTTATTGCTAATATCCTGTAAAATAGCAGTATTTGGGTCGAAAATCTATCAAAAAATAACTACTTCCTGGCTAATCCATTGAATTACTTGTGATAAAAGTGGAGCTCTCAGTTTGGATTTATCCACGATGCGGGCGCGTTCGAGAGCGGAGAGCTGGATGCGTGTGAGGTCATCCGATTGAAATTTAATAAATAGATTTGGAAAGTAGACGTGAGCAGTAACAAAACGTCTATTCTGAATTTTCGATAAAACGCGTTTAAGTGTGTTAAAAACTAGTAAGAACATGAGGAAAACGACCGACTGCGCGTGAGCGATCGAGTGGTGGGGAACTGTGCGAATCGAGGAGAAGCGTATATAATATAGTAATAGGCGCGCGCTGCGCGCAACTTATAATTCTTTGCATTTGTTTATCTTGGCATGTACTGCAGCTATTTGATTGGTCTTTTTCTTGATTTTGGGGTATCTGAACCTGATTCGTGACTCAGATTTCATGAGTGATGAAAGAATGAGCAGGTATTCTATGTTTTTTGATACATATCTTTACTTATAGACAATATATGAATATATAGCAGCTTTTTTATTACAAAACAAAGTAATCAATTTTCTTACATAATAACTGTACATTTTTATTTTAACGCAAGTACAAAATCCTTCTTTTTTTGGCAGGCTCATCGCATTCTGCTACTTCTCTATTGACATGAAATCATCGCTTTCATCCTCGGATATACATTCATCATCAGATATAATTGTATAATTAATATTTATTAGTAAATTGTAAAACGTATCTTCGTGGCAGTGTGCACAAAGATTCGAACATCTCAAGCTGTGTTTTTTACAAGTACATGATGCATCAAAACATCCCTTTTTCCTGCATGAACACGAAATCTGATCAAGCAATGTTTTAGGGATTGGTGGATCAGTGGTTCTTACGGGAACTAAACGATTATATTGTTCAGTCCACCCCCAGTCACTGGCTTTCAGATTTTCGTTACCTAGCCACGTTTGGACTTTGCCTATCTTGGTTCAGTTATTAAAAATCATCAAAAAAAGGAGACTTATTGTAGATCCAACTCCAAATCCAAACTTTCTGCGGAAGTCTATGGAAAACCACTTCGGAGAAAGATAAGCCTTTTCTTGTAACAAAATAATAAAAAAATCTGTAGTTCCAATGAGCTTATAATATGAGACACAAGATGTCTGTAGGACTTTATTGCTAATATCCTGTAAAATAGCAGTATTTGGGTCGAAAATCTATCAAAAAATAACTACTTCCTGGCTAATGCATTGAATTACTTGTGATAAAAGTGGAGCTCTCAGTTTGGATTTATCCACGATGCGGGCGCGTTCGCGGCCCTGAAATGGGATTTACATCTAACCATTCGTTGCAATCATTAGTTATTGACTACTAGACCTACCTTATACTGATGAGGGGCAACACCCCGAAATCGGTCTATAGGTGGTCCGAAAATTTTGATAAACATTCCCATGCAACAAGCAATTGGAGAGGAACACTGCAAGGAAATTTTATCAGATGTAATTTGATGTTGGTCACAGTATTAGCCAGGAAAGTAGTTGTTTCTTGGTGGATTTTTGATCCAAATACTCCTATTGTATAGGATATTAGTAATGAGCAGTTCCACGGACATCTCGTGTCTCACATGTACATCTGGAAAACCTACAAATCCTACAATCGTACATTCTCCAGATATCGTTTATGGTCTTCCCAATTGCCAATTTCATATTGGATATTTTTATGATATCATCTGTGCATATTTTTATCAAGTAGTCTATATAAGTAATCTGTTTCGAATAAAATTAAAATTAATTGCACATTTCTTGTGAATGAATAGTGAAAACTTTTTGCAACACCGTGTAAATATATAATGAATTGTGTACAAATATGTTTCACAAGAATTAGGAACTTCAATTCAATGAAATTTATTCTATTTTCAAACCTTACCATACGGTCCCAGGCGACAGTGGTTTACGAATATTGCTTCGCCGATGATATGTTTCGTCGTTGTCAAATGGCTGCAGCCAATTTATTATCAAGAAAATATGTATATATAATTTACATGTAATGCTACTTGGAAAATTGCGCAGTTTTTGGTGCAAAAAGAATTTCAGTCGGATGAATTATGAGTGACTTTCAGCGTGTTGAAAAATGAACATTTCATTGAAAGTTGAGTTTCGGCACAAAATAATGCTTATAGGCGAAACAGTATTATTAGCGGTGGCAAACCTAAACGCCATGCGGTCCTTGTATTCGTCGTTTTCAAATTGCTCTAGCCAATTCATTATCGATAATAGATCTATACATAATCGATATGAAATGTAGCTGGGAAAATTGCGCAGTTTTTGTGAAAAAAGAATTTTAGTTGGGTGAATTATGAATGACTTTCAGCGTGTTGAAACATTAACATTTTATTGAAAATTTTATCTCAGCTCAAAATAAAGCACATTTTCAGATATTTTTTTTTTCTTTAGACATTTTTGGAGACTCATTCCAAAATACGTGAATAGGCCTTTCTAACAGTGAAAGGATTTTTCAAATAACTCTATTATACTAGAAGTTATAGCGCCTTCTTTTAATTAATTTTTGGAATATCCCATTTTTTTTCGTTTTTTCCATGTAATTTTTGTCACGACCAAGCTGGCGCGTCGTAGATTTCCATTTCATATGTGGAAAGACATAAGGAATCGACCTGCATAGATCCCATTTTAATATACCGCAAAAATGGGTCATACTTTAAAACATGCGATTTCGGCGCTGTTCCCACCGGACTATAAACGTTTCTCCTCGATTCGTACAGTCCCCACCACTCGATCGCTTACGCGCGGTCAGTCGTTTTCCCTCATGTTCTCACTAGTTTTTAACACACTTAAACGCGTTTTATCGAAAAATCAGAATAGAGGTTTTGTTACTGCTCACGTCTACTTTCCAAATCTATTTTTTAAATTTCAATCGGACGACCTCAAACGCATCCAGCTCTCCGCGAAAATATTTCAAAAAAAAAATTCAAATGAGGATTGTGCGAAAAGTATTAATCCGACTGAATCCAGGTGTTGTACACATAAGGCGCACGTCAATAGCTACTATCGTGCAAAATTTCAGCTCTTAAGAAATGGCAGAGTTATAAATTTAACAAAAAAAATACAATTTTCCGGTTTTTTCCGCTTTTCTCCGGTTCTAATTATCCGATCGGATTGCTTGATTCGTCATTCTCTTCGGAATTCAATTCTCTACAGTTTATCCTCTTGCACCGTTACCACTGCTTCAACAGTTTCCATTTTAAAATAAAATAAAAAAATAAAAAACGCGATTTTTTGTTGTTTATTGTTTATAACAAATTAAAAAATTACATTTTCGAGTTGAGGACATAGTGGAAATAAACTACGGGCATGGGATGGCACAGGCGGCTTCCAGGTAGTATTTTTGTCAAGGACAATATCTCTATTGCTTGGCCTAAAATTGAAGGAGGTATCCCATCTGGCCAGGACCCTTGTTAACATCTAAGCTATATAGTTTGGTGTAGATATCGGAAATTTTTATGACACAATAGGGTATATCAACATTAGTAAATTGAATAGGTATTTTTGAAATATCACAATTGTTGTTAGTATAAACTGAGGAAAAGAATTCAGCAAATTGGTTAGCTATTTCAATACCATTTTAGCATTTTGTTCCATTATACGATAACTCACTCAAAATGTTAGAGGTTTTTCTTTTGGCATTTCCATATTTCCAAAAGCTTTTCTTATTATGTGGTATTGAAGATTCAGTCATGAAGATATAATTTTGATAGGATTCGTTTGTTAAACGTTTACAAAGTGTCCTGAGACTTGCAAACTCCAGGTAGTCATACGCAGAATTTGTTGATTTGAATTTTTTATGAGCTCTTTATTTTTCACCAAATACAATTTCTTAATTCCTGTGAGTACCATATAGGAAATGTAGACTTGGAAAACTTTTTCAGTCTCATATACAGATCGATGGCTTGATTTAAAATATTATAAAGAATATCATGGTATCAATAGGTTGATTGTTAAACAGTAGATACCAGTCTACAACTGAAATGAATGATAAAATTGAATTGTAATCTGCATTTTTGAAGTCTCTATAGAATCCAAGAGGTGAAAGGCCATGATCGGCATTTTCATCGAAATCGACACTAAAGGTTAGAGATGGATGATATTGGTCTGGCGGTACTATATTGAAGTCAGCTTTTTCGACAAGAGTATCTGGAGTTTGCAAAAAGATCAAGTCAAGAGTTGAGTTAACATGGTTACGGATGGAATTTGATTGAAATAGGTTATGGAATGCACACATGTTAGACAGTGTATCTAACGATTCAGATTCGGCTCGTGATGAGTTCAATAAAGGTACTGCTGTAGAACTAAGATTGTCCGCAATCCAAACACTATGCGGTAAGTTGAAGTCTCCAAGAATACATAATTGTGCTGATGGACATTTTTCAGAAATACGATCAATTTCTTCATTAAAAGCAATATAAGAAACCGTTGTTGACTTAGGAGGGAAGTAAGCTGCAGCAAAGATGTATTGGTTTTTACCATGACCAAGTAACACAAATATATGTTCATAGATTTGAGTAGACTGAATAACTTTTAATTTTAAGTCATTGTGGACTGCAATCAGAACCCCACCTCTGTTTCAGCTCTTGTTGAGCGAGTTCTTCCAATTCTTGTTGCTTTCTTGTGTAGTCAGGGCCGATGAAAACATTGGTACCTCTTAATTTTGATTTTCCTTTTAAAACTTGAATTGCTTCATCTCTGCCACCCTCAGGGACCGATGTCCTTTTTTGATGGGTTTTCCGAAGTGTGTTACATGTTTGATTGAAAACGGATCTACTGTTGCTTTTTGAAAAATATTCTGTACATCTACTGCATCGTTGCTATTTTCTACTAAATTAAAAACCATAATATTTCTAGAGCGTTCTTCTCGTTCATATAGTTTAGTGAATAATTTGTCGGACTCAGGTTTTATTACGTCAGTTGAGTGATTTTGGTTTTCCACTTTTGATCTTAACGTAGCCAGCTGCACATTCAGATCTTCAAAAGCTTTAAGTAGATTCGGAATTTGAAGAAGGCCAAACTGACAGCTGTCACAGTAGAATTTGAGAAGACGCTTACCTTTGAGATCAATAACTTTGATTTCTGAGGCACTGAGATCTGAACAACTTTTATGTAGGGTTTTATGGCAGCCATCGCAACACATTGAATCTTTGGAGTCGGTTATTGACACGTTGCACTTCAAGCACGTCTGCATTGTTGGAATTGCAAGCTACCATTAGTGGACATATTTTACCTTCATAAACAAGTACTGATTGTCGTTTCGAGGAAATCTTGAATATTTTTGGCCGTCAAAATTTCAGATTTTGTGCTTCTAAAGCCATCCGCTTTCCTTTTCAATAGCGCTTTTAACTTGCAATTATATTTATGTTATTTTTTTATGTTTAGAATCGATCTAAGCATTGAGTAAAAGGCCCATAGAAAGCTAGGTTCAAATTTTTCTGATAGGTGTTGAAAATATCATATTAAAACATTTTCGTGTGATTCACTTGGCAGTAAATCAATGGTTTGTTTACCGTGCGTAATGAGCTATTTACTGACGCTGAGTGTCATCTGTTTGCGCCTATTTTCTACCAGTGGCCGTAGGTAAAAGATATAAAAAGAAAATAAAGTTTCTCAATTTGTCTTTTCAAGTATCTCATCCAAAATAAAATTTTATTTGGGACATTTTTCCAGTTGTGAGTTTATTTTTGTTAGTCGATGTCAGCTTCCTTCCATGAGATATTTTCCATTTTGTGAAGGAGTACACGTTTCTTATATACAACATATTTAAGCAGGAGCTCTCGTAACCACAATGAATTTCGAACCATTGATTTTTTTCAATCTGACCATCATTTTTGAATAACTGAAATCCAGCCAATCAAGTTTTTATTCATTATAAATTACATATTTAAAAATCACATTAATCAGTATCATAATATATCATAGGTATCGTCTGAAGTCAGTTGATACGGCTCCAGTCATTTCTTTTTGGTATTGCTCCTTCCAAATCTCATATGCCCATAATCGTCAGAGATTTCTTCCCCTTTTCTACCAAATCTCATGTGACCGTAGTCATCCGAGTTGCCCTGCTGTCGCTTTGAAAGTTCGAAGATGTCATCATCATCAACTGAAAATAAAACATACACATACTGTTTAGTTTACTTGCGATCTCATTTTTGTTGTTTTTCTTGGAATCGTTTTTTTGTTTTTGGAATATTCTTTAATCTTTTAGATGCACATTATATGTTTATAGCTATTTTAACTTGAATGCTATATTACTAATTCAATTCCAGAAAAATAATTTTGTATATTATGACAAAATAATTATAAAACAGTTTTACTTAAAATCGGTTGAAATTTACCAACTTTAAAAACTTCCAACTTCCAAAGAGGACTTTAACTATTGTGTCGACAAAACCATTTCATGAGGAGTGGACGACATTACTTGACGGTGGAATCTAACGGATTAAATTCAACGGTCGAAAAAGACAGTAGTTGTGATCTGTTGGAGACTTGCCGATGAAAATATCTACTGAATATCTTTACGCAGAAGATTGGATGAATTAATCCAATTTTCATTTCATAATGATCTTTCGTCAAGTAGAGTCGTACCTATACACTTTATGAAATGCTTTAGCTTTATTTTGAAGTCGACACATTGGTAAGAGTGCTTTTTGAAACCTAGAGATGTAGCTGGGTATAGTTATAAAGAAATCATTTTTCAATTCCACTGAATGATCAAGCATTCGCTGATGTTTGGCAATAACCATGACAGATATAATAGTCTTAGGGGATAGAGTTGTTTTGTGTTAGAGATTTACTGACGAAAATACTGATTGAACGTATTACATTATTTCAAAAACTACAGAAACATTTATAATCTCTTGTTCTTGTTTCAGTTCCTAGTTCTCGAGTTTTCTAGAACTCAGACTATATCACTGATATTGAATTTTGAGACAAATGGAAAATAGTTGACGTTCAGTGTTCGTTTTGTCAAGTGAGGCCGCATAGTGGACTGACGCAAAATAAATTATCGGAGTGCCCAAGTAATTTTTTGTAAACTTTATTCCGTTAAAAAACTTGAAAACACGAAAAATTCTTACACTTATTATTCGATAGTTAAACTAATACTGCCAAGACCCCAGACTGGCAGACCATGAGGAATATATTTGTTTATAATACTTCAACTGGGATGATTTCTATGTTTATATTTAGTTCGAAAGATCGTACAGTTACGACAAAATACTCACATCATTTCTTGGAAACGTCGTCGAACTCGGTGATATATTTTCTCTTCCTGGAGATTCAAATACAGAGTGTTGCGAGGAGTTTGAACTTCTTTAATGATCTATCTTTCTTGTTTCAACGAAATATCTTAAATGGAAACCACCGGTCAGCAAAGTTTTACAGTTAGGTTCAAAGAAAGTACTATCATTTATTACGTAACTTCTTTGAATTTCATATTTTATTCTACGTCAATAAAGAACTTAAGGCTGCTACATGACTGCTGTGTTACCAGGTATAGTTTCTCTTACCTGCTCTCGGTTGTAATAATATTATTCCAGAAGCAAAGCACGTCTTTCGTAGATAAAAATGAACAAATAAATAATTGAGGATTTTATTTTACAATTGTCAATACTTTATTATAAATAGCCATACTAAATTCTTCGCCCGATAGGGCCCAGGAGAGCCGCATTCCCCCCCTGATCATTGCTGGCCAAGGAGGGGGAAGCGATTGTGCCAAGGGGTACACAGAGTGCCGACGTCCCGACGAAAGGGAGCTGATATCCGCCTCTTCCGGTGTTAGCGGTAGGTCAAATATTCCACCTGATTACGGTTGTAGTTCGTATAATCCATGCCTCCTGCAAAGCTTATTCGTGTTTGCAGGGCTGATTACCATGAATTCGTAAGGAAACTCTTGGGGAGGTGAAACCTGTAGAATTTCTCTCACAGGTTTTTCTCATGTGTCGGGATGGATTCGACGCCAGCAAGCTCACGCAGCGCATCCAGACGAATGTACCTATCACTTTTGGTGAAGTATCTTTTTCTGCATTCTGTTCATCCTCATGAAAGGCAGGCTGCAGAACGCTGGGCAAGCATACAACATCGCTGGCTGTATGATCTGTTTGTAGAAACACATCTTGGCCTCTAGCTTCATGCAGATTACCTGGCTGTAAGTAGGTACATGCATTTCAACGCTGCCGCTACTGCAGCCCTCTGAATAGCCAGGTTGATATGCTTGAGCAATGTTGTACACTTGCCCAACAGTATTCCCAGAGATCGCACATTGGTCCGAATATCCGAGGCTTTGTCCTTGAACTTTAATTTCTGAAAACTTTTGATAATTTGATCTTGTTCGGACTTAGCCGGGTTCACCACAATTTTGTTCTTCTCCAGATACGGTAGGATCTTCCTGTCCAACCGATATTTAACCTGCTTAGCAGCTGCGACTCTTAAGAATGAATGGTATCATCTGCGTATATACACTTGCTTCGATAGGATACTCTGCAGATCTTGTGCTGTTAACCCTCACCGCAAAAGTTCGCTCTTTCAGATGAGAATTCACAAGCCTTACCATGTATGGCCCTCAACCCACACGGAGTCGAAGGCTATCTGCATGTCCATCACCTGACCTCTTGAACAACAAGGAAAATCTGCGAGGTTGTACTGTGACCTGCACGAAAGCCGAACTGCTCAGCGGAGATCATATTGAGTTTCTCCTCGAGGGACAGCAAACGTTACAAGAGAATCTTTCCCACTACCTTGGCGACGACGCTCAGTAGTGAAATCGGGCGGTATCTATCGAGTTGGTAGCCATTCTTGACCGGCTCCAGGGTAGGTATTACCAGTGCCTTCTTCAGGTAATTCTGGTAATACTTCCACTTGATGATGGCGTCGATCAAAGCGGAAGCTTATTATTGGCCGAACTGGCAAACATGCATGCCTTCAGACTTGGCTCAAAAATTGTATCGTTTGTTGTCTCCCAAATTTTATAGGACAGCCATATCAATCAATCAATCCCGCTATCTGGTTGCGTTGGCTTCGCTCTTGCGTGACGTGCCTTTGTGTTGGCGACTGTGTAGGCGAGCTGATCGATGGTGATTCGGCCTCCTGTTGAATTCTTCTCCTAACCTCTTCTGGCTTTGTCGGGGGAGTTCTCTTCTCCTGAATCCTCTTCTGCCAAGAAGGGACTGTTGACGGAGGAGGCGGTACGTACCTGACAGGCTCCGGCTTTTTGGATATTTCCACCCTCTCCTCAAGTATTTGAATCCTCTCTTTATAAACAGTATGAGAACCGCGACATTTCGTGTAGACTGCCTGCACTTCTACGACTGCGAAGGATGACTTTCCGCGTATTGAGGCCTCCCGCTAGCAGTTGCATGTCGCGTGTCCCCATCTCTGGCACCTGTGGCACTGGACGATTGCGCGCTTATGGCACCACATCTCTGAGTAGATCCTTATATATGCTGCAGGACTCTCACTGACCTCTGCAGCTCGGAAAGTATCACAGTGTGGAGGAGTTGTGATGAGATATAGTGGCCTGAACCTGGTGTTCATTCTAATCATTTTCTCTACTGGGATGCCGTGAACTTTCAACATTTCCTGCATAAGGTCCTGTTAGTTCACGTTCGAGTCGTGTCCCTCAGAATAAACGCGTGTGTCCTGTCTTGCTGTAGCGTGTAGGTACATGTCGACTTAAGAATTTGGATCATCTTGGACCGATCGTTCTTGTTTTCATTGAAGACCTGAATTTTTTGTCACTATGCATCAAATCGAAGTCACCTTTTAACTCGGTCTTCAGCTGGACCGTCAACGAACGGTCCCAGTTTAATCGCACGTGTATGACAATGGGAGGAAGTATCCTACCCTTCTTGGGTTTCGGTGCTTTCTTCCTAGGGGGTCATCTGGTCTTACGTTATTTCATCGTCGAGGTTCTCCGAGAGTAGTCGGTGAGGGTTTCATCCTCGTTCAACGACTCATAAGAGTTTCTCCTCCTGGGTACGGGTTCCTCACCCGCTACTTTTCTAGGCTTCACTGGCATTTTAGATTTCACGAAGCCATCTTCATCTCCGCTGTATTTCTTGGGAAGAGGGGGGAATTCATCCGGTACTTGTTCTGCGAACGTATCAGCCTTCGCATATGCGGAGCTTCCAAATTCAATGATAGTAGATTTTTTCATATTTTTTCTTGTAACACTCACTAATCTGGACTACCATTGCATCCTTTATCATTTTTTCGGGCATTCTACTAATCTCCGCATGTTTCTCTAGGGCTGCTTTATCATACGCTTCTATTTTATGGTTGACATCATCCACCTTTCTGTAACTGAGCTATATGAGTCTGAGCTGGAAAATTGGACTTTGCCGGGCAACTCTCTGGCTCTAGCTTCTAGCATGTGCTTGTTCTCCTTCATCTTATTTTTCCGTTCGAGTATTCTCTTTTTATCCTCCAGCTACTTCTTTTTGAGGTGACCTTCTTGTTTTGTCTTAAGTCTGGCAGCTTCTCCCCCTTTCTTTGACTCCATCCATCTATGGAAGCCCACCAGCTGAGCTGAGGGCAGTTTCTGAGCTCCATTTGAGGCTTTCGTGGTCGTGTCAGTGTTTGAAAGTGTTGCTGTTCGCAACATTTTCAAAAGGTTTTTGGATTTGCACACTGGACAACAAACAACGCTTTATCAGGTGTCCTGTAACTGGCAGATTTGAGAAGTGTTGTGAACTTGACTTGAAATTTCCACTTCAGTTGTATCATCTTTCCTCTGCGTGTCAAAGATGCTGAAGGCTGAATTTAGTTAGAGGCAGGAGGGTTGTCTCTCTATCTCTTGGTGGGTAGAGGGTGACTTCATCTCCGTGCTTTCTTGTAGGTGGGGGAGGGATGAACATTTCTGCTGGTTAGCTTGGCGGTTTCTGCGTCCTGGGGATCCTCTAAGTGAGGGCCTGGGTTGGAGGTTAGCGATGAGAAATGTGACTCCGTCTTCTGGGCCTTCGATGTTGTGCAGGCCGACTCCTTCTTATTTTTATATTTATAAAGTCCCTTTTGTCCAGTCATTTATTATATGATTCCCTGACAACCCCTGCAAGATACCTCTCGTATACAAAGTCTTCATTCAATAATAAAATATCAGAATACGAATCATTGCATAATCCCACCAAACAATGACATGCAGAAAAAACCGTGAAAAATTCTATTTCAAATAGGTAAATTGGAAATTCAAATATCTTCAAATACTTTTATAACATAATATCATTATCATCATCAACAAATTCATAAGTATTATTAGCAACCACTTGTTCTATCTAATGAGGACCTTCATAAAGCACATGCTTTTTTCAATTTCTCTATCTCCCGCAGATGAATTATCATTTGTCTTTAATCACTCCTATCATTTATCGAAAACATCGTTCAATTATTGTGATTATGACGTTGTTTTCTTCTTTGCTTCCTTCAGCAGTCATTTTTTGTAAGCTAATTGTAGTCTAGCTTTGGATGATGTCATATTTAATTTGGACAAAATTGATTAGGTATTTCTCAAATATTCCTTAGTATCAATTTAATGCGCATCTGGAAGTTGAATTGCTTGTGTGGTGTAGAAGAAAAATCATTTTGTTCTTACTTTCGTGAATGGGATGCATTTATCCAGAGTTTTACTTTGTGTATCGTACAAGAGTTGCTACTTGAGTTTTGATACAGATAAATGAAAACAAATCAGAAATAGCTTAATTGATTTTCAAAATATTCTTCATTGAGATCACTACACTTTTGTAGGGGTTTGAACTAATTTTCGAAGCAGTTTTTCCATTTCGCGTCTTCAGGCGTCGGAAAACGTTGACCCCGCAATTTATTTTCGATCTGTATGGGCATAAGAAGAAATCGTTGGGTGTCAAACAAGGACTGTATTGCGGATGATACATCAGATCGATGTTTTGACTGTTCAAAAACGTTTTTGTTGGAGTTGGTTTTCCTGAGTTTTCCGAACACTTCCTGCAAGCAAATGCTGGTGTACCATTCAGAATTAACCGTTCTACGTTTCTCTAACGAAACTGTGGCGGCATGTCCAGTTATTCCGAAAAAACAGGCGACTATTTGTATCGAAGTGCTTCGTGCGCAAATATATAACTATTGTTTGTTTAGTTTCGGGTTTATATTCTTAAGCAGGCGCTACACGATGCGTCGAATATTTGCTCTAATGCTGGACCGAACATTTGAGTAAAAAAGTTTTTACAGTTGGTTCGACAAATGTTTCTGCTACACGGTGAAACGAATGTTTGAATCATAAACACTTGAAGCAAGTGTGGTACAAACATTTGCCTCTGATGTTCATTATATATTATTTTTCTAATACATTTCAGAAACTCTTGTTTGAGGGAATACGAAATAAGAAAATGTTGCCAATTATAATAAAAAATATACACACCTTTTCAAACCACATGAATTCATTATCAAACCCTACCACTGCTTATGTCGAACGACTCTACGAAACTACGAGTCGTGTAGCAGTGCATCAAATTCACGAATGTATTCCTTCCACCGTTCTAGGAATTCCTTTGAAGGTCGGCCACACGATGGGCCACACTGTTAAGCCTCCAACGTTGGAGGGTGTTCGTAGCATCATGTAGCGCCGGCTCTAGATTTATGATTCATCACCTGCCACGATCTTACCTACACCTCTTATGAAGTAACGAGATTTAATTTTTTCCACACTTTTTGCAACAATCGACGCGAGTTTTTTTTGCGCGATTCTCAAATTATGAGATATCCAACGCGAGCAAAACTTTTTGACCACAAAATGTTTATGTATATTGAATGTATGAGGGTGGAACTAATGCCCAATATCAGCACCGATGTTTTCTGACACAACAGCTAATTTTGAACGACCTTCATAAAATTTGTCATGTAGCGAAGTGCAACCTCGATTGAAATCGGGAAACCAGCGAAACACTTGAGATTCATCATCATTATCAAACGTCGACTTGATCGGCAGCGGCACATTGTTGTTGATTTAATCCACGTCAAGAGTCATAGGAAATCATCGCACGAAAATGTTCACGAATTAATTCCATTTTTTTTACTTTTATCTCGACTCAATTTTGAAGCAGATATCTTCAACCGATTGAGCTGAAATTTTGTATATACGTTTAGTTTGAATGACAATGCATATTTAGGTGTGTGACGTCATCCTAAATCCAACATGGCGGAACAACCAAGATGGCAGACTTGTTATTTTTAATGTATTTCTATAATGTGGGTATCAAATGAAAGGGCTGGCTGAGAATAACTCGAAAAATGAAGTGGCGGAACTCCCAAGATGGCGGAATTGTTATTTTCAATACACTCCTACAATGTAGGTATCTGCGTTGCTCCAATCCGTCTAAAATTTTAGTTTACTGGAGTTTTTGGAGTGGCAATCAAAGGAGTTAGAAATACTCGTTAGGGCCAAATGTTACGTTACAATGTAGATGTTTTCAAAAGGTCTGGTGAATGGTGTGCCATTGGACATATTACAGAAATTATATGGACTTGCTTCCGGGGAGTACAAATGTATCAAATGTATGATACTGACATACCATCCGTCCGTAAAGAGTTCGGTAGAGACAGTGTTCATCTCATTCAATCGAGGATTGTGCAATTTCCAGCAAAATATAGTCTGCACTGCAGTAGTAGTACTAGTACTTCAACCATGCCGTTGTATACTGAGGGTGAAATCATCACAATGTTTTCTTATTGAATAGCTAGACTGTTCGAAATTAATAGGCAAAAAACCTTGCAACAATGATGCGTTGAATGAGAGGAACAGATTTAGAAATCTGACCAGCGATAACTAAAAAGTAAAAAATAAATTAAAAGTAAAACTTATTTTTTAAAAACAAGCAACTTATAACGTCATTACACAATTTAGATAATATAAAAGCTTGTCGCGAGATTTACCTATATAGATAAACAAGTGGGCCGCGGTGGTGTGCGGGTTGAGTCCTCGCCTCATAAGCCAGAGAGCGTGAGTTCGAATCTCAGCATTTCCACCGGTCTCGTGCATGGCATCACACGTATTAAAAAGGTAAGGGCTACGTCTTCCCCTAGCTCGCACAAGTCTCTGACTTTTGAGGGTTGCACGTAGGGGTGCAACCGGTTGACGGATATAACAAAGTAAATTAAATAACTTGATCTAACTAAGTAATCACGAGTACTGAAATCTCGCGTCAAGCTTTTATATCATATAAGTTGTTAAATTGTGTTAAGACGTTATACCTTGATAGTAAAAGGTTTGAAGGAAAAGTTCATTTTATTCTTTTTAGCACATTTAAATGAAAATTTGTTATCAAAAAAATACTTTAAATTTATTTTTTCAAGCAGATATCTGTGACACAAATAGCAGTCGTATGACAAGTTCTGAGGAAGTTCACTATTGAAAATGTCAAAATTCACGATGACAATGACAAATTTGACATATTCGCATAAGTGTTATCATATCTCAAAACCTAAGTGGCAATCCTCGTAGATGCCCATCTCTGGTATGCTTATCGAAACAATCTGTACTCGACAATCGACCTCTCTCTCATTACTCTCCAATGGATTACCTTGTGGAAATCTGATAGAACAATGGAGCATTTTAATATTTTCGTTCACTGATAATACTGTTTAGATGTTTTCGATGAATTGTGATCCGATATCTGCTAGTGATCTTGAGGGGTTTCTGATATTGACAAAATAATCCTTCTTTAATTTCCTGATAATATTTTTGGCAATAGGATTTTTTAAAACAGGTTTAAGAGAACAAGTTCTTCGCTGACAAACATATGAATCACGTGGTAGAATCGCGAACCTTCTAACGAAGGTTCTGGGGACATCTTAGAACTCTCCCGAAAGGCTCGAATGGCCGAGAACTGTAAATACTAGTATATAAGCCACTGGGTATTAGATGGCGAGACAGTGGTAGTCAGTTCGAGAGTTCGAAGATAGATAGCCAAATAGAAATGAAATAGTGAAGTAAATGTATTAGTGAATAATTGTTTTAAGTAGTATTTTAAATAAATTAGAAAAATTAGTTTAGTGCAGTTTTACTACAGTATTATACCTCTGGATAATATTCCCCTACAACATCGATTTTTTTACTGGCAGCTTCTCTATGATATGATTTTGCAAAAATACAGTATTATCTTCGAGTTTAAAGGCGGATTTAGCGGATGCATAAACATAATTTATTCACTAATGTACAATTCATGAATATTTGAACTTTATTAATGCATGAGAGATTACAAAAATATGGTTTACTACTTCTTCAATGCATAAGCACAAGTGACAGTTTACAATTTCTCAACACAAGAAAAATTTTCGAATTCTTCGATGAAAATACCGTTCTACATACTCATTCTCAAAATAAAACACTGACAAGATAACACTTTGTTTCTAGATCACGGGATTTTAAGTGAAATATGTTTGCCATCTTCAAATTTTGAGTCTACGTAGGCGGATAACTTATATTTTCACTTCATTAGTGCATAAAGTTAAAAGTTGGGAACTTTATAGTTATGCATTATGGAATGTGATCATCAATTTTAAATTATGAAACGGATAAATAATTCCATTTGAGTCCGTGTGTTGAACTTTTATGAATTGTGCAATAAAATTACGCATATGCAATGAATTATGCATTATGAATCCGATAAATTGTAGCGCTCAAGATTTTCGGTTACTAAATTCAAATAAAAAAAATATTAGGAATAAATCAAATCCCTCTATCAGTATTTCATGAAAAATTTATTCTGGACAGATGCCACCAGCTCAAAAGGTGTTTAAGGGCGCCACATGATTCGAGCTGCCCAGAATAAAAGATGGTCATCAAGTCCTACACCAAACCATGAAATGTAAAGCCTGAGGTATAAAAGTAAAACTGATAACACTGTAAAGAACTTCCACTGTATATTAATCGTAGAGATAACACATAAACAGAAAACTATAATCAGTTATAAAGGTATAGTTGAAAACGCGATCACGTGATTCCGTTAAACTAACGTAGTAATAACCATTGACCAAATAACCAGCAAAAGAATTAAGTCATACATAAGAATTTAGGAAATTGAGCAATATGCAAAAAAAAGCATTAACATATATTTACATCAATAGCGGAAATTCCAAAAAAAAGGCGGCTAGGAACCCCACTATAACCCAGAGATTAAGCTCAAACTCAGGCGCTGGTCGACAAAAGTTGGTAACACTACGATGTAATTCCGCTTTCCAAAAAAAAAATAAAATCACGATAATTAATAGTTTCTATGTAAATATTATCAAATATGCCGCAAAATATAATATGTATTCAACCCTTTTTTTTGGTAATTGCTTGATCATTTGTTGCCCCCTATCCAGGTAGATATGGCTCCAAGTAAAATTCCAAATATCATTTGGATTGATCTTGATCAAGTCCCGATAGTAAAAAAAACCTTCTCAGAAGGGTTTTTATAATCCTTTTTTTCCTCTACAGATGAAACTAACTCTGAAGAATATCGTCTCGGTATATTGGTTTTTTGTGGCTGGTGAATGATGGAAAATAAAAAAATTCCACTAGTAAAGTGATTTTTTCAGCTGAATCTTTGTAGCTCTTGATCTGAACAGTATCATAGGTCATTCAAATCCCTAATAGGTTTGTGATCTGCCTCTAAAACGACTAATCAATAAAAAGATCAAAGAGGAACCCTTATCACTTTGAGTTTACCAGAAGTCGAATCCCCATACGTGGGCAACAATGAAAAATATCGTCACCCTTCTGGAAACGGTAGACCTAACGTTCCTGCTAGTATCAAGACACACCCAAAAAATTACCAGCGATTTCATATAGTCCAAAATTTCGAAACAAAAAAAAAATTAGGTGAAATCAGCACTACGATTCCTGTGGTATCACTTTCAGCAAGTACGCCCTCCAATACCTAGATGTAGCAGGAAACCTACAATACTCCTGATATCGATACTGCCGATTCTAGTGAATTATTATTAATGTGTAGCGTTCAGCCGTTCAGCCACTTCTGTCGAGATGGCGATTCGAACCCAATATAGGCAACGAAATAGAGAATATGAATAGGGCATCTGAATAAGAAAGTTAACAAAGTGAAAAACAATATACAAGCATGAAAATGGCAATACTTGAGTAGGTAAAAAAAACCTGTTACAAAATCCGTCAATTTTGGTAATAATATTTCCAATATTATAATTATTTCCGATATCAACATCCGAATCCAGAATAATTTCGCATATACCTGTGATAACTCCGATCAAGTAACACAATCTAGAGACTATTAGAAAATACTCGAATATTACTGAATGTTTCATCTTTTCATAATGTTATCCCTCAAGTCATGACATTGTTGCCATATCGCAATTTTTTAAGGATACAATGAGCACGTTAACTAGATTTTGATTTCTGTCGGGTATATTCATGGCAACGAAAACCCAAAAATACTGTCTTGGATGAAATATATAACAATAAGAAGGCAATTGAAACGTTCATTGCAGCTTGTTGAGAGCATGTAATATATGTAATATTTTCATCGCCGAACGGAGAATCTTCGTTGTCGATATAGTCTGGTCAGTACGGCAACGCCACATTCGATATTTGACAGAACAACAACGAAACATTTGAATTTGTTTTCGTCTTTGGCTTATAGGAGTGTTTTTTTGCGAATGAAAGCCATATTCTGAGTTAACTATCGTTGGTTTTTATTATTAAACAATTGAGAAGCATTTTGAAATATGTAAAAGAACATTTGGAGCTGGGAATCTACAATTTAAAACCCATACTCCTGTCACACCTGCTATACTGGTTATTGTGAAAAAACAAATCCATTTCAAGTGTTTCTTCTTCTTCTTAGTTTTTTTTTGCGTTTGCTTCCTTTCGGTGCATTCTGCCAGTGCGACTCCGGGGGTTACAACATAGTCTGGCGAAGCGTCACGTTGCAACCCATGTTTGAAAAACTCCAACGTAATGGTACGCTAACACGCTATCAACTGATATCATAACTTCTTGTCATTCAGGTCGTAGCTATAAGGGATTTCTTGTCTTCTTGTCATTCAGATCGTAACTATTCCATATCCATTGTTGTATCAGCTGTGTCAGTGCTAGAATGTTAGTATGAAACGGACATATGAAACAAACACAGGTGTGGGTTATGATATTGGAATAAAATAGAAGGAATAGAAATATAGGTAACATATCAGAACATTAATAATCCTCCTACCCAACTGAACCACAAATCAAGTCATGATCACAATTTTATACAGTTAATGTGTAGATATTTATTTATGGAAGCAATAATTGACGGGCTTAAATTACATAATACTATATCCATGTGAAGGGGAGATGGGACTCCCTGTTTAATAAATTCCAGATATAGATCAAAATTGGGAACAGCACTGATCGGACATTCAAGAAAAATATAATTGATAGTTTCAATTTTACCACATTCACAAAAAGGGTTATCTATTATTTTTAGTCTGTGCAAATGTTCTCCATGTGTACAATGACCAAATTTCATTCGAATGATCGTAGTGAGGTGTCTTCTGTCTATGTAAGGATATTTGAAATACCATGGGTTCTTCGGAAATTCAGAGTGAATTTTATAATATGAACGCCCTTTATGTTGTATCTCAAGCCCCCATTGAGTATAAAAATCATGTATTATTTTATTTTTACAATGTGACAAAATGTAATGTCTATCAATTTTAATGTTCATTGGAATATTAAGAGTGGAGCCAATTTTTGCTAACAGATCTGCTCTTTCATTACCGTCAATATTGGAATGTCCAGGAATCCATGCAAAATCAAAATGAATATCATTCATAGAAGATAAATATATCATATATTTTATTGTTACACTAATATAATCCATATTAGCATTGTATGACTGATTGCATATTCTTTCCAACGCGCTTTTGGAATCAGTTAGTATAAGATTTTTCAATTTATTATGTTCCAAGCAGAGTATCATCCCCTTATGGATAGCAATTGTTTCGGCATCGCATATATTGGTGATATCTTGGAGTCGAGAGGAAAAGGAAATATCCAATTGTGGGAGATATATACCTATGCCCACTTTGTTATTATATTTGGAATCATCTATGTAAACATAATTATAAGTGTTGTCTAATTTGTCAAGAGAAAGAAGCAAATTTGCACGAGTATTAATTACATGTTTTTGTAAATGTAAGCCGATTTTGTGGATTTCTTGGATATAAATTTCAAAATCTTTACTAAAGTAAGGAAGGATAGTATTTGTATATATTAGATCATCATACTGGTGTGTTACATCCAATGCCGCTACCAAATAAGGAGATGGTCGAGTCCTCCAGTACCCCTATCGTTGGTCACATAATACTTTCAGGATATTCAATATATATAATATTGGGGGTCTGATATCTAATCGTTTACGTCGATATTCAAGACTAACTTCACCTGTTTCTGCTAATAAAACATTAATTAGAGTAGATCGCATTGTCCCTGTTATGATTCGTAAGCTTTGATTATGAATTCTGTTCAACTTAGTCAGATTTTGTTTTGAACATGGTTTAAATAGAATTGAGCCATAGTCTAGATGCGATTTCACTAAACCATGAAATGCCATTAACATAGTTTTGGGATTTGCTCCCCACCATACTCTGCAAAAGCATTTGAGTATGTTCAACCCAATATTTGCACGAACGATAATATGATCTATATGTTTGCCCCATTTTAAATTAAGTTAAGATCACTCCCAAGTATTCAACTTCCTGCACTGATTTTATTGTGTGTGAATCAACTCTTGCTACCAACTTACTGTTATGTGTCCTTTTACCATGAAACCATATCGTTTCACATTTTTGTAGCGACAGTTGAAAATCATGATCAATCATCCATGTTTTAACAATATTAAGTGTTATATTGAGTTTTTGTTCAATGTCTTCTCTTTGTTGGTCTTTTACCAGTATGACTATATCATCCGCATAAGCAATTATTTTGCTATGCTTTGGAATAACATCAAACAGTGAACGCATATAAATATTAAATAAAACCGAGCTAAGAGGTGATCCCTGCGGAATGCCCCTTGTTGCAGTCATAGGTCCATGGATTTCACCATCATTATCCAAGATGTGATTTAATCTATTACACAGAATTTTATATATAAGATTTGCAATATCATGCTTAATACCATATTGCAGGAGGTAAGTATATAGCTTAGAACTGTTTGATCCAGGCCAAATACCATTTGGATGCATGACACCAAGTATGCCAAGCAATCAATACATCCCATTCCTCTCCTAAATCCATATTGATAATCAGATGATATTTTATTATGTTCAATGAACCATTCTACTGTATATTTAATCGTTTTCTCAAGAAGTTTCAATCCGCAAGAAGCTTTTGCGATCGGTCTAAAATTGTTAGCATCATTCGGATTTTTGTTCGGTTTAAGAAAACCCATAATTATGTAGTCTTTCCATGCTTGAGGTAGTAAGTCACCTCTAAGAATTCCATTGAAAATGTCCAGTAAATTGTATTTCATTGTGTCCGGTAAATATACAAACATGTTGTATGAAATCTCGTCCATTCCGGGAGCTGTATTTTTTTTAATATTCATACTAAGATGCAATTCATTGATTTGAAAAGGTTCAGATTTGGTATCTGTGTCAGCGATAGTAAAATCTGGATCTATATCACACACCGAAAGTTTATCAAGAATGGAGATAGCAATGATTCTTCCAGGTAGCTTGTTACTATTGTATTGTTTTTTAGTGTTATCCGAATTTTTTTTATCATTCCCCATATATAGGTAATATTGGATTCTCTATTGAGAGTAGAACAAAAATATTTGAATCCCAATCGTTTTTTCTTGTTTGAAAATCTTCTAGTTTGTGCAATGCTTTTTTTTGATTTAATGTAATTTTCAAGAGTTGTATAATTTTTGAACTACCAGAAACTATAGAAAGATTTACTGGACTATTATTGACGTTAGAATTGCTATGTCTTGTTGATTGTCCATTATTCAAAATTACCAATTCATCGTCATCTAATAGTATAACACTACCATTACGATTCATATGAGTGCTACCCAAAAGAGGATGATGTGCGTTTAAATCTCCCATTAAAATAATATTTCCATCAATAGTATTGAATTAAATGAATTCACTAAAGGAACATTGTTATTTTCACAGTATATATTGATAATATTTATATTTCCAATATTGACAATAATCATCTGACAATCTTCATTCAAACATGATTGATCAAATTGTATTAAATTTTAACTAATATTTTGTCTGATGTCTGACTCCACCATATCCATCAGTTCTATCTTGTCTTATGATATGAAACTGTGAAATATTAAACCTATCATTTGTTTGCAACCATAAATTTGATAAAATTATCTCTATTAGCTCTAACACTTCTAATATTCCATTGCATTACTACCAAATCAATTGAACACATTATATCGTTTTGATCCATTAAATGATTTTATGACGGATCATAGGTACCAATGAAAGTTAAAATTTGGTATTTTGCATTTGGACATGCTCAAAATGCTATGAATCATATCCTGTTCATTAAGTGTTTTATTCTGTGATTCACTATTCGGCCGTATATAATTGTAATTACCTTCATTCGTACTTGTTGATGGAACCTGAGGGCTAACTGTGTTACTATTTCTATTTAAATTAAACATAACCCCATATTGAAGATGATTAATTCTTCCATCCGGATGTATTAGAATATCATTGATTGAGTCTATATTCATATCCCTAGTTTGTCGATCATGAAGTCTGTTGTTTGTGCTATTGTTAGATAAAGCTTGAGAAAATGTTCGTTTATGTTTATATTGTGAATTGTGGGCTACTCTCCATTGGCTTACTGAAATATGATTATTTTGGGGAGCTATGTTACCCCCATCAAGAATAGGAATTTCTCTGAGACTGCTATTATTGATATTCTGTTCTTTGGGAAAAAATTGTGCTGCTTCATGAAAAGATGTATTATCGAAGCTCATTTTATCTCAAATTTTTTTCTGTCGTTCATATTCTCTGCATTCTCTACTATTTGACTTATGTGTATTGCTTTCACAATGCAAACATCTCATATTGTTACAGCTAGAAAATTCATCATTAGTATCATGACGTGAAGCACAATGAAAGCATTTTCTTGTCCCCTTACATTGCTTTATAGTATGCCCAAAAAGTAAACAATTATAGCATTGGGTCACAGGTGGTACATATGGAGTAATAACATATGTCAAATAACATATTTCAATATGCCGTGGTAAGATAATGCCCTCGAACGTAATTTGAATTGTAGTAGTTGGTTTATAAACTGTTTCTCCATTTTCTCTAACTCTTCTATTATTCTTCTGACGTTAATGACTCGGAATGGACTAAAAATTAAATGTTGGATTTCATCTTCACTAAAGTTCGTATTAATACCCCTAATTATTCCCTTGCAAGTGACGCTGTCATGGGGTACATAAGCATTATAGCCTTTATTAGTCAAACCAAAACTAGTAACAAAATCATTAGCATTTTGTCTATTTATGAACTCCACACCAACTTTGTTTCTACCTTTGATTTTAATTTTCTTAATATTTCCCAACTTGAGATCACAGATTTCTTTTGCTATTTGTAAATGATTAAATCTCCCTATGTGATTTCTGGATTCCTCAGTAGCTTCAACAATTACTACAAACGGGCCTAACGAACCTCCTTTGTACAACAATGTTTCAGGTTTTTTATTGTTTGGAATGTCAGTTTTTGTCCCTTCAGTGTTTTTGTCAGTGGTGTTTAGAATCTGTTCAATCATGATATGATCAATGTTAGTAGAATCATTTAGAAAAGTATTTTATCAGAAATCTGCATATTATCAGTTGGGATATTATCCCTCATAAATCTCTGAACTTCCTCATCACCGCTTCAAAATGGATACAGGGCACTTGACAGTTAATGTTACCACTACATGAACTTCCTGTTTTGCATTTATATAAGGTTGAATATCTTACTTTAATCCACCCTTGGAAGTTTTCAGTCTCTAGTGAAATTGTTTCGTCACCATCTAGCTCATTCATATTTATTTTCTTGGATTATTTTGACATGATAATTGGCACTTCTATCATTAATGTGGCCTGGCTCTTTTTTCATTTCGCTCAAACTTTTAAGTCTGAGAAGAGCATCTGCCTTCTTGATCTCGTCTATATTCTTCATGATCATACATATTCTGTCCCATCATTTTCTCCATTTTCAAATGGATTTTTCCCCCAAGATCAAGTTCCTGTGAATACTTGATAGATTTTTTATGAACACTGAATAAAATTCAGAGATATTTCTTGAAAATATTTTAATCAAAATGATTTCATCTTTTTCAATGCATAAGTAAGTTTTTTTTATTGGTGCCCCATTTTAGCCATTTCAAGCACGCCTATGCGTGTTTAAATCGAACTTTCAAAAACGCGCGTTTTTTAAAGTTACCATGGCAACATCAACAACTCGAGAAACAAGAAATCTAAATGACAACTTTTGTCGAATGATCTGACAGCAGTACCTTCTATCGTCTAATAAAATATTACTAACCAAAACAACCTTTATTCAAACATTATACAACAATTTTAATTTTATAAATGAAAATGGAAAGTACAGTTAGTATTGTTTGATATATTGTTATTTCGATTTTTCAAATCGGAGGCAATGGCATTTAAATTGATACTGTTAATATTCTGAGAATGAATGAGGTTGAACTTCCATTAATGGCACTCACTATAACTGTGAAACTTTCTTCTTATTGCTAATGCTCTCTTCAACGTAACCACTCGCCACAGCAGCCGATTTCCATCCTACTTGTCGTTGGATTTGATCTATTGTCATGCCACATTTGCCATAATGGTAGCGGACGTGCGTTGAAAAGCATGTACCGTGTATTTCTCAGGATCATCCAATTTAAGATATCGGGCAATTTGCAAGGGACATGATCCAAATGTATTAATACCAACCACTTGATTGGTACACTTCCCCTTATCATATCGTAGGAAAACTCGGTCTGTATTCACTTTTTGTGGACGCAATGATAAATACTGCTTTACTAAACGCACAAAACTAATTGCTTCGTTGTCGGTTACAGTAAAACGTCGAGCCTTCACTGTCTTAGACGGTCGGATAGTAATAACCAAATCACTTCCTTCTTATTTGATATCATGTAAGCGCAAATCGCATAACTCACAGCTTCCAAGATCCAAAAATACCGAAAATGGCAACCACTTTCAAAAATAGATAGGTAATATCTGGTGATCTATGAAAAACTTCCGCAAATCATCTTCATTGAATATATATGCCTTCTTGGCTACGTTATTCCTACTAATTGCCTTCATGAATGCATGCACTTTTACAAATGATTTTATATCGACTCCTTTGTTTATCCTCAACATACATTGTAATTTTGAATGGATAACCCACATAGTCGACGCCTTGTACTGCTCCGACATTTTCTGAAGGTAAGCAAGCACAACTCGTTCATCTATTTCAATCAACTTTTGCACTTCCATCCAGTGTACGAACTTGTCATATTCTTTGTTATAGGCTTCTCTAGATTTTTGCGGTATTAGTTGCGATTCTGCTTTACTATTCAAAGAATCAATATAAGAATTAATTTTGAAGGACCGCGGTGACAACTATCAATCTTTGATGACAAGTTGCATATTTACTTTTGCTTTTCTCATTTTCACGGCAACGAAAGGTATACTGATTTCACATCACGAAATAGTAATAATACCAGTATTTATGATTTCAAATTGTACCAATAAAAAAAATTGCGTAAAGTATGCGTGGATAACTAGTCTTTCAAACACTTGCAGAGCCGTCGTGTTCGAAAAATCGCGCGTGTTTGAAAGACCTATTTATCCACTTATACTTTAATATACTATTTTAGAAACCATCTAGCCATTGAACAACATCAACTGTTTGGATAACATACACTAATACCTACATCTTGTTGTTTTATCAAACTCCTTTCTAATTTTCTCTGAAACTTTGAACGGGTTTGATTTTTATTAATCCGTAAAATAAGTTCCTCAAATGTTTCAGGACGAGAACATTTAACTAAAATTCATATCTGTGATAAAATGAGTGAGGGTTTGTGTTTTCCTATTCAGGGTGAATTCAACAGTTCAGTTTCTTCCCTGAACTCCATCTAAGCTCTATTAAAGTTTCTTTCGACTACTTAGCAATGGTTGAGGGGAGCGGGGGTTGGCCCCTAGTTCGTCGCCTATATCAACCTCTTTGGGTGAATCATCCGATATGGAATTAGTACTACTTTTAAGTAACAACGGTATCTATTACACCAGAAGATCTACGAGTATCTCTAATTAGGAGAATGAGAAAATCAGAACCGATTTTCATAAAAGCCTTAATGCGCTTAAATATACTAACAAATTTTCCCGAATTAGACAATAAAATTCTAAGTTTGGACACCATTGGTAGAAACAGAATTGGAATGAAACTGAAAGATTTCAAATCTCAAGATTACTATTTAGAACAAAAAATTTAAGGAAAAAACAATAACTTAGAATTATACAGGGTTATTCAAATTCGACTCTATGCATGGGGAACTCGGTAATGGTAAGAGATAGAAGAATTCATGAAGAGGGGACGACTCTACTTGACGAAAGACCATCAAACGAATTATCAAAAATGCAATGAAAGATTGAAATTCGGTTGAATAGGGGGAATGTTACATATTTTAGAGATCAATTACGTAAAAATACTGATCTAGCTTCTTTGGTTCTGGAATTATACAGGAAGAATGAAATTTTTCGATATTCTTCTTTTGTCTTAATATTTTTATTTTGTTTATTTTTCAAAACTCTGCTTATGGAGATATCGTGTTATATTCTTCATTACCAAAGGAAGTGGGGGGAATAGAAAAAAAATATTCTTGTTCGCAATCTATGAAAAACTCGAACACTAGTGCCTCATATACTGGTCAAATTATTTACCTAGTCACCAAAATTTTGGAATTAGTTATCTATGAGATAAATAGAAAAACATCCTTAAACAATTCCGATATTCAATACTCAGACCTTCAAATATAATCAGTAAGCGGTTAAATATAAGTGCCGTTTTAAATCACAAATTCACTATAATTTGAATGGTTTTAACTGTATGAGAAAATAGCGTTACGAGTACTACAAAACTTCATATCCCTACTCATGGAAAATCATTGTAAATTTTTATTAGAATAGATTCTAAAATTATGAAACATTTCAAACTGGATTAGGCTGTTACCACAATGGGAACAAAAAATCGTCAGATACTCTACCTCTTGGGTGGTTGGGGCAATGAGTTTTCATAAAGAATATAATATGTTGATTATTGTCATCACAACAATGATTATTAGATAATTAGATAAGTATATGATGTAGAATGACTTATCACTATTTCGTAGAGTTGATAAAATCAGATGCTCTTGAGATATTCCTCAATTTTTTTAATCGAAAAAAAGAAAAAAAAATCACATAGTTCAGAACCATTAACCTTGAAACCAAGATAACTGGTTTCGACAATAATTTTCAATATCACGGCAATCATAAGTTGAAGAAAATTATCAACGATTTTTGCAATTTTTTCTGAATACATTGAAAACTAGTACCTAATTGAAAAATGCTGAAAATTCTACGGCTTCTAATCAACATCTACTTTGAATAGAATGATGAAAAAAAAAAATGCCAACCTAATGGTCATACAGTGTGGTGAAAAATAATGTAGTTTTCTGATATTTTCGCCGGGTATTTAAATTTGTTTTGTTATCACCTTGTATGCTCTAGAATCTATAATGACATCCTTAGAAGCAGAGTACATTATCAACTCAAACATACAAGAAGGGAAAGAAAACGTAAACAGAATTGATTGCGGTATACCACAGCATTTGTGAATCGCCTTGTATATTTTATGGAGCGCTAAAAAACTGTGATGATTTATGATCTGCGAGTGTTTTCGTCCCATGAAGCATCAATATTTCAAAACTAAAAAACCGCAATGAAATGAATTGAATTCAGTATGTAATGATGAAGAGTTCTTGAGTTTTTTTCATGTGATAGTTGCCGAATGGTATGAAAATACTGCATGTGAAAATTCAAATATTCTGATTTTCTCTAGGGATGCAAGATGGGGAAAAGTCCTCATTTCACAACATCAACGCCCTGCATCCCATATTTCGAAATCCAGTCATGTCGTAAGATCGAATTGGACGCAGCAAGGAGATCGACTTCTAGAAAATACGAACGGTTTGAAACACTTGATGGAACGCCATTTTGTATGACAAAATTAGGCTTACGAATTTTGTTAACTGCAATTTCACTCGACTGCTCAATTACGATAGAAAAATACAACTCGATTTGTGAGACCAGAAAATAAAATAATTTCCATCTTGTTGTATTACTTTAGGTCCGAATGAAACAAAGCAGGTGACAAGCGTTAAGAAAACTTCATTCTTAGCTAATTGGTGTTCGATACATTTTGTTTTATGTTTTCTTTAAATAAAGAGTTGTAACAATTCTTAAAACTTTGAGATGATGCCTACTTGCTGAGGTAAATACATAATAGTCAATTGATTAATATACAGAGTGTGCTATTTGAAACTGCAACACCCATAGACCGATTTTGAATGATGAAAATTTCAAGTTTTAGTTAGTACTCGATGAGCTTGTTGAAAGATATTAACATATATGAATTATTCCCTGCTGAATAACGAGAAGGACCATTAAGTATTTTTTTTAGAAAAAGAGGAGAGTCTATTCGATCTAGGCATATTTTGAACACCTATACAGCAAGTTTCAACCCAATATCTCATATATAAGTGGTTAGTTACATGATGACTGATTCCGTATGAAAAATTGTGTATTTTAAAGAAAAGATGAAATAGCCATCAAAATGAGAAACACATCGAATATTCAGATACGAAGTTCTATCATCGGAATCTATACAGATAGATGTCCCTAGTTCAACGAAAAATCAACTCCTTGACAAATTTAATACTGCAGATTTATAATTTTTGACAGTTATCCTCAAAACGCTTTCCACGAGTATTTGGTGAAGTAAGTTAGAAACGGGTTTTGCGAGTTGTCGAAAATCCAATACCCCCTATCAAAATTGAATCCTGCATATATATAAGGAAAGAGCTCGAACTCAGAAACTGCAATAAACTGAAGGAAAAGGGCATAATAATAAACATTCATTCCTCATCAAGATACAAATCAATCTAACAGGAAGTAGTTTTGGTGTTATTGCTCAAAACACTATGAACATAACCTAATCAAATTGTGCGAAACAATAGGGACTTATATGTAGGTGTTACACTTGAAACAATATATATGAACATAGCTTAATTAAAGGGGACGAAACAATAGATGATAATATGACGCTAGGTATATGAAGTACATGATAAAAAAGTAATAATAACGGAAAGTCAACAATAATAGGTATAAGAAATTAATTTTGAATGTTATTCATTCATAACAAAAGCTCTGAGTTATAAAGCATCCATGTCTTACTGAACTCTTGCTTCTGGGTCATTACTGGTACGCGTAGAAGGGACAGATCCCTATTTAAACACTCCAGGATGGCTGAATATGGTTATAGTTGCTACCACAAAATAAACACGCAGACTAAACCAGCGCACCTCTACAATAAAATCAACTTCCGGGCAGATATTCATAATCAAAATCGACGATTTAGGAACCTGCTGTTACCTTCTCGGAATTAAACTCCTCATTACTGTGGGTTCTTTTCTTTTTTCTTAACATGGCTATACAAGAGGATTCCCAACGAACTGAAGGACTTGTATACTTTTACTTTTGAAAAAAGAAGGCGGGGCTCTGCCATGTAGGAATTTATTTCCACAGCTACTCGTAGGACTACATATGAGTAATACTGGAAAAAGAGACAATCCCAACGGGAGGTGGGGGAAATCCCCGATCCTCTGGAAACTAAAGAAAAAATTAAGATCGGAATTCCGACTTCACAAGAGGAGAGCGGAGTCATACCGCCAGAACTGAGTTCAGATCACGAAAGGGAACTGTTAAAGTCCCCAAAACCTACTGAAGCAGATCAGGATGAGGTAACTAAAGATATGGATAGCCTCAAACTGAAACGCACTCGACTTCCAAGGTCGAGAAGAAAAATGATAAGTCGCTTGCTCAAGAGCGGGATGGCGTATGATACTCAAACCCTCGTGCGGGGCAGTGACTGGGGTCAACAGGGTGGGCCTAATCCACCCTGAATATCTTACCACAGCTCTAACAGGCGAACAATTAAGGGCTCTCCAGCGATCCATTATGGAAGCTGTGAACCTAATACCCGATGAGGGGCCCGCAGGTGAGGTTCCAGAGCTGTACTCTTCGGCCTGGATGGTTACAAATTCCCTGCCCGGACAGCATCAGTACCAGCTGACTGGAGGAGGCATCAAAGCAACTCCAATCATGGGAAGGGGCAAAAATCAAATTCGTCCAAGGGCAGGACTTCCAAAGCCATTCATCTGTGTGGCATATACATCCCAGACGATGAAGCCGAAAAATGAACCACGGTCTGACCACCGGGAGGATTTGGGCCGTGGACAAACATGGACTGTCGAGAATGTGGGTTGGTAAAATTGTTAAAAAAAATAGATCGATTATTTTGAGCTGCCTCGGCCAGCTCCGGGTTCGACCGCATTCTCGCCGCCCAGAGTCTCTCCATTTTACAAAGAGCAATCTATGATAGGGAAAATACCAACAAATGTCTATAAACTAGCCTACTCCTAGCAAGCCCTAGAGTCCCTAATTGAACTTACCAAGTAGCTGAAAGAGAATTCAGATTAGTAGATAGCTAACAAAATCTGATAAAATAAAACAATATGTTTTAACGCGCCAAACCAGGGAGTTTACCCGTGTCTCTCCCGGGAGAGAAGTTGCGCTTTACCGCCCCGTCTCACCTTAGTGCAATGGCTCGTCTTATAACGGAAGACTCACCCCAGTGATGAAATATGTAACATGCCAAGGCCGTCACCTACGTCCTTGGAAAAAAATTCGTAGAGGAACGGATAGATCTGGCCCTCATCCAGGAACTCTGGACCTCCAACACAGGCCGAGTTTCTGGCCTGAGCCTGGTAAGGTAATTGCAGTCTGCTCCTGGGTAAAACCCAGGGCATGCATTTTAGCCAGAAACAACATTAATTATTTTATTCTTTCAGATTTCTGCACCCAGGACATGGCAACAATCCATGTGAAGTTTCCAGAGAGGAGGAGTATGACGGAAATTATCATCTGCTCAGCATACTTTCCTGGAGACGTAGGGGCAGAACAGCCTCCCCCAGCGGCCATGTGATAGGATGTGGCGCCAGAGCGCACCATGAAGCGTGTCGCAGCACCAACATCAACATGAGGGGTGAGTTTCTTCTCAATTACCTAGTAAGGGAGGAGCTGAAAATTAACAATGTGGACTCTGAGCCAACCTTCGTCACTAGTATTAGGAAAGAGGTACTAGATCTAACAATCAGCCCATAACTTCTAAGCATTAATATATACAACTGGAGGGTATCCACTGAACCATCGTTCTCAGATCATAGACATATGCAAATCAACATTGAAATACGCCCACGGCCAGTGGTACAATATCGAGATATGGAGAGGGAAGGATACAAAATCTCTCTGAAGAACTATCTTCAAAACGGACTGACCACATTAAATAGTCGTGATCAAATAGATATTGCTGCGGAACATCTACTCGTAATAATAACACAGACGATAAGATTGGCGGTTAACTCGTTTCAACCTCACAAGTCGCCAGTTCTGTTACAAATCGGACTGGAACATAAGACTCTTCAGAGCCAGTCTAGTTCGGAACCATATTATATCTATCTGGACTGCGACTAGGGTGATCTATATTCCTAAGGTGGGTCGGATTGACCCACACCCAAAACCCACAACTATTAGTCTGACATCCTTTCTGTTGAAAAGCATGGGAAAAATACTGGACTGGCACATGAGGTGTGGTGCATTTCATAGCACCCACTCATTCACCAGTATGCCTACCAGGCTGGAAAATCAACAAAACTTGCCCTTAACAACCTTTTCTCAGGAATAAACGACGCCCTGGAACACCAAGAAGTAGCAGTCGCCGCATTCCTTGACGAAGAAGGAGCATTTAACAGTGCACTCACTCCCTATATGAGGCCATACTTTCTAGAGGAATTGAACCAAGACTATGTGATTGGATAAGAACTATGCTTCATAACAGAACAATAACGACCTCTTTACAGGGGGAAAGTGTCAGCTTCAATACAGACAGGGGCTGCCCTCAGGGGAGGTTCTCTCCCTTCTGCCATGGCCACTGCTGGTGGATGATCTGCTGATCATTTTCTCGCTATAGGAGGTCGATCTGCAAGCATATGCTGGCGATCTGGCCCTAGTAACACGCGATAAATCCGAAGGGACGATCTCCTACGCCCTTCAGGATATATTGGACACGATATATAAATGGTGTGAGGGGGAGGATATGTCCATTAATCCTCACAAAATGGTCATAGTACCATTCACTAGAAAAAGGAAGCTGGAACATTTACTACCTCCTTCCATCAATGGTGTAACAATTCCTTTTGCGAGTGAAGCAAAATATCTGGAAATAACCCTAGATAAAAAGCTGAATTGGAACTCGCATCTGGCAAAACATGGGGCATGTCACTAAAACAAGTATACTGGCTGTACCTGATCGTCATACGACCAATAATCACGTATGGAAGGAAACGAAATAGCGGACGCCTAGCAAAAAGAGGGGACAAAATAATGTTCACTGGATCAGAACCGGTAATCGGTATAGCAGATAGCTCTGCCAATGATAATATAACATCCTGGGCAAACAATAAAAGACTCGAGTATTGGCGTAGTCTTCGGGGCCTAGCCCAATCCAAAGCATTTATTGCTTACACAAGGAAAAAACAGGACTCCAACAAACTACTTGAACTCAGTAGAGCACATCTCACAGTTATAGTAGGTTTGCTCACTGGCCACTGCAAACTCAAACACCTCATGCATAAAATCGGACTTGCATAATATGCAGAGTACCGTCTATGCATGGAGGAGGATGAAACGGCTAAAAATATTTTATGTACATGCCCCGCAGCGGCCAGAACCTGATTCTCAACATCTGGTAATACAACAGTAAGGCCAGAGAAACTGATAAATTGTTCTCCCAATCTAGTCCCTAATTACATTGAGAGATTGGATATATTGGAAGAAATATAACCATAGAGTGAGCCACAATAGGCCATTGGCCGCAGTGGAGGGCCGGATATAGGCCCACTTACGTTCAAACATAACCTAACCTACTTGTTAATGAATAACATTCTGAATATCTCTGGACTCGAATGTTAAATTCATCTAAAAATCATATTATCTATCATTCATCTACTTGGATATCTGCCATTATTGCTATTTTATTAAAAAAAAAAAATCAATATGGAATGTACCAGTCTGGCCCTATCTCCGGAGCTCCGATACAACCGGAGGGCGCGCTGGTGTGTCATTAACCCCAGCAAATACTCCCCACGTCCGTGTGGTGAGTGATTACTGGGTCCGAGAGTCATGTGCCCTGAGAAGGCGAAGTGAACCAAGAATTACGGCCTTCTGTATTCTTCCAGCTAAGTTTTCTGCCGCATCATGGCAAGCCGGTATGATTTTCAAGTTTGAGAGCAGTGTGTCCAGTTCAGAGAGTAGATCGTAATATTTAGTCCGTTTTTTCTCCTCTTTTCGGACGATGTTCGTTTCGCCCGGAACTGAAAACTCAATGACGAAAATCGTCCCATTCTGATGGTCGAGGAGGACTACATCAGGCTTACTGGTTTGTATTGGTCTGAGTGTGGGGAATGAATAGTTCCAATAAATGCGGCACTTCTAATTGTCTACAACGGACTCAATATCCCCCGGAGCATAAGGCAACACAGGTGTCTCGTTTATACCGTACCGGTGTCTTATATGGCAGTACAATACTCTTAGCGCCGCGTTGTGCCTGTGGATATAGGCTGAGACCGCATAAGCTGGACAGACTGACAGCAAATGCATAATGGTCCAGTTGCCCCACGATACACTCTGCATCTAGTGTCAGGGAACTCTATACCCATCACGCGACTGCGGTAGACGAGGGTGTTGAAGACACCATCCTGGCAGGCTATTATGAATCCCTTGGTTTCCGACTTCAGCCCACTTGACCTGAGAAAGGCAAATGTCAGGTTTCTGGATATGCCGAGTTCTTCAATGTTATTGAAGAAGACCCCATGCATTGGCTTATCCTTATGTAACTGTAGAAGCCTCTCACACTCAGCAGCTTTCACGTGGGCTTTTTGCTGAACGGGTTCCAACTCGGTGACAGAATTTGGGTTCGTTCGTTCAGTGTCGAATACGAGACCGAGTTCATCAGCTGCACGGATTGCTGCCTTGAAAAGAAATGCTCCAATCCCTGCTTTTTCATTCATGATCACTTACTAAGCAGAGAAGGGAACCTAAACTACTGATAACTTTACAGGCTCCATCCAATACCATTCTGTTATGTAGACACTCCAAACTCAGAAGCCCACGGCCTCCCCGTTGTCTGGGGAAGTATAACCGTAGAACAGACGATTTAGAATGCAAGCTACTATGGAGATGCATCATTTTGTGAGTTCTTACGTCGAGTTGTCGTAGCTCTTCCTGAGTCCATTTCATTACTCCATAAAAAGTAGAATCGGAACGGCAAGCATGCAAGTATATTAGTTGCAGCAACTTTGTTCTTCCTCGACCTTTCTGATGACCGAATCTGCCGAAGTGTGCTGATACTTGCCGCGGAGAGAGTTTCAATGCATCTCACTATTTGATTTGGTACCGCAAGGCATCTGAGCAAATGCATGATGAGCTCATGCGATGTTGTATCAAATGCCTTGTGATAATCGATCTAGGCCTTTAAAAAGTTACGTTCAAACTACACGGAGTCCTGCGTGATGCATCTGTAGATCAGCAGGTTCTCCTTGCAGCCAGCGACCCCCTTCATTGACCCTCTTTGATCATATATCCGTTCATATGTCCGGTGGCTCAGCGGTCTAATGGCAGAGGCCGTTCGAAACTCCAGCATAGCGATAGTCGGTTCGGGTCCGATGTAGGTTCATGAGATTTTTTCTCAAATACTCTATATCGGATCTATAGGTGACCGCATGCCTTTGTGAAAAGCAAGTGTATTGTGAGTTGTCTAGATGCCAATCTCGTCTGGTGCTAGCTTGGAGTGCACACCGACCACCCGAGGTGGTGCTGTAGGTTTTCCGGGTTTTCCTACAGCTGAAAAGTTAATACATCACCTAAAATCATCAGTAAGTCGCCTCGGAGTGCCATGGCAAATAATAATAATAGCCGTCCTCTACCCGCACAGGCTATGCCTTTGGGTACACTCAACGAGTGTTTATGAGGGAGTATTATTATTATCATTATTATATACCGGCTCAACTGCGGAGAGTATTCGAATGTAAAAGATACGTGTAAACATAACATTCGTTCAAGCATGTTATCGATCCGTAGTTCTTCGGATCGGACAAATCTCCGTTTTTGGGGATTAGCACAGTTCGCCCCTGAACAAACCAATTCGGAATCTGTATGCTCCCGATCTAGCCAAGAGTAAAAATCTCTTGCTAGATGGTGGTGGGTACATGGAATTTTTTCCACCAATAGTTATTTTACCATCAGAGCCTGGAGCAGCAAAGTTCTTCGAGCCTTTGAGAGCCCGTCGACCTCTTCCGGGGTTATCGGATTGCGCAGTTCATTGAACTCAGGCTGACGAAGTCTCCTGCAGAAAGTTTCGAAACGCGCTAGGGCTGGAGTATCTACGTTGAGTGGTTACGGAAACTCATAAATGTTCTTCCAGAAGGTTTTCACCCGATCAGCCGCCGGCGGGTTATCCACAACACGTGGAAGCTCTTGGAATAGGCGAGAAGGATCGCGGAACTTCATGTTTTCCGCGATGCTTCTCGCCCGCCTCACTAGTGACTTTTGTGCAGCCACCAGCATTCGTATCCTATCAAGACAGTGCTGTTTGATGGGGAACAGCACGTCTTGATAAAGTGCGCGGTGAGCTCGTCTTAAATTTATGGCAATTCGCCGCTCTGCGGGCGTGAAGAGCATCAATGTAGTCCGCCACACACTGGATACGAGACGCATCTTGTCTCGCCGACTTAATAGCTCTCATCTTGTGAATACGTCGCTTATGCCTCCCAATCAGAGGGGTGATATCCCTCCTCTTCGCTTAGCCTGAGCGGAGTCATACACGGCAGAGCCTCCATGAAACGATTACAACCATGTTACTTTGTATCTGAGTATGCGAAATATTCATTCATTGAATGGATACTTCATCTTTTCTGTAAAGTTCATAGACTTTTATGAAGGGTCAGTCAAAAATGCATAGATTTGGAAATTTGTCATCATTTAACCCTATATGAGATATTGGGCTGAAACTTGGTACAAGAGTGCATAAATGGGCTTACAACTCGTGTAACGTACTATACTTTTTCTACGCCCATTAATTTTCTTCCATTAAATAAAAAAAATCACAATCATTTAAACTTTATTATACTTAATAGTTGTTAATAACAATTGAACAATTATTGTAAATCGATTGTGCTATTATTTAATGGTGATGACCGGTTATTTATAATTGTAGTACTGCTCGGTACATCAGAAGACGAAGATATTGCATAACGTGCTGCCTACATGTAGGGGCAGTCTTACGTAAATAAAAATTTGATTGTAATTTAGTTAAACCAAGAAGAATAAATTATACCTATGATACTAAAATCGTCTGATCGTTTGATTTGAACCCGTTCAAAGTCAGAAATACCAGTCACGATCGAACTCGGCCTGATATGATTCATAAGAAAAACATACTTCGTTTGTCATTAGCATGACGCATTTTTTTACCATTGAATGTAAATGCACTCAAACCTAGCCCTTGTTTACGGCTATCATCTTCAGTGACGTGGTCGAGTTACTTCAACCACGCGTCTGAAGATGACTGCCGCAGTTGCAGTCGAAACGTTTAGGGATTTACCAAAGATTACAACGACAAAAGTTATAGGCGCTAGCCACCTGCCATGGACAACCGATATATGTCATTTATTACCTGTTCACTATAGTTCCTTTTGGGTGAATGCATTTTTATGGGGCTTCGTTGTGTCCTGGGTATTTCGCCCTTTAATAATACCTTATGGAATATAGTGAATCTGTGACTTGTGTCATTTGTTAGTGGGTACCTATACTAAGAAAGAACCAAGTTTTTCTGTTTTTCTTCCTGACTACGTCCCAAGCGAGAGGGCATATAGTTAGTGATGGACATAATCGAATTATTCTGAGAATCGAATGATGTGTATTCGAGTGAATCTAAAAATTGAATTATCTTTCGAATTATAATTCACTCGAATACTACGTCACTCACCGATTAAATTTGACTCGAGATATTGTAATAATTGTGCCACAAACAATAAGCACGCGATCACTCAATAGTCAGGTGGCATGCGCTTGGCATGTTCGTTCGAAGGCGGGAATCTTTAGGATTGCTTAGATTATTTGCCGCAATTCTCTTAGAATAGGTGGTTGTGGTTGAATAGTGTTTGCTACGTCATTTGAATGATCGATAATTCTTTATTCGAATTATCTCATCACTTTTTATACATAGCTTCCCTAAGGCACTTACGCGACAAATGGTGGAGACACCGGGAAGATCTAAGAAATAACATACGGGTTTTTAGTTAATTTTGGTTGGAGATAGACTACTTTCATTTTACTGAGCATGAGCAACATACAGCAGAGGATAACTACATTACTGAGATTTGAGAGTCGTATTCTCTGAATTTCCCATTGGTGGTAATAAATCGATTCGATGAGTTGTACTGTACCGTCTTTATGTTTCCACGTCTTTTTAACTAAGTATATACATGATGAAGTCGACTCTGTATGCCTTTAATCGAGAGCATTCCAACTATATTTATTTCTTTTCCAATTACTATCTATTTGGTGAAAATATTATAAATATTGTAACTACATATGATGTTGATGTATTTACACCATAGTGAGATTCATAAATAAATTATTTGCATCATGCATCATATACCGGGTGACAACGAAATCATCGGCCAGATCGTTATTCAGTTGTTTTCAACTGGGACTGTTAACATTTGAATCGAATATATATTTCCCAAAACCCATATTTTCCATGAAAAAACAACTGAATATCGCTACTAGTTTTACCGAAAACAGACATATGTCGATAATTTTGATTGGAACCCTGTAGGTTTTTCAAAATGGAGGCGCAGGATATATTTTCACCAAAATTAATATGGCGGCAATGTGGCGTCACTAATAAAATTTTTATCAAGCAACCTTTCAAAATAGCAAATATATGAAGCATTTTCATTAGTTTTTGATGAAATATGCAAAAATTTTGATTCATCGCCAATTAAAATTTTTTTTGTGTTTTGTTCAAATGACATTCTATTGAAGTTTCTCGAACACTTTGAATAGGAAATGGTACTTTTTTAAATTAAAATATAAGTCAGTCTCTACAGATAAATACTTGACACACTACGTTTTTTCTTTTTATTTCCAATTAAAAAAACATCAAAGGTTGTCTACATATAAATAAATTTATTTGACAACCTTACCAAAACCTATCCCAGAAAAATTTGCGGAAGTATATACAACGACAACTCACCCATGTTTCATCACAATGTGATGTATGGCATAAGAACGCATATAAATATAGGTGGATAAGTAGACTTTGAAAACAAATTAAAAAGTTTTCTTTCGTTATTTTGGTGTTCAGATTAATCATTAGTTTTTCGTTATAACCAGTGGTTTATACACGAGTGCATCAAATTGAAATGCTACCTACCTGCCTATGGCGAATGTAAGCGAAAGGCCAGACAAGCGCAGACATTATATGGAGAACGATTCCCAGATCATGACGCTGCTTCAAAAAATAATTTTTTACAGAAATATGTTGTTTTCGCCGTTATTTTCACCACTATTTATACAAAAATTTAAGCTGCGAAAATAAATGTGAGATAATCGTTTAAGTAAATGACTTCAATATTGGGAGAACCACAAACACGTATTCGTTCGTTTTGATGGTGGCAATGATCAAAAATTCCCAAAAATGAGTAGATATATACTGTTCATTCATTGAATACTTGAAGATTTTTTTGACTATTTTCATCTTTCCTACATCTCTCCACCAATCAAAAAACAAAAAAAAAAAATTTCAGGGATGGAGACCGTTAAGTCTTTTGAATTTCACATTTACTAATACTACTAATACATGAATGACTTTGAAATTATAATGTTAATACTGTTTCAGATAAATCTAGATTCACCAATCTCGGTATTTTCAACGGACAAAACACTCGCTATTTGGCTAGAGAAAATCAACGATTGGTAGGAGAAGGTGCTTTTCGAAAGCATTTTGGAGTGAATGATTTCTTGGCTATTCTAGGACTTAACATCATCATTCCATTTTTTTAACAGACCATTACATGGTGAAATGTATTTGGAATTTATTCGTAACGAAATTGAATATTTTTTGTGAAACTTGCATTTAGATGTGAATGATGGAATCATCTTCCAACAAGATGTCTCTCCTCCCTATAATACAAGCTGTAACAAAGTACCTCACTGAACGATTTAGGGAGAATTGGTTGGGTTCTAATGGTCCAATCCGGTAGCTAGCCTGATCGCTCGAATTGACCCTAATTGACTTCTCCATACGGGGTTTTCCCAAAGAAACGTAGGTATATGCAACTCATTCACCAACTGTAGAGATTCTAGAAAATCGAATAAGACAAGCTATTGATTTCGGAAAATAATTTCAGAAAATTATTGAGAGTATCAAAAGAATTCAGTTTTGTCAGTAAGAAGGTAGTTAGTGGAGAAAACATTTGATTGAATGAGTTTTTCTATTCTCCTGTTTTTTCAGTGTGATTGTTTAAAATAGGCAAATTGTTTGAAATTAAATTAATAAAACTTTAAAATTTATGTATTTGCCGTTATTTATTTAGAATGAAAAATATAATTCATTCATAAAATTACATGTGGAATCATATTTTTAATTGTCAATTTTTCTTTCTTTTCATCATGAAAAAAACAAACTTTAATGATTATTTCATTTAAAATGAAAACAAGTGGCGTAGAGTATCAAGCATTAATCTGCGATACTGAGAATATTAATTTCCAAAAAGTACCGTTTCTTTTTGAAAATGTTCGAGAAAATTCAAGAAAAAGGATGTCATATCACAAAAACTACTGAAAGAAATCTTGATTGGCGATGAATCGAAGGTTTTGCCTGTTTCATCAAAAACTAATCAAAGTGATAGTGTGCGGGTTAGGCGCTCGCTTCTTAATTCAATCATCCGTAGTTGCATGGGTTCGATTCTCAGCACGGTCACTGGTCTCGTTTAAAAAAGTAAGCTCGCGCAAGTCTCTCGGAGACTTCTGAGGGTTGATTGTAAGGGTTGACGGATATAACCATTTCAACAAAAAAAAAATTTGCTGTATTTTATGATGTTTGATGAAAATTCAATCGATAATGCCACTGGGCCAACATATTGATTATAGTTAAACTGTATCCTGTTCCACCATTTTGAAAACTAACTCCTACTCGTAATACGTCCAAATATCAAAAGTCCAAACTGAAAACCAACTGAATAACGCTTAATGATTTAATAATAATATTAATAAAACAGGGAGAGCCAACCAGCCTTAGTGAGTTGCGACACCACTTTCCTGAGCAACCGGTGCAAAACCGGACCGGCAGTCATGGCGCACCCTGGAGGGAATACTCATTTCCTCTGATGTCGGCCGTGGGTATACTAGGCTAACCCCCCGGTATACCCTACTACTCGGTTCACGATACACGAGGAAGAGGTATCCAGTTTGTGGCGGACTGTGTGGTGGCCAAAATACCCTTCACGCCCGCAGTGCGGCAAACTGCTGCAAATTTGAGACGATCTCACCACACACTAAATCAAGCCGTGCTGTTTACCATCAAACAGCACTGTCTTGATGAGATACGAATGCTAGCGGCTGCAAAAAAACATGAAGTTCCGTGATAAACCTCTCGCCTATCGGAAACCTTCTGGAAGAACATTTATGAGTTTCTGCAACCAGTGAACGTAGATACTTCAGCCCTAGCGCAGTTCGAAGCTTTCTGCAGGAGGTTTCGTCAGCCTGAGCTCAATGAACTGAGCAAACCGATAACCCCAGAAGAAGTTCGACGGGCCCTCAAAGGCTCGAAGAATTTTGCTGTTCCAGGTCCTCATGGACTCAATAACTATTGGTGTAAAAAATGTATATGTACCCACCGCCATCTAGCAGGAGTTTTCAATTCATGGCTAGATGAGGAGCAGCAGATTCCGTATTAGTTTGTCGAGGGGGAAACCGTGCTAATCCCCAAAAACATGCGAATACCCTCTGCAGTTGAGCCGGTTTATGAACGGATATATGAGCAAAGAGGTGCAAAGAAGGGGGTCGCTGGCTGCAAGGAGAACCTGCTGATCGATAGATGCATCACGCAGGACTCCGTGCAGTATAAGCGTAACCTCTCAATGGCCTGGATCGATTATCGCAAGGCATTTGATACAACATCGCATCAGATCATCATGCATTTGCTCAGATGTCTTGCGGTACCCGTTCAAATTGTGGGATGCATTGAACAGCCGATGCCGCTCAGGAGTACTCGCTTCACCATAACATCTGGTCAAGTAAGAGTCCAGACAGAGCGGGTCATCTTCGGAAGGGGCGTGTTTCAGGGAGAATTCCTCAGTCCTCTTCTCTTCTGCATCTCACTATTGTCATTGTCCGTTGCACTACGGAAAACCCGCGGATACAACTGCATCACCCATAGCAATCACAGGCATGAGGTAACCCATCTATTTTATATGGATGACCTCAAATTAGAAAAGGATCTCCATCAACCTGCCAGGATGGTGTCTTCAACACCAGCGTCTACCGTAGTCGTGTGATAGTTATAGAGGTCCCTGACACTAGATGCAGAGCGTGTCGTGAGGCAGCTGAGACCATAATGCATTTTTTGTCAGCCTGTCCAGCTTATGTGGTTTCAGCCTATTTCGACAAGGCACAACGTGGTTGTACTACCATATAAGACACTCGTACGGTATAGACGAGACACCAGTGTTGCCTTATGCTTCGGGGAATAGTGAGTCCGTTGTGGAGAATGAGAAGAGCTGAATCTATTGGAACTACTTATTCCCCCCTCAGGCAAATACAAGCCCAAAAGCCTGATGTAGTCCTTCTCGATCATCGAAGTAGGACGATTTTCGTCATTGAGTTTTCAGCTCCTGGTGAAACGAACATCGTCCGAAAAGAGGAGGAGAAACGGACTGAATCTTTGAACTCCGCAGGCTTTACCCAAACCATTCTGTCAACATGGTGGTTCTGATAAAAGGGGTCCTTGGTGGAATGATGGACACAGTGCTCTCAAACCTGAAAATCATACCGGCTTGCCATGATGCGGCAGAAAACTTAGCCGGAAGAATACAGAAGGCCGTAATTCTTGGTTCACTCCGCCGTCTCAGAGCACATGACTCCCGGACCCAGTAATCACTCACCCCACGGACGTGGGGAGTGTTTACTGGGGTTAACGACACCCCAGCACACCTTCCGGTTGTATCAGAGCTCCAGAGACAGGGCCTGACTGGTAAATTCCTTATGAAAAAAAAATTAATGATTTTATTTAGTAGACACAAGTACACAATATAAATACTATGACTAAATATGACCCTCAAATGGCAGAGTTCAATTTCAAGATTGTACTGCTAATTGCTCTTCTAATTAGCCAATTCAAATTATTTGAACATTGTAAATACTTTCAAACCATTTGGGTGTTTTATGAATCAAAAAAGGGCATTGGAAAGCATTGGCAACTCCTAGGCCATAGTAGTAAATGGGTCTATAATTTTTTGTACGATACATGTATTCAGAATAAATGAAAAATGACGAGTAATGAAAATTTGAAGAATTAGGCAAAATAAAGAAGAATGGAATAATTATAATAATGATAATTAAAAATGTTTTACCAAAAGGCAGAGTTAGCTTTTGTCTGCACCACAAGTGACCAGAAAAGTGTTCTCTTCCACTCAATCTAAAAACAATTAAAATACAAAAAGTACCATACATAATAATTACGGTGAATTAATGTCAGCAATAGAGAATAAAAAAAACAAAAGAAAATAATATCAAACAGCATCAGGTTGTTCAAATTAGGAGTTGGACCAGTCAGAAATGCAAATCGCAAGTTTGGAGTAATATTTCCATCCTTTTTTTGAAGCTTGATATGTTTTACCTCTTAAGGTCTTCAGGGATCCAATTGCAGAGTTTAATGATCATGTAGGAAATGATGATCGATATTTGGCAGAAGTGTGACTAGTTGGTGTAAGCCGAGATTTAAACCGAACGTTGACATTATGAACGTCAGTACGAAAGGTAAGTTTTTGGTAGAAGTACGGTGGTTGTTGAGTAGTTATTTTTTATTTTTTTCCTTGGTGTATTGGCATCGACTGCTATGGTCATTACCCGTGTGTTCTGGATAGGCTTTGTTACTTACTCCTCACGCCACCTTAGGAGTAGCACTGTTAATTTTGAACGCAACAGTGAATGGTGGAAGATTATTCTCAGTCGGCAACCGAGATTTATTTTAATCATTCAGATTTTTGCATCTGAAAATGAAAAAAGCTCGCCCCGGCTGGAAATCGATCCTGGGACCTATCGATTTCCAGGCGAACGCATAGCCACGGCGCTTTGAGTAGTTATAATTTTATGATTTAAGTACAGGCATGTAATACCCTCCTCTCTATATTCAGCCATCTATCAGAGGACCAGATATACAGTGTGTCCCAGCTAAAACTTGTCACCCCCCTAATATCCGAACTCATGAAAAAAATGGAAAATCGCTCAGACCCGTCGATTTGTATTTCAAGGGGGAACACTTTCACCAAATACACCATCATTGTGCTGTCAACCCCCTCAACCCCAGCACCCCCTACTTCAGAATTTTCAATGGGACTACTATACTTGTGATACATCATTTTGAAGGGAATTCAATCCCAAATACATCGGTGTACTGAAATTGAGGATCGATCAAGTGTTGTTGAAGTTTTCATGAAAACTAATTTTTTACAGATATTTTTATTTTTCATCACCTAACATGTTATCATCGTATGAAACGTTCAAAATGTGAACCATTCAGTTCCATACAGAAGTATAAGCGATCTTCGAAATTTCTTCGCACATTGCTCAACATTTCTGGAGTCACTGCACGACACTCCACAACAATTCTCCTGCGTAGATCATCAAGAGAAGTTGGCTGGGTACTATAAACTTTGGATTTCAAATGACCCAATAAAAAGAAGTGTAATGGTGATAAATCAGGAGATCTAGCCGGCCATTCTATTGGTCCTCGCCTTCCAATCCATCGCCCTGTGAAATTGTCATCTAAAAATTGACGTACAGGTTCAACAAAATGTGGAGGAGCTCCATCTTGTTGAAAGGTGAGCTGACCGTCAAGTAACCTATCATCGTCTTCAAGTAACTGAGTGATTCTGGGGTTCACAGTTGTATCAAGAAGTTCAAGATACGTTTGTCCGTTGAGGTTACCATCAATAAAATATGGACCTACAATATGGTCTCCCTGAATACCAGCCCAAACATTCAATTTCTGGGGAGTTTGTGAATGAGTTTCCCTGTACCAATGGGGATTTACGTCACTCCAGTATCTGCAGTTGTGCCTGTTCACATGTCCATTTAAATAAAAAGAAGATTCGTCAGAAAAGCACACATTGTAGAGGTAATTATTATCACCAATCAATAATTGACTCATGATTTCACAAAACTCTGTACGTCTGTCAGGATCATCTTCATTTAATTCTTGTACATTCTGCATTTTATAAGGATGGAATTTTGCGTCTTTCAGAATTCGATGTACGCTGCTTTTCGAAACTCCAGAAATAGTCTCAAGTTGTCTTAACGATTGAATGTTGTCCATCACTGCATGTTCTACAACTGCAACAGCGACCCCTTCATTTCTCATAGGCTTCTCTCGTTCATGTTTTTTATTCAGCACTGATCCCGACTCCAAGAACTTATTCATCAATTGAAGCACGTACTGATATGATGTGGTGTTTTCTGGAAGACTTTCATTGAAACTTCGAGCCGTAGCTCTAGCACATTTTCAAAATACGCAGCTACAATGGATATTCTCTCTTGTACAGTATAAACCATTTTCGAATGTTTTCAAATTGTTGAATGCAGTGACTCGAATACATCAATTACCAAGGCGTAAACAAAGATATGCATATACAAAAACACATGAGGGCAATTTTTTTTCATAAAAACGTCTGTCTCACCTTCGAAACTATTATTTCTGACAGCATATTAATTTTCAATACAGTGGCGTACCCACAGAGAACCTTTCTTACGACGCTAACATTTAAGGTGATGAAAAATTAAAATATCTGGATAAAACTTAGTTTTCATGAAAACTTCAACAACACTTGATCGATCCTCAATTTCAGTACACCGATGTATTTGGGATTGAATTCCCTTCAAAATGATGTATCACAAGTATAGTAGTCCCATTGAAAATTCTGAAGTAGGGGGTGCTGGGGTTGACGGGGTTGACAACACAATGATGGTGTATTTGGTGAAAGTGTTCCCCCTTGAAATAAAAATCGACGGGTCTGAGAGATTTTCAATTTTTTTTCATGAGTTCGGATATTAGGGGGGTGACAAGTTTCAGCTGGGACACACTGTATAAGCTCGCACGCCTAGTCCATGGATAAGACGAAGGCAAGAGGTTTGAAGTAGCTGTACGCGTTGCAATTTTTTTGGAGATGTCATGTTCATATATAATATCACCGTAATCAAGGTGCGAAAAAACCAGGGATTCACATAAAGTAATTTTACTGCGTCTATCAAGAAGCCTTCTATGAGCGTAAATTGATTTATGGTATCTACTAGCGCGTCTTATGACCAGATTGAGATGTCGAGTGAAATTCAAAGAGCAGTCCAGAAGACAAAACTTTTCTGCAATCGAAATAGTAGACTGCAAATCAGAGTTCAGTTTATTATTAGCCTCTAATAGATTGATATCTGGGAAGGACAAATAAATCTGATTGTCGGCATAAAAGTGGCAGTTGCTGAAATGTATATGATTATAAAAATAATGTGTATACAGAAAAAAGTAATGGACCCAGTATCGAACCCTGTGGAACACATACTTTACAAGTATTGAATGCTTCACAAAGCTCATCCGAATTGTTTGTTTGCTGATGACTATACTCATTTACCTTCCTAGGCTGGGTCAGTAAGAAGGTTGCAATCTGTTTTTTATCTTTATCATTGCGCCATTTAAAAATTGAAAGATGTTTATTATAGTATATTATTTATCCTTTCGATTCAATGAAAAGGATAACTTTCATGCTATAAAAACAAAGCACTGCTATGGAAATCGCCTATATTAAATAACGAGAATTGCATACTAACGATGAATTTATGAAATAACTCTATTACCTATGAAGTCGTTGACAAATGGTTCGTTTTTCATTTGGACATACTGAGAAGGCCTTGGATACCGCCCAAATCCTCTATTTCCGGGTCTTCGGTTATCTTGGCTCCTGCCAGGTGCTCCCAAAGTTATTCCAAATTGGTAAGTCAACAGAAGATATAGACTTGTGATAATGAAGAAACCAGTAAATAAACTCCTTAGAACCATAGTCCCCTGAAATTGATGATAATGAATTGGTCATTGCTTGAAGTAAGGTTATTCATTCTATACCTTACATATGCAAAATATCTGAAAGGGGAGGATGCTCGGATATCGGATTTCATACTTGAAACCAAATACGCTTGGTTATCAAGCAGCCAGTCTTCTAAGTTTATAATTATAGAAGATGAGAACCTAGGGTTGTCGAAACTGTTGACTATTTTTCGATATTGACTTGAGTGTTAGTTGAGTCCTCCAAAATGAGAACAACTACATTTTTTCCGATGTTTAACACGAAGGAAGTACTAGGCGTTGCGTGAAATTGAAATTCAAACCGGTACTCATAACTCAGAAGACGAGCGCTGACGAGTGGTATGCAATTACAATTTCTGTAAATTAAATGGAAAATGAGTATTTGATGGAAAATGAAAAATGTCGACAAGCAGTTACTAAAATGATGAATTCACAGAAACTACTAAAAACTTCTAGCCTGTGTTCCAGTTCTACGCAGAACAGAAGCATTGAAAGCAGAAATGTTTTTCATAAAATGACAACTATATTATCCTCCATCAACCATCAACAAGGTTGATGAAGTTATTTTTATTGTGTTTAGTATTTTATTTTCCTCTATACTTTGTCTTAGTAAAATACCAGACCTGGAGAAAGCAGCGAAGTCTCTCCATATAATTGTTATTTCCAATTCAATCATAAAAATGTATTCACCAGAAATTCAGGAAAAATTTTATTTCATTCATATATTGTCATATTTTTGACATTCCTCTCCCTAATACATCATAATATTTTCAATACTTCACCAATATTTGATAAGATTTTGTATTTACTATGTCACAATTCACAATTTCATGTTGAAGAATCACAAAAAAAGTTGCGCGACAAAAGATTCATCTATAATAAAGTAGCAAATTTTAAAAAATATTTTTGATTTTCTTTTATTTTTTATTCTAAATTCAATGAGAATAAAAAAAGTTTTCCCCTTCACCACGCTAGTAATTTCATTCCTAGATGCGCATTTCGACTTATACTAATGATTTATTTTAAAATTCGACTCGGGCGTTAGGTTGTGCTTTAAAAATATGGAAAATGACCTACTCGGATGTGGTCACATGACTTTCGCTACTTGGTCAAAAATAATACTTTTTCAAAGTAATCGCTGATTTATTCGAATCAAAAAAAAATTAAATGTCGACTAACTTTCAACTTTCAATATGGAATCATGAAAAATATTGTTTTTCTTAAGAAAATGAGAATGACTGGTAAACATTTCTGTTATGTTTGATGCAAAGTTGACGTATTTTCAAGGATTTATAATAGAAATTCATCATTCATGTTAACAAGTTTCGATAAATACATTTTCATCCTGAATTTGTCTTATTTCGACTAACAAAACAGTTTTTTCCTTTGTCAACCCTACCCAACTTCGAAGTTTTTTCGAACTTCGGCTGCTTATATCTCAGTAACGACACATACAAAATCATTCAAACTCGCACATTTTCTTAATTACCCCTCCCACTATAACATAATAAAATTTCAGCCAATTTGACGGAGAGCCAATTTTACATGTGTTTTCGTGCGGGATCCTTCTAGGTCGAAATATATATTCCAAAACTTCTTGTGGAGTTTAATTCGGAAAGACACGATCTTCCCTGAAGATTCCCTCCACGAAACTTTCAAATAGTTCAATTTATGTATTCTTTCATTTATTATGAAAAACTGAGAGCTGCCTGTGTGATAATTCAGGGAGCTATAGCTAGCGCCCCGTATGAACTTTTCATTCAAAAATATAATAAGAACAAGAAGAAAAGTGGGTCTATTGCTGTATACTAAGCTTTTTGTGCCGTCAGAGATTATGTTGTTCAAGAACCTTGGAATCAGTGGACATGGTATAAAATAAAATATTTTTACCTTGGTACATATGGTACGTCACTAAATGAGAAACGTGTGATTCCCATTAAGTAAATACCTACTGTTTTTCAGTATTTTGGAAACATTCTTTTGATATATGAAGCCTGAATCCAAAGATCTTATGCAAAATTTTCGTATATTTCAAGTATTTGAATTACATTTGTGTTATTTTCTGCTGTTCATTCTGTTAATGCACGCACGGATGATCGGTAGCGAGGCGTTTAGATGCCGGCCTCCTAAACTTCCGCTTGCATTTGGCCAGGTTTAAATCCTGGAAAACGAGAAAAAAATTCTCAATTTCAAAATCGATTGGCAATGTAGGTGAGTTTTCTAGATGCCAATCCCGATGGCTGGTGCTCCCGGGGTGGTGCTGTAGGTTTTCCGGGTTTTCCTACAGCTGAAAAGTGAATACGCCACCAAAATCCAGTAAGTCGCCCCGGAGAATGATAATAGCCGTTCTCTACCCGCACAGGCTATGCCTTTGGGTACACTTTATGAGTATTTGTGAGGGAGTATTATTATTATAATTTGTAGCTATATAGCACTTGTAGACTTGAAATAATACGCTGAAAAATATTTGAATGCATTATATTCTTGAAACTCTCGTATCTTCCGTAATTTTCAACGTAGAGCCATGAAATTTTCAGGATCGATAGATTCACTAGAAATGAACTCGCTGCAAAAAAGGTGTCATCCTACGAGATATACACTGCACGAAAACAGCGATGGAACCACCCATTTTTCCAGAAACTTATATTAGGGGGCAAAATTGGCCAAAAATTCCTTCGGATTCGTGTTTAGGATCCCCGAATTACTGCTACTACACCTTACTGTTGAAAAATTTTCAGTCTTGAAAATTTCAAACTTGTTACACTTCTTATGGAAACGCCCCCGTATCTTCTGTAATTTTTGACGTAGAACCATGAAATTTCCAGGATCGATAGATACACTAGAGATGACCTCTCTGCACGAAAGGGGTCATCATCCATGAAGTATTTGAAAAAAAATTGAATTTTTCAGAACTGAAATTTTTTCAGGAGACAAGTGAATTAATAGCAAATTGGGGATCCTGAACACGAATCCGAAGGAATTTTGGGCCAATTTTACTCCCCAATATTACTTTCCGGAAAAATGGGTGGTTTCATCGCTGCTAGCGAGCAGTGTATATCACGTAGGATGGCCCCTTCCGTGCAGAAAGTTCATCTCTAGTGTATCTATCGATCCTGAGAATTTCATGATATTTCGTCAAAAATTACAGAATATACGAGGGTGTTTCCATGAGAAGTGAAACACACTGTATGTAACCAGCCGTAAGTGAATGCTGGACAAATAAAAATGACGAATTTCCTCATCTTGAATGACGTTCGGTTTTTTTAATGAAATGAGTAGATGTACTTCATTTTTAATCTACCGGTTTGACCTGGATTGATTCAGGTACCTTAAACAAAGTTTTTAGAAATAATATATAATTTGTTTAATAATTTCACAAGATGAATAAGTCCAAACAGCAATTAGGAACATGTTTGATTAATTTCCTTGACTGATACTAAAAATAAATGGGTCTTTCTAATCCACATTGCAAATATAACTGTTCGGTATCACAATATGGTCAATTTTTTTTGTTCATAATCAACACAAATCGAAAACTCCCATTCGATTTGTAAACCCAAAAGTAGGATGGTGAACATTTATCTGGCACATGACTACATCGACGGATGGTCCCAACTGTCAAAAAGGAATCTATATATACTAATTCAACTGAATATAATCTTCTGCCAAAAAAATGTTACCCCGAAGGGGCTTTCGATGTCTAGGCATATAGTATGTAGGCAGTGGCTATTAACAAAATAACTGGATCTGTAATTTATGAAAAGAACAATTTTAACATCATACAGTTTGGGTGTAATAGATCACCGTAAGGAAGTCCTACCTACAGGGTCTACTGTCGTTTTCGATTTTCCTGTTGGTTTCGCATGCCCGATTCTCCTGCCACGTTTACTAGCTTGGAATTTTTTTTGCGCTCGTCTTCATAATATAAATGTGATGAACTTGCAAGAATTTCATTATTCGATGCTACCCGTGTCTCACTGTCGAACGTAATAAGTAGGTAATTATCAGGCGATATGATGGATCCAAGCAGGGAAAAGATTTGGTGTATAAGGACGTGGTAACGAAGTAAAATACCATTTAAAATACGATAACTACGATAACGTTTCTTTAGTTTTCACCTCCAGTTTCGATATATACTTCTCTTACACAGATGTTTTTTTTTATAGTTTTCCACCCTTAACCTATATCTGTTCGGAATAGAAAAATCAATGCAAGATGTTGGCTGTTTTGATGGCCTTCCTTATGATTAGGAATTGAATCCACGAGTTGAGCTATTTCTCTACAAAAAACACCTCCCAACATTTTTATTTCACAGATAACGAGATAATGCAGTTTTGATAGTTTCTGAAAAACAACATGATCAGTACCCTCCCTCTCGGTTCGGGAAAATCCCCGTTCATGGCCTCCGCAAGGACTCAAGCAAGAAGAAGGAGGAAGAAGAGGCGGGCAAGACACCGGACCCTGGGGCTGTAGAAGACCCAGCAGGCGAAACAGAATCGACTGGGAGCGTGGACCAGGACACCACGGTGACTCCCAGCGAAGAAGAGCAAATGCTGCTGGATGATGAGGAGGCAAGCACTCCAACTCACGTGTAGCAATGGCTACCCACGTCAGGGTTGCCCAGGTGAACGCTCATCACGCTAAGGGGGCATCTGCCGCCTTATCGAGGGTGTTCGCCGGGACAAACTTGGGAGTTGTGTTGATCCAAGAACCTTGGGTCAACAGGGGGCAGATCAGAGGACTGCCGAACAAAGAAGGTATGGTGATCTGGGATGTCAGAAGTGACAACCCCAGAGCTTGCATACTGATCAGAAATAATATTAATTATATTTGTCTTTCAGAATTCATGACGAGGGACTTAGTGCCGGTTCGGGCCAAGATCCGCACAAGGCACTCACTCCTCGACATAGTAATAGCCTCAGGATACTTCGCTGGAGATGGGCAAACACCACCAGAAGAAGTACAGAGGCTATCCGACTACTGCAGTAGGAGCAATCTACCCCTCCTGCTGGGCTGCGACGCCAACGCGCACAACACCATCTGGGGCAGCACGGACACCAATCAAAGAGGTGAGCAATTGCTAGAATTCATACTCGCGGCTAACCTAAATGTACTCAATGTGGGATGTGTCCCCACCTTTGTAACTAGGGCTAGGCAAGAAGTATTAGATTTAACGCTCGGCAGCCCGAGCATCAGTAGAATGGTAAGGAACTGGAGGGTCTCAGAAGAACCCTCTCTTTCAGACCATAGAATCATTATGTTCAACGTGGAAGGGCTTGAGACACAAACAACCTTCACCAGAAACCCTAGAAACACAGATTGGGAAAAATACACCACCAATCTAAAATGTAACCTAGAACAGATCAAGTTCAACGGCAACAGTCACGTCGAATTTGAGCAGACCCTAGAGGCGGTAAACGGGGCAATTATGGATGCATACGAATCCAGTTGCCCCATAAAAGAAAAGAAATCCCACAGTGGAACCATTTGGTGGAACGAACACCTGTCAAATCTGAGATCCGAAGTCCGCTGGCTATTTAACAAAGCCAAGCGGGGCGGAGATTGGCAGGGATACACCGAAAGGCTGACAAAATATAATAAAGAGATAAGGAAAGCCAAGAGGAACAGCTTCAGGAGCTTTTGTGAGACAATCACATCAAGCCCTGCAGCATCCAGGTTATACAAAACCATGGCGAGGGGCAGAGAGCAAGGACCTATGTCACTCAGAAGAACAGATGGTAGCTATACAGAGGATGAAGAGCAACGAGCTCTCCTCTTACTGGAGACGCACTTTCCAGGCAGCATACCATTTGAATCCGACAGATCACTGGAAGAACCAGGCAGAGCCAAACGAGAAGACTGGGAAGTAGCAAAGACCATATGCACTCCCCAAAGAGTGAAATGGGCAATTGAATCCTTCCAACCATTCAAGTCACCAGGAGTTGACGGTATATTTCCGGCTCTTCTACAAAAAGGGCAAACGGAACTACTGCCGTACATCATTAAAGCAGCCAGATTTAGTCTGGCACTCGGGTACATACCGAACAACTGGAGAAGAGCACGGGTAACCTTCATTCCCAAAGTGGGAAAGAAGGACCCTACCCTCCCGAAGTCATTCAGACCAATCTGTCTCTCATCCTTCTTACTGAAGACAGTGGAGAAGACGGTAGACAACTACATCAGAACTGAGATACTGGAGAGAGTGCCATTGCACTCCGGGCAGCATGCATATAGGGCGGGCAGATCAACGGAAACCGCTCTGTACGTGCTTACCGAAAGCATCCAGAGATCACTTGAGCACAAAGAAATGGCCATTTGCGCCTTCTTAGACATAGAGGGGGCATTCGACAACACCTCTCATGAAGCAATAAAGAGGGCCCTAATGAACAAGGGAGTGGACAGAACCACATCCAGATGGATGTGCCAAATGCTGGCCACAAGAACAGCTGAAACGAAAGTGGGTGAGAGCAGCTTTCGGATCAGCACAAACAGGGGGTGCCCACAAGGAGGGGTACTATCACCTCTGATGTGGAGTCTCGTAGTAGACGAACTACTCGGAACACTGACCGGGAGCGGAGTCACTTGCCTTGGATATGCGGACGACATAGTCATCATGGCCAAAGGCAAATTCGAAGGAACCCTCTGCGATCTCATAGAAAGAGAGCTAGAGACAACCAGAAGATGGTGCCTCTCTGTGGGGCTGAGAATTAACTCATCAAAAACCACAGTAGTACCATTCACTAGAAGAACAAAGGTTCAGCACCTAAGGACTGTTCGCCTCGACGGAGCAGACTTAGAATGGCAGCAAGAGGTGAAGTATCTAGGACTTACTCTAGACTCAAAACTACTCTGGAACAGACACGTAGAAAAGATCGCTAATAAGGCAAAATCATCACTGATGGTGTGCAGGAACATTGCAGGAAAAACATGGGGATGTAACCCATCAGTACTGCGATGGATGTACACCATGATAGTGAGACCTATGATCACCTACGGGGCAGTAGCATGGCAAGGCAGAACCGAACTCGCCACAACAAAGAAGATCTTGGAAAAAGTGCAAAGACTAGCATGTCTTTGTATAACAGGAGCAATGAGGTCGACTCCAACAGCAGCAATAGAGGTCATTCTGGACCTCACTCCTCTCCACATAATGGTGAAGAGAACTGCTTGGGAGGCAAACCTCAGGTTGGCTAAAGTCGGACTCATAGGGACAGCACACGGCGCGAGGGGCTTAACCCCTACCAACTGTGCACACCTTGCCGACCTCCCAACTGACGAAATTACCAAGAAATTTAGTTTCGAGAAACTTTTTCGAACGGAACTAAACACCAAGCGAGAATGGAACATAGAATCGATTCGAGCACTGGGGAAGAATACCTTAACATGGTATACGGACGGGTCCAAAACTCCCGAAGGAACTGGAGCAGGGGTCTTTGGGCCTCGCACCAAATACTCTGAACCCATGGGCCAGTTCCCCAGCATTTTCCAAGCGGAAATTCACGCCATAGAAAGGTGCATTCAGTTCAACCTCAATAGGAAATACCGGAACCAGGAAATCGTGATCCTCTCCGATAGTCAAGCAGCCATCAAAGCGTTGAGCTCCTGCAACATCAACTCGAAGATGGTTTGGGAATGCCTAGACAAACTTAATGATCTGGGCAGGAACAATAAGGTGACCCTCCTCTGGGTGCCAGGGCACGCCGGAGTAGAGGGCAACGAACAAGCAGATACCCTGGCACGGAAAGGCGCAGCAACGCCACTGATCGGGCCAGAACCATTCTGCGGACTTGGAAAATATTACTTCCGAGAAGAACTCAATAAAGCTGAAGAAGCAATGAGAGCAACATACTGGCTAAGACTTCCAGGGCTGAGGCAGGCCAAAGATCTCCTCGGAAATTTCAACCGAGCAAGATCAAAGACACTGATTAACCTCAGCAAAATTAGTCTAAAGACAATCACGGGATTTCTAACGGGGCATTGCAGACTCAAAGAACACCTGAGGAAGCTAGGCTTAGAGGAGGACAGCACCTGCAGATTATGTGGGGAACACCCAGAAACACCCCACCATATATTGATGGAGTGTTACGCTGTACATCGCAAAAGATTGAATATACTGGGATCACACCAGCTGACCGTGGGAGAAATACCACGAGCAGACCCCCTCAAAATCCTAAAATTCCTGAAGGAATTGGGACTTGAAGGGCTGCTGTAAACAAGAACATCTTGTGACAGCAGAAGAAGATGGGGCACAATAGATCTAATCAGGTCGCAGCGCATCAATCACCATCCATACTCACCAACACCAACAACACCAACCCTCCCTCTCGTTGTTCAATAAATGAATTATCAGCCAGTAATGCAATAAAGTCGATTTCATGCACCCTTCAGAAGGTTTCAAGACTCAACATACAGTATCGGAAAGAATATATCTTGGGTATCATAGTTTAATGGGAGCGTGAAAAATTGCTTACTAAATATTTAGGGAGCATTACAATTTCTTCTCGAATAGCTCGAAGAAGAGATATACAAAGTATTCCACATTCGATGGTCTGCTTATTAGACGTTTCTGGAAGAACGACAGAACATTTTGAAAATTTTTGGGCATGTATAATCAAACATGCTCTGAAATATTTTCATTTATACAGTGGTACCACTTATATCAGAAAGTAGTAGCTACTTTGTTATTTCAAATGGAACACCCCGTATATTATATAATTGTTGGAATCCTTGTAGAATTTGTTACAACTTTCCCAGATAATTCCCTATACCTAACTGTGACGGTTTTCGAAATGAAAACCATTTTTGCAAATTTTTGTGTAAAACCTGACCATTGAAAAATTACATTTTTTCACAATTCAAATATACAAAATATTGAAATTTGGGTCATAGCTGCATAAGGCCATTAGGTATTCTGTCGATGATCTGGATATCAGTTTCATCATTCAGGGAGGCTCAGAAATAACTTCTTTTCGAATTAACTATTTTGAATAAGTTATATCGACTATGCCTATACCTATCTCTTACCGTTTATAAGATATAAATAATTTTATAATTTCTGAAGTCTGTGTAAGTATAAAAATTCAAGTTTAAAATTTGGTAAAAAATGTATCAACTAATAAATAAGAGCTTCATATTTTTTGAGAAAGGTGTAATGAAATGCATGAACCTTCTTTCATACTGGGTGTATGACAAATACGATTATGTTGACAGTGTGATGATATTACAAAATTTACTTCACAATTATTACTCATTTGATCCTGAAAGAACAAAAAGTCAGTAGCTCAGATGCTTGAAAAGCTGACCATTCAATAGAAAACATTGATGGATCGAGGTCATTACATGATCGGTCGTGGCTCTGTAGATTTCCGATGGGTCACTTTGTTCAGATCTCACTCCTCTCGGTTTTTATCTCTGGGTTAAAATAAAAAATAAATAAAAAATTAGGTACAAAATTATTTATATCTCATAAACGGTAAGAGATAAGTATAGGACATAGTCGATAAAAATTATTCAAACTGGTTAGTTGCATTCGAAAAGAAGATATACGGGGTGTTCCAATTGAAAAAAAAATTGATTCAGTCATTTTCATAATGTCCCGAAAGGAAGTAACTTCTGAGCTTCCTTCTATATAGAAACTGAGATCCAGTTCATCGACAGAATACCTAATGGCCATATGCAGCTATGACCGAAATTTCAATATTTACCCAAAAAATAGTATTTTTCAATGGTCAGGTTTTCCACAAAAATTTGACAAAATAATATTTATCTCGCAAACCGTCACAGAATAATCTGGAAAAGTTGTGAGAAATTCTAAAAGGATTCCAAAAATTATACAATATACGGGGTGTTCCATTTGAAATAACAAAGTAGCTACTACTTTCTGTTACAATTGATTGGACATACTTTTTTGATGAAAATATTTTAGACGTGTAGAGCATGTTTGATTATCCATGCCCACAAATTTTTAAAATTTATCTGTCGTTCCGTTTTCGAGAAACGTCTGATAGGCCATCGAATGTGGAAGACCCTGTATAATTGTCGTTCAACAACACTACACAGTCTCACTGGCTCATGTGGTATAATAATATAATTGCGTTCCTTGTTGCTCTTCTTGATTTCTGTCTGTACCCAAGATGTATTTTTTTCGATACTGTTGGTATATAGAATAAAAGTAATTTTTTTATGACATATTGTGCCTGTAAGAGAAGTTTAAGAAATAGAGAAAAACGAAAACTTCGCCAACACTGTTAGACTACGCATTCAGCTCCTGATGATGCTAACTTGGTTGGCAAAACTCATTTCCATTTTTATAATTGAATTCACACCAAAGGCAAAGGGTTCAAATATTCATTTATTCTTATGAGACAAGGTCAGGGACAACAAAAAATTGTATAAAGAACAGAACTGTTCTTAAAATACTTTCAATTGTTTAATTTTTCCCTCTGACGTTCCTAAGATATACAACACACTCTCAATATCAAATTAAAATTTGTAATAAATATTCAAAAGTGCTGGACCAGTTATTTTGTTTACTATTCATCGCATAAATGAAAGGGTCGTTGTCTATTTTGAAGATGAATGTAGTAATGGGAATTTCATATATTAGGTAAATTTCAAAATTAAAACGTTTCGATGTTGTTCGCTCAACACTCGCTTTACGAGCTTTCCAGCAAATAATTAGAATTGTTTCGACCAATTCAAGCTGATTTTGGGCTATCGTATGAAGGTGATTATTTTCTCGCACTGCCCTATTTGGAACCTTTGGTGTAGAAATAAATATGACTTTATGAACATCATGTTCATATTTTCATTAAAATGTGAAATAATTATTTTAATTTCAAATCTTCTTAGATTTTTGTACAAATAAATACTCTGTCAAATTCAACAGGTTTGGCTTCGAAATTTGCTGGTACTGATAAGTTCCTTAATAATTCTATACCCAGATTCCTAGTTTGATGGTGGACACATTTGTTTCTCATGCTATGCAGAAAATGCTTTCCCATATTACACACATTGAATATAGTTCAGGATATCCTTAGAAATGTGTTACTGTTAAAATAGAAAAATATTCCATATTAGTCCCTCTAGAGTCATGTTGGCTCCCAAAGGCGCAATTCTCTGAAATAATCCATTCAAGAGTTTGATTACCGTAATGCCTTTCAATAAGTCGCATTGAGAAAGATAATTTATCATTTATGTCAATCTGTATCATAATTTGATCACAATAATTCAGAAAATGCATCAGCAGCATAAAGACAGGTACTTACCAATAACATACCATGAGAATGTCACTATTGTACTGTCTCCTATACTTACTGGCTTTGCTTTTATATGAAACACAAATAATCACGTGGGAATATGGCGTTTTAAATTCAGCAAGCGTTTTGCCAGAATAATATATAGGAAAATTTCCTGTTATGATGTTGCCAATAACAATATTAACATGTTGAACAAACGAGGAGAAGAAAAATCCTTAGACGAAATGTGTCAAGATTCGTGGAGCAGGCAATAAAATTTCAAATGCAATTTATCAGTTTATTTCTTATAATGCTCATCTTGGTTTGAAAAAATTGCTTGCTAGCAGCTATACCGAGACGAGCTTAGTATTCAGGAATAAACAGTGTGTTCGTACATGGAGCAACAACATCTTTGTAATTATTTGAAACCGTAACTTTGTACGCAAGATTGTGGAACTAACTTTGTTGGTGCACATTATTTGTAATTGAATTATATCATGGAAAAGGATTTATATGAAGTGCAAATTGAATGAAGCCGAGGAGGCATTTGAATGAAAGGTGATATAGGCGATTTGAAAAGTTCGTACTGTTTTGGTTTCAGTTTAGTCGATATTGAACAGTTGCTTTTTGGTACCTTCGAGCTCAGACACAACAACAGCAACAACAAAAATGTATATTACGCCTTAAAATATCTTGTTCTATCGTCAAGCTCAATGCTCACATGCTTCACGGAGAACCTTTTGGGCAGAACCTGAAAATACCGTATTCCTTTCCTAATTAGAATGGCCACTTCTGACTGCATATGGGCAATCTTTTCTTATATTTTTTTTTGGATGGCTTCCTTTCTTTCTACTTCATTTTTCAATTAACGCAGATATTTGGGCATTGTGCGTTACTAGAAAGGTGTTCATAACCAGAGTTCACGCATTTCGTCCAAGTATCGACTTGCTTCTCACAGTCTGCAGTGAAATGTCCTCCTGCACATTTGTAGTATCCGTGGCCGTGGTGGTATGTTTTAATATGTTTTTCTAAGTGATTCCTAACTGTTGTAATTCGTGCAATCGATAAAGCCGGTAAAGTATTATTTCATTTTTTGTTTCAACTAGTGGGCAGTGGGTATTCCCAAGAGCTAAACGAACAGCATACACTCGAACCAGAGCTCTAAGTGATAGGGAAAGGTCAACTCTTTCCCGTATTCGTCTGTCAGTGTCTTTGTGAGCTCATAGAGGCTTTGAATTTGGCTGAATTTTTGAGATATAATGATAATATTACTGTCTCATAAACATTCGTAGTGATGAAACAATGGCTTGCGCTCCGGGGCTGCCGGTGTCACACTCAAAAAAATCTTGTTCCTAATATCAATGAACAGCATTTATCAACTCTATTTACATTCATGCTACGAATATTACATTGTTTCAATGTTCACAAATATCAAATTTTTGACAGATTCATCATTGGGTACATTGATATAATGTGTCGAGGATCATTGACAATCGATGACCAATTATACATCACCCAATGAAAATATCCATTATATGCATACAATGTTCATGTAACTGATAAAGAAAGTTATTCTGTTCATCAAAGAAACATCAACTTCATAGGAGAGTTGTTGATCAACGATAACATTACGCCAATAACTAAAAACATCTTTCAATTAATTAGAAAAAAAAACTCAGTTCGTTGGTATGATGTATGGATACACGAGTTGATGTAGAAAGTCATCAATAATATCGTCATATGCCCATACTTTCTTTCGATGATCGATTCGTCGAGGCAATGTACCAGTTCTTCGAAAATTCCGGCAAGTATTTCATAGAAACAGGGCTAGGTAGATAGCGGATGAAACAGGGTCAGTCGATCAGTGTTAATCTTCATGTGCAGAAGTAGGTGAGTAGAACTAATTTGTGTAACAAGTGGAAGAATTGAGTGAAAATCGCAAAGGAGCAGAGGCCGTTATTAGATAATTCAATTGCCCAAATGTCTTCACAAACCGTTATCGTTTAGAAAAAGAAATCTTGAAAAAAAATTCGAAATGAAAAATTCGTGAGATAATTTGAGCTTTAGTTACATTTTCATTTCATTAGTTTCACATCTTTCTGGGAATTCTATTCAAGGGGGAAGCTATACAACAAAAGAGTAATCATGAAAAAATTGCCTTTAACATTGTTGTGACCAAACACAACAAAATATATATGTAAGTTTCCGATGAGGATATATTATCATGTTATTTGATAATACACTCTCTTCATTACCTTTTACATATAGTGTCGTTTCGTATAAGTAAATCTTGACTGATGCAAATACTACTTATTATATATGTTTATCTAAACTTTTTTCTTGTTGCAGGGTCCTCTGTCGATTGACTATTTGGTATGAACCCGAACTTCACATGAATTTTAAATTCAAATATATCTGGTAACGTATACTTCAAATGTATTCATCATTTAGATATTATATTGACTAATGTACTAATATTAACTTTCTGTTACAGATATAGATGCAGAGACTTGCACAAGAGATAAACTCAATAATATTAGTGCTGAACAATTTGACAATGCAAATAACGCGGCATCAGTACTTACTGAGAGATTTGAAAACACAAGGAAATATACTAAACATTTTCAAGACGTGACCATTTTATAAACAGCCTTATGGATTCAGATTGGTACAAAATTTTTTGTTGAATAATTTTTCACTCGCTCTACGTTTTCTTTATTTCCCAGATTTCAATATACCTAGTCTTTGGAAAATGAGTATAGGTTGTGGACATCGTATGCTACTCTATTTCCAAAGATATGAAAGTTTCTACCGTTGAAGAAAAAAGTGAGAATTACATCCTAGAAGTTTGGAGCCGAAGATATCCAGGAAAGTGAGTAGAAATCATCAAATACAGTTAAAGTATTTATTTGGAAATCATAAATCACTGGATAAAAAGAGTCGTTTCAACGTCAATTGTTAGGTAAAGAAATAAAAAAAATCAATAGTTCAGTGATGAAGAGCATCAAGTAGCGACAGTACATAACAATGCGAATATAATATTGAAGTCAGAAAAGAATAAACAAATCATCTGAAAAAAACTGACAATTGGGGTCTGTAACGATTCTTATCAAAAGAAATATTTTCTGCAACTCATGAATCACTTCATATTTGAACTGTATACCTATGTTAATTCGAATGATACTAACATGCTTGAAAAGAATGAACAAGTATAATTATTGAATTTTTCTTTACAGATAGTCGCGATGCTCCAATACTTTGGAATTTGCATGGTTATTTCAGAAGAATGCTCTGCCGAAGAGTTGGAAGATTATATTAGTGATTCAATGAATCATTGTTTTGCGACTGATAGCTCATTTTTAATGAAATATTCATTAATTCACTTGTACATTTTTTATTATATATATTAAATCAATATATGTAAATATATTATTTTAACGACACTACACAATGTTATTGTTGTTATTTCCGTCAAACGGCTGCACCCTTACGAGCACAACCCTCAGAAGTCTTGTGTGAGCTGGGGAAGAGGTAGCCCTTACCTTTTAACGTGTGATGTCATGCATCATAAACTTCATATATTGAATATGTAATTACTATTGATTGCCTTATGAACTTACTTCATGATATCAACCATCAGGATTGTTAATATCAATAAACCTCATACATTGGATATATAATCTCTGTTCATTGCCTCGTCGACATACTACATTATATTAGCAACCTAGATGATTGTGAAAGTCATACATTGAAAATGTAATAGCTGTTCATTGTCTCATCGAATTGAATTTCATTCTAACAGTAAGTAGTACACAGCACGATAAATCTATTCATGAATTGATCAAGACAGTTACATTGTATCAGTAAAGTCCGTCGTTGGAGCCATTTTGATGTACAATTTCATTACCATCATGATTATTTTTATTACATTCATGCTGATATTTGGTTCAGTGCACTTTTCATCAATAAGTATAGAGTAACCAAAAAATCGTATTAGCGTTGTTTACCAGATTGATGTAGCACCATCACATATGCAGCATAAACTCTGAAAATTATTACTATTCAATGATTTATTTCAGGTTTCTGGCATTTTTATAACAGAGTATCAGCTCTGGATAGTGTATCACTGTGTATCACTGGACAAGTAGATCAAGTGCTCGGACCATCGGATGCTGTGCCACGTCGCCAGCGGTTTATGGTTCTTCCTTGAGTCAAAAATATTCAAAAACAAGTATTTTGAGTCATGTGCTAGATGCTGCCAACAGAATAATCCACTTAAATTCCAATGATAAATGGATAAGGTAGTATCCATCTTATAAATGATCCAGTACTTAGATAGGAGCTGGTATGGCGTGAACGGATCGATTTTTCGCTAGCGGTTTATGGTTCCTTGGGAGTCAAATATTAGATTAGATCACAAGATTATAATAATAATTGGATAGGGAAGTATGCATCTAATCAATGATCGAGTACATCGATGGGAGCTGATATGGCGTGAAAAGCTTGATTTTTCGTTTACATTATTGAGACAATACTGATTGTGTCACGTTCGTAGTAATAGTAATTTTTATTTTTACCAAGTTTATAATTGTTTTTTGTTTAACCCTGCGGCGGGCGCGCTTTGTAAAATCCCATGAGCGGGCGCGTAGCGGTACTAAGGACCGCAAGCAGAAAAACACCGAATTTTTCGGTTAACTCAACTTTATTGCAGAAATGAGTTCGAAAAGAAAAATTATGTTGGTTTTCATAACATATATTTGGCTTACAACTTATAGAATCAAAAAATTATTGTATAAAAAGTTTTCGAAAATAAATTGAATTCTTGTTACTAGTCTAGATTTCTATCCCTTAATATTAAAAAGTATTCTTCTTTTATCATACATTTGTATTTCAATAACCTCCTCTTCTTCTCTGTCATCATCGAAATCAACTTCACCTTCTGCAAAATCGGATATATTATTTGCAATAATTCACTGAAAGTATGGATTTGTTTTTAATTTTCTCATTCTTACAATTGAAAAAAAGTAATGTATACTATCAGATAAAACTATAATTACATTGAATTCTACACCCGCAGAATAAAAAATAAATATTAAATTGTATATAAATTAATATTTATTTTTAATGAGAAATATTCACTTACATGATCGGGCGCGCTGCGGACCGGAGTACCGCAATTGTGAACCTTCTACTTTGACCCTTTGCTGTCGACTGTTAGGTATCATTAAAAAATCTCAGTCAATGCATATACGTTACCAAATGTATTCAAAATTGCATATCTAAGGGGTATACACAAAACACAAATACAACCAAATACAATTTTTATTAAATTGCGGCACTGAGTGCCGCTACGCGCCCGCCGGAGGGTTAATTTTATTACTACTGTTATTGTTTTTTCGCAACTTCAACAGCTTTGGCATTTTCAATAATTATGGGGTTACATACATTAATTGCTCCCAACATCTGTACTCTCCTATTTCATCTAAGTACTGGATGCAGACATTTTCGAAGATTCGTTTGGTTGTGAGTTGCTATGATCCATTTCGAGTCATTCTGAGAAAAATATCACACCATTGGAAGATTATCGAGATTTGCGAGAAGAAAGTCACATATCAATATTGATAACAATTGTTATCTTTGAGAATATATTAATGAGATTTCTTTACCCTTTCCCCTTGTAAAGCTCGCTGAGACGCATTATGAATATTTTGGAGAACAATTATATCAACGTATATCTGATATATTCGAAATTAGTTATTTCGATTTCTCTTAAACATATACAAAAAACGTGTCGTTTCTCCAAAATTCAAATTATTCTAGAGTTATGTATGAGCATATAATCTGTATCTTAATGCATGCATGTTGTACCAGGAGCTTGCTGTGGAAACTAGAAGATCTGGTCTTTGGTGGGTGCCGAGAAGGGGCCTTGGATCGGGTGCTGCGAAACTGGTAGACGGTGAATGAATCGCCCGCGGCCGCCGCACCACTCGATCGAGAACCAGCTCAACCAGGACTTTCACGAGGATGTGGATGGAAGAAACTCGCAGTGAAAATTGGAGAACTAGTCTCTAATGGAAGCCGAGGAGGGGCCTTGGATCAGATACTGCGGGTCTGGTAGCTGGTCATAGAATTACCCGTGGTCGCCGCACCGCCCGACTGAGAACCAGCCCTACCAGGACTTTCAGGAATAGGCAGATTGAAAGAACTCGCTTCGTTGACAAGCACCCACACACACACAAATAGTTTGAGGATTCATTTTGAGGAGACAAGAGGATGGCAAAAGGGGCCATTGGGGCCTACCTGCCTGACTACAGTAGCGGCCTCCCCGCATCTTCTACTACTACTTTGTTTATGTAGTATATTAAAGAAGGATCGGCCATTTTATCTAAGTTTCCTTCAAAGTAAAAAATATGCTATTTTCTTTTTTAAATCAGTGCGCAAGCACAGACTACCTGTGTGGTATTTGTATAAAGGTAAATTTTGATAAAATAATAGTTGATAACGATGGGTAAGTGATCAATTATTTACATAGTCTATATTTTCGTTTATGAGATAATCGTGCTTTATGAAGAAATGATCTAAAGTTATTTTACTTTGTGGTCGTGTGTAATTGTTTCTGTATAAGATTTATCCAAATGCATTTAGAATGTTTTTATACTCTCCTATGACTTCGGAGTCATTCATAGAATCAATGAACTTCAATAAATTTGGGAATTAAAACTGCCAGATCGGTGTATTACGCCCTTTTAGATTCCCATTTGCGTTATGGAATAGGTAACGTTTTCGGGAGTATGCAACTCATCAGCACTTCTGACATTGGTACTGCAGAAACGAGCGATCAGGTATCTGTATAAGCTTAAACCTCGTGATTCTTGCAGATGCATATTCGCAGAGGAAAAGATATTGACTTTGATTGCATTATTCATTTTGTAATCAGTTTGCATCATTTACAAGAATTTGTCCTTATTTGAGACTGCGTCCAATCGTTACAACACTCGTTCTAACGCATTGAAATTGCCAATTTCCTCAACAAATATGGCCAGGGATTCTATTTATCATAATGGATTCAAGATGTTCAATCCCTTGCCTTCAGATATAAGAGAGCAAAATTGACCTACAAAAAGTTTAGAAACACAGTTAAAACATTTTTAGCTGATAGACCCTATAATTTGCAAGAGTATTAAAATGATGAATTCACATGATATAATGTGCATATTTGAATCTATGTTATTCGAACACAAGGTGTAATTGTCGTATAAAAAAACTGACCTATTTAACAGGGTCTTTACAAAACTGATAACTTTTTAACTGGGCTGTTAAACATTGACTTTTGACTGAATAGTTTTATGTTCTAACTCTAGAAGTACTAAGTAACTGTTTTTATATTTATATACTTTTATATATATATATACTTTTATATATATATATATATATATATATATATATATATATATATATATATATATATATATATATATATATATATATATATATATATATATATATATATATATATATACATATATACATATATATATATATATCTAGAATTTGTTGAAATTCGACGTTTCGGCTCCGATTTTGGAGCCATTTTCAAGAACTGAAAAAGAAAGAAAATTAATAAATGGTTGAAACGTAATTCTACGCTGAGGTCTCAATCTGCCTACTCCTCAGGTATAATTACGTTCGGTTTTTGTGACTTGACGTCGGGGTCTCAATCTGCCTACTCCCCATGTCTCGTCACTGGTTCTCTCTAAGGTCTCAATCTGCCTACTCCTTCGAGAGAACTGAGGAATTGTGGGTTGAGGAACTGTATTTATAGTGGACGTGGCTGTAATGGCCGTGTGCAATGTATTGGCGCGAGGTGAACTATGGGCGGGAACTGAGTTGGCGCTAGATGAGCTGTGTGCGGGAACTTGGTTGGCGCTAAGTGAGCTATGTGCGGGAACTGGGTTGGTGGGAAATGAGTTGATGCGTGCAATGAGAGGCTTCCAGGTACTGGGAAGTCTACGTCCGTCGTCGCGAGTGTTGAGGTAATTGGGGCGCTTCTCTATCTCGAGGGCTTCTCGGATGATCCTGGTTTGCAGAGTTTTCTCGGTGGAAATTGTATATATATATATATATATATATATATATATATATATATATATATATATATATATATATATATATATATATTTAATTAACGCAAGCAATGAAGTTATTTGGTTAAAATATTTTGGGCAAGTACTAGGTAGCCCATATAAGTATACAGCAGTGACAGGATATTATATTTCTTTTGAGATTCTTTATTATAATTCTATTGCTTTAAGTTTGCCTATGCTTATTATTCTGTAGGTGAACTCTGAACCGTTTTTATAATTGTATAATAATTTTTGTTGTAGATCCCTCCGCTATATCTGGCGATTCATCCAAGTATTTACGGCCATGTAACTTTCTTATTCTAAGCAAAAACCATAAAATACCTCATAACATATTCTCAATAGTTTGTTGAAAGCCATTGAATAACTGCTTTCAATTATAAATACGTTGACAACTGTCAAAGACTCACATGTAACTTTTTTTCAAATGAGTTGTCATATTTTTCATTGTTAACTATGAGAGAGGCTGTCTTTTTGAGTTCAATAATATAGAACACATTAATTATTCATCAAAATTACGTCAAGTAGTCAGGAGGTTGAATGTCCAGCTACTTTGCCAGATCTTATCACACTGGAGTTTTTTCTATAGTATATCAAAGGATGTGTTCACGTCAAAGCAATCATCGAAGACCCTAACAACACAATACGCCATGAGTATCAGTCATTAAACAGGGTCAGTCTCCGAAAAGAATGAGCACTTGTTGTTTTCGCAGGAAAAAGATGTATTTTGAAAACAAGTGAGGATGGCACTCCAAATAGCAAATTATCTGATTTTTTCATCCATTACTGTGGAAAAAATTACGTTTTCTCAGTAAATTTTCATTCGTGTACAGTAACTGCTTCTTGACTGCATAAAAAATATTCAATTTAATGTCAGATCAATTTATTTTTCTCGGCGTAAAGGAAATGTATAATGTTTTATAATGTTGAACTCAGGAACACAACCTCTGTCATAACTTGCATTGAAAAATATGACGAATCATCGAAAAAAAGTTGACATGTTAGTCTTTGACAGGTGACAAGATGTGGATAATTGGAATCAGTCGTTCAATAGCTTTCAAAAAACCAATAACAAACGTATGTGTTACGTTACGGCTTTATCTCGAATGAGAGAATTTGAGGGTCGCGAATTCTTGTCGGAATCACCCGGTATATGACATCAAAACCATCTAGCCCAAATAGTTCCAACTCAGTATTTTGAAAAGTTTCTGTAAGAATCAATTTATCAAAGAGAAATTCGAATTTGTTGTGACTTCTAATATTGAAATGTAGAATGTTGAAGTCTTCAATATCACTTTTTTTAAAGCTTTCTTTAGAATGTATTACTTTGGTGTGGACTGGTTAATTTCAAAGTCATCCATAATCACCATCAAAAGCAGCTACACAAATTAATAATTATAAGAATAGAAAGACATAACAATAGTGTGGTCCAACGAAAACTTAACACCTCGATTTTCCGGCTTTTAAATGAAAATGTGGAAAATCGCTCGGACCCGTCAATTTCTAATACGAGGGGGAACAACTTTTCCGCTGTTTTCATCCCCGTAACTTCAACCACCTAACGGGGGTGAGCACAACCCCTTGATTTTGAATAGGGATGCGGGGTGTTGCGATACCTCATTTTGAAGATCTCATCGTGTACTATCTGACCGTAAAATTTCGCTCCAAAATATCCATCGATAACGAAAGGACAGGTAAAGTAGTGGAAGAGTACGTACTTTTGTGATTACTTTATTAAATGCTCGAAATGGGCACCATCCACTTCCATGCAGTAATATAAGTTTTGCTGAAAACGTTCACGTACATTACTCAAGATTTCTGGTGTAATTTGACGGCATTCATTAATGATCCGAGTTCGCAAATCATCCAGTGACTCAGGCTGGGTAGCGTAAATCTTGGATTTCAGGTGACCCCATAGAAAAAAGTCCAGTGGAGCCAGATCAGGTGATCTGGGTGGCCACTCAATATGTCCCCTTCTTCCAATCCAGACGTGAGGAAAATTGTCATCTAAGAACTGACGCACCGGTTGAACAAAGTGAGGTGGTGCGCCATCTTGTTGGAAAATGATCGTTTGATGGTCTTCTGCATTCTCCAATACTTGCACGAGGGCTGGATAAATAGCGTTCTCCAATAGATCGAGATAAATTTGGCGTGTGAGATTACCGGGTATAAAAAAAGGGCCGATTATGTGATTTCCATATATACCCGCCCAAACATTTAATTTTTGGGGGCGCTGTGTATACACCTCACGAAATAATCTTGGATTTTCATCTGACCGATACCGACAGTTATGCCGGTTTACAATGCCGTTAAGGTAAAATGAACACTCGCCCGAAAAGCAGATATCGAACATGTAGTTTTGATTGCCGTTAATTATTTCACTGATCACTTCACAGAACTGGAGTCGGCGATCGGGATCATCCTCATTCAGTTCCTGAACCAATCGTATCTTATAAGGATGGAATTTATGTTGTTTCAGGATTCTCATGATTGTTGTGCGTGAAACACCAGATACATCGGACAATTTCCTAGTACTGACGGTCGGATCCATTGCTATATGACCTAAGACAGCCACGTCCCTCGCTTCGTCTCTTTCATGCACCCTCTTTTTGTTTCCAACTGAACCAGTAGCGTCAAATTTGGCAACCAGTTGCACAACGTAAGCAGCGGATACATTTTTTCCAGGATATCGTTCGTTAAATAAAGTCGCTGTTGTGCGCGCAGAGTCGTTATTTCGGAAAAATAATTTTATCATTTCCACCCTTTCTTCTACGGAATACACCATTTTAATTCCACTACCAATTTACAATCGCTTTGACACACTTGTACCGTTCTTAAACATTCACGATAGACTATGGTACAAAAACAAGGTCCGTCTACTTTTTTGGACAAAAAATTAACGACTCAATACCTTTGAAATGCGTCGGATACGAATACTATTCTCGAGATAAATTCCATATTGCCTCTTTCACTATTTTCGCTGTTATTTCATTATGTATGGATATTTTGAAGTGAAATTTTACGGTCAGATAGTACACGATGAGATCTTCAAAATGAGGTATCGCAACACCCCGCATCCCTATTTAAAATCAAGGGGTTGTGCTCACCCCCGTTAGGGGGTTGAAGTTACGGGGATGAAAACAGCGGAAAAGTTGTTCCCCCCCCGTATTAGAAATTGACGGGTCCGAGCGATTTTCCACATTTTCATTTTAAAGCCGGAAAATCGAGGTGTTAAGTTTTCGTTGGACCACACTGTATTAATATTGGATAGTTTGATTTTCTAGGAGCTGTTTTCTTTTTGGCCAATATTTCGATAACTTTGTATGGTCTCTTTCTTCAGTATCCTCTGATTGATGTGCTGTGTCGTATTCTTGTTTATTGTGGTGGTGGATATTGTTTCTAATTGTTCGAGTTCCACCTATTTCTATGTCTTCTGATTCACTCGCTGTATTTGCATTTCTATCAATAATTATCAGTTCATCACCTCTTATGTAACAGTATTTTCCATTTTGTTTCTTATGTACTGGATGATGCCTGAGTATTTTCAAGTCCTCTCGTTGTCTAATAGTTAGATCATTAGATTTAGCAATTTGGGTTCATTTTAATTTCTTTGCATTTTTCAGTAGAAACTTTTTTTAGTTGAGAAGACCAGTTCCACTTTAACTGGTAAATTTCTCGTCTTTCCAAGGCAGTACCTATACGTTACTGATATCACTTTCGAAGATTTATTACTATCGAATGTGCTTGAACTTCTTCTGTTGTTTTATTTAGTCTGAAGATTATAATATTGCGTAGTTTACTTCCTCTTTCGAATTGCTCTACTCATTTTTAAGGCACTGTTGTCATTTCCTAAGTATGAAACTTTGCTTTTTGAACTTTTAATTTTTAGTTGAAGTCACGCTCCGCTTGTATTATTTATTGTATTTTTGAGTTAATCTGTACACTTCTTTATCTCTTCTAAGATTTGTTTAGTTGCAGCATTATTCATTTTTAATTTTATCCTTCAATAGTGTGTGGATTGTTTTAAATTCTATACTGTTTATATTCCTTATCGGACGATGAGTAGTTTATTGTGGTGTTTACTGACTTGTTCAACACTATGTAAACATAGCAATTGCCAAGAAATCCGTCCACTGATGTTTTTTTCTAATATCTATATACGTAAGAACATATCTGTGACTTACTGGAAATCAAAGAGTTTTAGGTCTCTCATGAAATGCAAAATTTGATACGTTTTTCATCGAATTAGAAAAGTTGAAAGAAAGTGATAACGACATCACTAGACTAACAAAAAGACGAATTCTCATGACTACAATGTCCCTTATCGACCTTCTTGAACACGAATACTGATTATTCAAGGTATATGGCGTTCTGGTATAGATTAAGATGACCATATAGACGAAGACTTGTATAGAACCTAAGTTTCCTGGTGTTACTTCATAAGAATTCGTGAAGCTGTGATATTAGAGTTGCATGTATTCTGTAATGCGAACAAGAAAGCCTTCACCACAGTGGTTCAATGGAGCATGTTGACCAAGGATCTGGTCCTCGTGATAGGTTAGCTCTAACAAACCCCAATTGAAGGGAACTATAAGCAGCAGTTATGGGAAGCTGTTCAGCTGAATCAATCAGAGAATCCATAGAGATTTCAATAGACCTAGTATACTTTTGGACCGACTCAGCGACGGTTCTTTATTGGAGAAAGGGCGATGCAAGGAAATTCGGACAATTTGAAGCTTATTGAATCGGAGGAATTCCGGAAATTACAAATGTGATCGACTAAATCCATCTGAATTAAATTCTGCAGATATCGCTACTACGACTTATGATATAGATGAGAAGACGTATTTTTAAAATGGTTCAAAGGACCCGGTATTGTGAATGATAGAAGCGAAAAATTATTACTGAATAAAAGCGAAGAAGGGCATCTGGAAGATCCTAAATCGATCGAATTGGTAGACATTGTTGTTGAAGAACATTCGTTTTTACCGATCAACCGATTTTTGAGATTGACTCGACTCTTGAGGACAACTGCATGGGTTCTTAGATTCACTAAAATCATGGTGTCTAGGTGTAGAAAGGTGCAAGAAACATTGAGATATGGACGGGGAATAATTATTTTGAGCGACAGAAAAGGAATACTATGTAAAACGAGCAATTATTCTTCCAAAAAGGCATAAACTTCTTGAACTTCTGTTGCACAACATCTACAAAGAGGATGTTCATAAAGTCAGATATGAAATCATCTGCGACTGAAAAATAAACTTTGGAAAAGAGTTAAAATTCTCAAATGATAATTGAAAATAATTTTTTTTTTAATGAAAACAAACTTTAGCCAGAGAAGTAGTTGTTTTCTGTTAGATATTACAAAAAGTTATTCATTTTTCTCGTAGGTTGTTTTCATTTGAAAAAAACAATTTTCAATTGTCATTTGAGAATATCCTTTTTTTCCATTTACGAAAAGAAATGAGAGAAGAGAATATTGGGTAAAAGATGAAAAAAAAATGTTTTATGGGACAACTACCAATCGAGAGATCAGGTACATTTAGAGGTTTTTATTGATCCTAACGACTCTGAAGCCCTGATCCCAAACCATTTTATACTGAAATCTAATGGTAGGTTAATGGAAATGGAAACTAAACCCAACCTCAAGAAAGAATGGCTGAAGTCACAGAAGGTAATCGAATGGTTTTGAAGATGGACAATAGAATATCTTCCCAAACCGACCAAAGAACCAAATGGAATAAAGATAGTCAACAAATTGAAATCAACGACATTGTAATTATAGCCGAATGCAATGCGCTGAGAATATTTTGGAAGTTGGGGCGAGTAGAATTAGTTTACCCAAGACCTGATAGTAGGATTCGAGTTGCTGATGTGGAAACTTAAACGAGATTTCACAAACGAACAGTTGCCAAACTATGTCGTATTGACGTAGAACACTAAAAGAATGAAATCTAGTGAGAGAAGAAGAACTTCGTCACGAGAGGGAGAATTTTGCTGTCCTGATGTTGCTTTCGTAGCATCTTGGACTTCTTGACGTTTCCATGTTCATTTTGGATTTTGCGTTTCGTTCACCTTTTCCTGTTTACTTATTTTCTGATTAATGTGCATATTCTCGCTCTTCTCGCTAGCTTTTTTATCCTGTGCCCTCGTTGCGGCATATTTGGTGTAACTCTGATGAGTGCCCTGGTCGAAGCTTGCAGAAGATGGGCGGATTTTTCTGCGAGGATATCTCTGAGTTGGACAACACGTAAATATTGCCCATGTAGGGCTATGATGAACTTACAGATCTAATCGGATCGTTAAATATCATCCACTCAGTTAGCTTGATGATCATCATCAGTATTTGCTAGCTCCGCTATGATTTTACGAAACAATACACCAACTACTATATAAAAAATTCACCCAAATTCTCTGAATCCATTTTCCATAAGAAATGCAGGTCCTTTTCTTCTTCACTACACTATTTGGAAAAATTCGTGTAGTAATGAATACGCTGAAGATTTATGTCAACACCAACCACTTGATGAACAAATGACTATCTTCTGAAGAAATAATGTATATACTTATGGGCTCATCTGCTGCTCGTCCGTTTCTTTGGTCGATCTTTGCAGCTTTTTCTTCTATATGGATTCACCTTACTTGCAATCGCACATTTAAAAAGTAAGACTCTTTTTATTCTTAGTTCGCTCAAGTCTCCCAAAGATTTCTCGTAAGGGTGCAGCCGGATTATGAATAGAACAAATTTCGATTGTTTTTCATTATTTGTTGAGTATTGCCGCTACTGACGTTTCGAGGGATGGTGTTTTCTCTACCGTCTCAGAGGTTTCTCAAACCACCTCTATGCATATTGTAGGCCTCAGCAGGTTTCAAGTGGTCCACTGTTATGTGTATTAATAGTGTACCCTGTATAAGACCGTCCTTCAGCACAGGAAATCTTATTTGTAAGTATGTCTAGGTCTAATTGAGTGAAAAAAAAATAAAGATTCATTACTCCCAAAGAATAATAGACCAAACAAAATCATCTTGAAATATATTAAAAAAGAAAAGGGCATGTGTTCACATAGGGAATGATTTAATGCTGAAAGCCTTTCGTGACAAAGATGAGAAATTGAGAGGCATTCAGTGTCGAACAGTCTTGGTGACAATTTAAGTTTGTTATCGAACGCCAAGTGAGGGTGGGCCTCGTGCCCTATCCGTAGGACCGATGGTTTGTTTAATTGAATCACAGAGTAGTTTCACTATATATTTTCAACATTTTTATAAGTCCAATAATGATGATAGTTTTGTCATAAAATTGAAGTATGTTTGGTCTGTTTCAAAGCAATGCTACTTTGGATAGGAATATTGGGAGTTTTACTGAATACTGAATATTTAGTATAAGCGCCAGGCATTCAACTTAGTGCCAAAAGTAAAAAAGAATTATAAATTTAAAATTTAGCGTTTTTTTATTTTCAAAGTAAGGATACTATTATAATCTTGAGGGCGCTATGAAGGCAAGTGTAAGTGATAATAATAGTTTTTTATTTATGTTGGAAAATGGGGTATTGGACGCCTGTGGTGTTACTCGATGAGAACAAGAAAAGTTTTCACCTCAAACCACACTAGTAATTTTATTCCTAGATGCGCATTTCGTTAACCAATTAACATCATCAGTAGGATTACTAAAGTGAGGATTAGTACCAAACCAGTTATATTTATATCTATCCAATTCTTATGATCAACATAATATGAAACAGCTGGGTGATCCTAACTTGTGAACATACCTACGGTAGGCATTTAGACATTGCGTACATATATTTGGCACTAAGCGCAAAGACATGGTCTTGATTCCAATTCAAAACCAATCACAGTTCGAGTTCGAAATGTGTGTATAGAATGTAAATGGATGCCAAATGCGTGTATGGAATGTGGCAACACTTCCTGCATGCAAATGTGTGTTATACGGAAAATAGATAGAATATTTTCCCGAATTTAGGTACATTCTGATCTCCTGGATAAGGCAAATATACAAGAAAAGCGAAAGTGTCAATATATCCATTGTATGGAACAAAAGCAATAGAAAGAAGATAATATGAGAATGAAATATTTAGTGGGACGATCCATGGTTAAATGCATTTGTTTGAATAATTTCAACATTTTGTGATAGATCATGCTTCTTGTTGAGTGTTTTCTTCGCAAGTTCTCCACTTGCTGGACGGCCTAAGGGTCTTCTTTGGCTTGCCCTTGTTATACCGCAGGGCACATGAACTTCTAGCGGTGCACAAAAAACTTTCCCAGCCTGTACTTGTCGTCACTGATATTTTTGGCAAGCAATAAATCGACGAACTTCTGAAAATTGGTGAAATACTTAGCACATATTTGTATTTTTTTTTTCTAGTATATTTGGTTGTATGTTTTATCGCAATTTCAAGTTTCGCTTTACAGCAACAATTTTTTATTTCCCTTTTGTATTTTTATTTGACTCTGTGTTGCTACTGAGAAACAGAATTGATCCAAATGGGTAGTACGAATTAAAGCTAGCAAATGCTTTCACTATAGATCTGTCTCTTTCATAACTGAATAAAATGAATACGTCTGTTTCAAGAATTCTAAGAAAAAGCATTCACTGAAACTTTATTCGCACCACTTATTATCTTGGCGCCCTCAATGAGACTATCCCAAATATTTAAATTATAGATTCTTTAAATTGAAATGATGTCAGGCAATGATCAGAATCACTTGAAAATATTTATATTTTTTGTCGACATCATTTTTATAATTCAGATAGCTTTACATGATTCTTATCATGAATACTCAATCCAACGAGAATAATAAAGATGAGAGGCGGAGAACTGGAGATGAAAATCCCATTATAGTCATAATGGGCCGAAACGATATTTTTCAGTTTGACGAATGAATGATCATTTTACGAAAAATATGCAAAATCCTTTCCATAAATCTTGATACGTGAATCAGGGCATAGTTTGTTTTTCAAAGTAAGAAATTAATCTGGAATTTTTTTCATTTGTTCTGAAGAAGATAATATGCTCTATCAAAACCTAGTTTTTACATGGTTGCCTTCATGAGTATGGTGACACCTGAAAAGACATACTCGGATTCTGATGACATTGAATTTCACTGTTACCTACTGCATTCCTCCATTTTTAATATTTTTGACTGAATTGTATTTATTGTAGTCCTTCCATCCCCATTTTTATTTTCACAAGCTGCTGTCATAGCCTTGCAGAAGAGAGAGAAAAAAAAATGGATACTGAACAAATTCTTGAAATGAAATTCTAAAACTGTTAGGTTGGACGTCAGCGCAATACCAAGCTGCTACTAGATGAATGCTCTACTAAAAACATATGTTGATACCTTGTCCCACTAATGCCTTTTGTGTTGGTTTGGTAACATTTTTATGAATTCGTTCCCATAGATTCAACCCCAAACTTCTTCTTCAGTGCCATATATATCTTTGTGACTTTGCCACCTGAAATACATCTCCTTTCAATACTGAACTTGCCCACTAAGGGAGTTCGCCTTCGTCTTGATTTTTGAGAAACTATCAGGAACGGTCTTTCTTCTACAGTGAAGGTTTTTGTGGTGGTTTGGTAGTTCTCATCAAGTTGCTCCAAAAGTTCCTGCGCAGACTTTTTCTTCGCTGCTTCATGCACGTAATCTTTACTTATATGTGCGTTCGGATCAATTATGATTTCCTCAAAGGTGAAGAGTTTGGTAGATCCAGTCTTCTTTCGAGTTCTGAGCTCTTGGGTTTGTGCTGACCCTGAACGAAATTTACTTCAGCTTCATTCAAAAACAAATTTTTATCAAATGGTTCTCTCATAATAAAATTCAACAATACACTGAAAGTATTATCGGTGGTGAAACCATAAGTGACTGAATTTTTCGTGGAATGTCTGTCGACTTATTTCTAAATGAAACTGAGTTGCTTGAAAACTCTTCGAGATAAGATAAACTCATTCACGAGTGCTATTTTATTAGACTATTCAACGATCAAAGTGAAAGGCGAAAAAAATTGAATTCGGCAGAATAAGAGGAAGAAATTAAATAATAATAAACAATTAAAATTTTATTATAATCATGAAATATTTATTTCAACTATAAACAATTTGTTTTGATTATTATTTGTTGCCTATAACAATAAACATATTATATGCAAACGAACATAATGCAGTCGACTATAATTATTATAATTGGTGCAATTGTAAAAATTTTGAATAGTATGACCGTTATTAGGTGGATACAGTGTTATTATTTGATGTACTTGGAAACTATTCACTATATTTCGATGATGTTCAGCACAAAGATGTAAATACGCTTTGATCGAGTTGGAACTTCCACGTCTAGTAATTTTCATGACTAACTCCGGATTTTACTAACTGACTAACTGCGTTTTTTAGTGTCTAATCCTATCTTTTCTGCAGAGAGTTTCACCATTTTGATATTGTAGTAATACCAATAGGGCAATAATTTTTGTACCAATTATTGTTATTATATTCATTCCACTTACCATTCACTGTCAGAAAAAGTCTGTCATTGGTAATAATTCCCCTTTTCAATACACGTTTTTATACAGTTTTCATCACCAGAATATCGGAGTTATATGCAATTCTGTTCGTTAAACAGCCTTTGTTATCAGTCTCTTCATTAAAAAAATGTAACATGGAAAAAGTTGCTTCGCTACCTCGCCAAGTTGGTTCTACTGCAGCTATGTGAAAAATCTTCACTTGTAGTCCTTCTGGCCTGTCTTCGTCTCATCGTATAAGCATATATTATATATTCGTATGAAGATATGGTGACAGAGCTCATTTTCCCTTTTTCGGATACAGCTTAAAAGAATTTTCTCTTATTATATCGAGCCGCCCTCGCCTCCTTGAACATTATATCTTTGAAGGAATCAATATTTCTCTGATACTTCCGAAATAATTATCTTGTACTAATTTTGCAGTAGTGTTCTATCCGGTTTTGATATCACTCTCCCTGTAATGACTGCCATTAATTTTCCGCATATTGAATGCTCAGTCTTTAGAATTAATTCTAATCTTTCGTTGCTATTTTCTGCATCTAATTTGTAATTGCGTTCTGCACAGAACGTCATAAATTGTCTCCACATATAAGATTTTGATTTCTTTGTCTTACTTCAATATTTATGTTTATCAATTCGTTTGAAGTAGCACCAAAGCGACTCATATATTCTTGGTCAAACTGTTAAACTTTGCATTGCGATCCGTATCGACGGTTACGTCGTTGAAAACACGATGCTCCTAGACCAATCAGTATTGAAAGACAGCTGGTGTTTTTGCGATAATACAATATGTCTTTGGTTTTTGATTGGTCAGATTTTGTGAAACCACCGTAGATAAGTAAACTGGAGTAGATTCACTCCCAGTCGGCGCCTTTGATGTTTCGAATTCAGATTTTATTTTATCTGGCATGCGGTGGGGTAAGAGGGGTCAGCTGAGAGTTTACCTGTCTCACTTGGTCTCACGTACGGCTTTCTATCTCGGATTCATTTGGGTTGCGCTATAGCACAGAATACATCGGCTAAACGCAAAATTCGGGGTGGGGATGTAGACACAAATATGGCGGCGAGTGATCCTACTTCAGTATACTTATCTACGGTGGTGAAACCAAGAAGATTCAACTGCTTTTTGGTATACCATTCATAAGAAACAAAGGTCATTCGATAATTCGATTGTGAAAATTACTAGCCATAGATGATCCGTATGTTGAGAGAGAAAAACAAAATATTTTTGATGCGACACTGAGGAATATTCTTGATATCATTCGTAATGATTTTTAGATTGTTAAATCGGTCAAGTGACTGATAAGGATATTATCAAGGCTGTCAATTAATCAGAAACAAACTGATCGTCAATCTAGATGAAATATCCAGTTTTTCAGTTGAAAACTGTATTCAAGCACTTTCACTTCATTATATCATATCATCACTTAATTACGTATTGATTGAAATATACTATTAATTTAATGAAACGGTACCTACTAGTCCAGTTCAGAGTGAAATTCACTTATGTATTACACAAAAACTTATTCAGAGTAAAATGATTTGATATAAAATATCATATTCGTAATGAGCTATGATAATTTCCTATATTTGGGACTTGAAATTGAAATTTTTTGATAACTGTACGAAAAATCTCAACTGATATTTGTCAAAATGCAAATTCAACGGAAGAAAAAAGAGGGAAACCTCGGTCGTGAACGACAATCGTATACTTATTTGAAATTCTTCAATACTGGGTGATCACATTTTGCATCAATAGTTGGTTGTGTAATAAGGAATGTGAAAGTAAGGTTATTTGTTGCGTGACGAAAGAAACTCAGGCGTAGACTCCTTTTGTATGTTGTCGCGCGGCTGGGCTTAGAAATAGTTCATTGTGTATCTAGTAGTAAAACTAATATCTATATTCTCAGACGACAATGTAAACTGTGTAAATTGTAGCCCACAAACGTGCTTTCACTATACACATACAATTTTTTCTGAAATCGCAATCAACATTAGCATAAATTGAAGGTTTTTTTAATGCATAACAATTTTGATGGCCATCTTATTGCTTGTGAAACAGTTTCCTTGAAAATCACTGTTTGTTTATTGTTGTCACAAAAGTCAGAGATTCACTACCTATTTCGGTTCGATATCTACTTATCGGTAAAAAAATAAAAGGACAGTGATGATGACGTCTAGGTGTGCGGGACACCTCCGGAGTTAGTAAATGCTGCTGAAAATATCATCTAAAATTCATTGTCAAATAAATCCAAGGCAAAATATGAATTCGTTAACAAACGTTTCAAGGATTTTTACAAAGAAAAAAACAATACTTTCCCGTTTTGAAAATGTCATGAATGCATACTTTTCTGATTCATCTAATACAAAGTTGTTGTTATCGTTAACAATAAACAACAATAAACGATAAACAGTGAAGAATTGATAACCGCAAAATTTCCAAATTCGTTATTTCAATTAGGTACTTTATAATCCGAAGTTTCTAATTATTATCTGCTCTGTGTTCGATTTAGCAATTCCAGTTTCCTCTTCCTTCGACATTATTTAACATTATTAAGTAGAGTTTTTGCTTCTTTTTATCAATAAACAAATCAAAGAATCTAATGCCAAGAGTAGAAAGTTTTCAATAATTTTATGCTTCCCCAGAGGATGTTTAAACTTTCCAGCTTTCATTGCCAAAGGGTTCCTTTCGTTTTCTTTTGAAATTCCAAAGCAATTTTTTTTATTAGCTACGGAAGTAATTTGGAAAAATTTTTTTTTTATTAATTTCCCACTGAACACCCAATTTTAAAATATTCTGCAAATTTTGTGAACATTTCGAGGTGACTTCTTTTTTTTATTGAAACATATAAAAAATATATCAGTATAGTGAAATATTCGCGGAGTTGAATTTGCTGAGAGCTACACACAAAAAAGATCTTGATATTACAAAATATTTTAAATTACGTACTTTCCTGAAACGGCAATGTGACAACTATAAACCAAAAAAGTCACATGAAAAAATTTAAACGTTCATTACTCCACCAAATTATATAATAATATAGTACTAATGAATAAAGTACGTTTAGAATGTGAGATTTTCAAAATTACCTATAGATACTATATTCCAAAACTCAAATAACTCTATGTAATGATTCTAAAGTCATTTGAAAATTTTGTGATCTACCACTTCTAGGCATTGAATCTGAAAATCTTGCTGCCTCCGTTACAACTTTTTCCTACAAGCGTGCGTGATTCACCCTATATCCGCACGCAATTCAGTTTGCGGGAAAAAATTTCTCGCATGCTCAAGTCACTTCAAGTGAGTTATTCCCGTACTAGTGCGGGTAAAATTTCTCCCGCACGCGATAGTTTGTTCAAGAGTGCTACATAATTTTTTTTAATTTGCTTGTAGAAAATATATTGATCCTAACTCATACGGAAAGGTACTCTTCCGCACTCGACTGCTTACCTGAACTCCGCTTTGCGTCGTTAGGGTAACGGCAGTCGCATGCGGGAAAGGTACTCTTTCCGTACTTGTTAGGGTAATAACTATAAACTGAAAAAGCTGGCTAGAAAGCAGTGACAATGAAAGAATTCCATGACTGGTTGAATGCCTTACCTGTTGCTACCCTGGGAACTGGGTACTGATTCCTTTAGGACTTTCACTGGGTCTTGCGAATTGCACCCTTCATATTTGTATTTATGGAATTTGTTTCCTAAAATTGTTATTTCCGTCAACCAGCTGCACATCCTTGAGAGTACAACCCTCAAAAGTCTTCGAAAGACTTGTCCGAGCTAGGGAAGACGCAGCCTTTACCTTTTAACGTGTGAAGTCAGCAATGAAAAATGAAAAAACCCATGGTTTGAGCTGCCGAAAACGTTCTGGGCGTTTTTCAAAGCATACCCTAGTTAACGATTTCTTGCCAACAATTCACCACCATTCCTTTATTTTCTGTTGGTAAAATCTAGAATTATCCGTCAAAAGAATGATTTTCTTCTAAAAGCTTATTTGAATATATTAAAATTATTTTCTTATTCACGTAATTCTACAAATTTTATGAACACGATTCCTGAATGTTCTACCAGTTTGACTCGTATACAGTGAGTTTCAGAAAGTTTTTACAATATGGGGAACGTTTTTGCTATCCATTGGTCGGAAAATTTTATTCCACATAAAAATAAGTCTATTGCTGACAACTTGCATTTTAGTCATCAAAATACCCAATTTCCAAACGCTGTACAGGGAACAAAAAAAACTTAGGAATTTTGAATAAGAGCAAACTACCTTTATTTTCGACATTATCAAAAAGGAAAGGTGATTGTGATTTTTTTGTTAACATTTTTGTAAAAATTGTTATTTTTGTCAACCGGCTGCAACCTTCTTCGAAAGACATGTGCGAGTTAGGGAAGACGTAGCCCTTACCTTTCAACGTGTGATGCCATGCACGAGACCAGTGACCATGCTGGGAATCGAACTCACACACCTGTGATTGAGAGGCAAGCTCTCTACTATTACGACCACCAAATGGAAACGGTATTTAGATTTGGAAAAACAGCCACATACGAGATAAAATATTTTTTGCATTTTTATGGATCTAACTTCGTGAACAGTAGGTACTAGTAACTCATGAAAACCTCAGCCTCCCTCATATTACTGTCATAGTTCTATGCAAAATTTGGTCAAATTCATTATTTGTTCCAGAATATCGACGTTTGTGGCAAATGATTTAGATTTTAACTAGTTTTTTTGGTGTAAATTTGATATTTCTTCCTGTATGTATGTCCATAATTACTTTCAGTAAAAATAACTTATTGATGCTAAACAACAAATGATAAAAATCTGAATACGATCACTTCAAAAAATGCAGGGAAGAATAATGTATCGTAGATGGCTGTGATTGAAAATCTGAATAGGTATTGTTTCCAAATATAAACAACTTTTCGAAATAACATTTTTCAATGAGAGCAAAAATAAGGGTGGTTATGTTAATGTTAACAACTCAAATGCAATTTTTCTGCAATGCATCAGTTTTTATCACAAAAAATTATCAATAAACCATATGGTGCAATCTTTTTTAAACTCACTGTACACCTACTTTATGATGAGTTTGGGGCTTCTGTGCCATAAGCATCTACACAGATCTATTGTGTGTGCCCTCGAAATCGTTCAGAGTTCTTTGTCTAGCCCTGTCTTCATCACGAGACTCCATAGGCTAGTTTTTAGAACTCCCGTATATTTGGGAGCTTCCTGCTTTTCTTCACCCAGCATTAGAAACCTCAGCCTTGACAAGCCCTCGCAGTGGCATAGTATGTGTGCTGATGTTTCCTTTTCTTCCTGGCATAACTTGCATAACATTTCTTCTGACAGACCGAGTATGCTCATATGCTTATTGAGCCTACTATGACCTGTGAGGAGTCCAACTATTATTATATTAGTGCTCCTTCTCTGGCTTAGTAGATATTCTGTGAATGTTGGCAGCGGTTTTTCAATAAACTCTTTGGCCTGTCTCATTCCTGGATTTGTGTGAAGCTTTTGCTATACCGCGAAAGGGTTCTGGGCCATTCAGGGCCTGACTTGTTCCTTCTTGAGCTAGTGATTCAGCCTCTTCATTGCATCTGTAACCTGTGTGTGCTGGTACCCAAGATAGTGTCAGTCTGTTCTGACTGTCCAGCTCTTTTAGGGCTGCTATGCAGTCCCAAACTAGTTTTGAGGTAATTTGCAGAGTTGACTGCTTTTATCGCCACTTGTCTGTCTGAGTAAATGACAATGGTTTTTCCTGAGAACTCTTGCTTCATTAACTTCTGCGCGCAATGATGTACTGCATCGATTTCCGCTTGGAATATCGTCGTAATCTGCTCGTGACCGACCTGGCTTCGCCTTGAATGTGTATGTGTAGTGGTGGCAGGTTGAGCAAGACTACTAGTGCGGCTATTGGAGTAGTTCTCATGGCTCCGGTAGCACTCAGACATGCTTGTCTTTGCAGTCCTCCCAGCCGTCATACTACCCCTACCTGCTTTGTCTTCGGCCACCATACCACCGACCCATATGTTATCATAGCTCTGATGACTCTGGCATACAGCCATGTGGTCATTTTTGGTTGTAGCCCCCAATTTGTTCCACAATGTAATTCATATACCTCTAATTGAATTTGCAAATTTCTTCAAATTATTTTTGATAAAACTTCCCAACGCATTATCTGTAGTAGATATATGTAATTTTGAGATCTTGTGTATTCAGAAATGAAAGTACCTTTTATGTTTTGTTCCATATATGTCAACGCTATAATGTTGATTATCTTCTTTGACGATACGAAAAACTTCGGAAATTATTTTCATATAATCTCTACACAAAAACTACCATGAATTGCACCACTAAGAAACGCTTCCAATCCCAATAACAGAAATATCAATTTCCAAGTATGGCTTATTATTCTGACAACTGGAAAAAATATAATATGTCAAAACAGGTTTATTCTTGTGCTTCTTTAAATATTGTGTCACGAAAAGTTACCTACGAATTCGAGTTGGTAGAGTACCTAATTATCAAGTCCATCCATTCCTCAATCTGAGTGACCATCTAAACGTTCTACTGTCGGTTTTCCAATAAGTTGAAACAAGTGCACACCGTAATATTGACGGTAGGTACTTACCGTATTCAAAACATACCATATTTCGCAGTTGTACCCACACCAGATGAAACGAAATTTTAAATAATATCACTACTTCAATCAGTATTTAAAACTAAGGCAGATACCTGAAAACACTATGAAAGGGACGTTTATAGTCAAAACCCGCTTCAACCGAATTTTGAGGCCTAAATAGTAAAAGTACCTATATATTTTTTTGAACTCACTCGTGCACGGGGTATCGCTCCATATGCAACTATCTTCAGAGGCGGGTATAGATAACTATATACACCGAAAACAATGTTCACAATAATTCTATGGTATTCGGAATCTGACTTCTTGTATTCCATTATCATTTCAACCTTTGGCCAATTGCGTCTTATTCAGTATTGGGTTGGACACATTTTAATATGCCAGATACAATCTTTTAATATTCAAAGATATGAATGAAGTGGTTGTAGTTTCTAAGATAAATCTTGTATATAAAGTGCCGGATATCAGATACATTCATCCAGTTTCTTAGTGTCTGTTGCCAAAAATGAAGCTCCTCATTCTTGTTACTCTCTTAGGCGTGGTGGTAAGTAATGCCAAAACTAATACTGTGGGAGTCCATTTCCAACTGTTTTCTGAGGTCAATACCTTAGGTAAGCTCAGCACTGAGAAAATAAATAATCATCGATACTTGAAAACCATTTTATAATTTGAAAATAGTCAGGGAAAATCATCAGATTTTCATTGAACTGTATAGTGAGAGTATATACTGTTCATATTCATCAAATGTCTGATATATTGTATGAAACCTTTTTCGTTACATTGATCCATTTGAAAGTGCTATATACCCTGTGATGTTTTCCTCTGAAACCAGAAAAGAAAGGAAAACCGCATCAGGTATAAAAAGAAAATAGGAGAATATCATCTATTTCTATACAGAATGATAGTATCCATTTTGAAAAAGCTTCTCAAGATTTAGGAAATATGCTGCTTCTCCTGTAGTAGGCACATGGTCTGGGTGTTATTAGAAGGTGGCTATTGCTATCAATTGCCGTAGCACTTTGGGGCGATTGTTTTTTGGTCGACTTCTCAGTTGCATAAAACACAAAAAAATCTTCAGCACCACCCCAGCTAGTCATTTCTATTAACAAACACCGATCTTGGTTTTCTAGTCGAAGATGTTAACAATAGGAATATTTCTGTAAGTTTTGTGAAAAATTCACTTGAGCCAATTGAAAAATTTAAAATTTGTTTGATCCATCATCCGGCTGCACTCGTATCTCCTTTAGAAGTCTTCAGGAGACTTGTGCGAGCTAGGGATGACGACGGTCTAACCTTTTAACGTCCGCTCCCAAGCAATAGAGAGATATACAAATTCATTTTTAGCTAAACACGTCGATTTTTGATTTTAATTTACCGTATTTGAAAATAATAATCTAATATATAGGGTAAATTACGTTCGAGTAATGACGTCACCGTAATTTTTTTTAAATGGAACACCCCCATTTTGTCTCAATTCTCGGATTACTCTAGCTGAGCTGATTCCAAAAATGTATCACATGTTGATTCCAATTGGTGCAGGGTGGACAAAAATACAATAGTTTTGTGTGTAACATTCTTTATTAAGTAAATTAACAATATTATCAAAAATACTGATTGTCTAGCGGCAATTGGTTTAAATGTAACACCCCGTAGTTTGCTACATGTTTAGAGTAATAAAAATGAGCTGTTTCCAAACATGTTTGGTACTTGTGGTCTAGCAGACAGAATATGAAAGAAATTATTTCTTATCTATTTATAAAAAACATAGTCGTCTAGTTTTTTGTGAAATGTCATTATTTGTTTAGTAATTTATTGATGTTCAGTGACAGTTTAGTACTACAATAGTTGAAATGAAATACTTATGATGATTGGGTATGGAGACAGATCGCGAACTCAGATGGAAGTGTGCAATTTGTTTAATGATAAATATCCAAAAAGACCTATAACGCGTTCAACAGTCAGTAAGATTGAAACGAAATTTCGAGAAACTGGTACGGTTGAAAATGTACGCAAATCAGGTCGTCCCCCTGCAAATGCTGATACAGCATTAGATGTTTTCCTGAGTTTTGAAGAAGATGCGCACACTTCTGTTAGTAAAGTTAGTCGCGATATCGGTGTTAGCAAAACAACGGTACACAAACTATTGAAGCTTGAAAAATGGCATCCTTATAAAATCAAACTTGTGCAAGAATTAAACGAAGATGATCCCGATAGAAGACTCCAATTTTGCGAAGAAATGATGGATAAATGTCACCGAGACCCTCTCTTGATACAAAACATTATTTTTTCTGATGAGGCCACTTTCACGTCAAATGGTGAGGTTAACCGTCAGAATTGTAGATACTGGGCAAAAGAAAACCCCCACTGGATGCGTGAGCATCATACACAATACCCTCAAAAGGTAAATGTATGGGCAGGAATTGTACGAAATCGAATCATCGGACCCTACTTTATCGAAGGTAATTTAAACGAGGCAACGTATCTTGAGTTTTTAAGGGGGTATCTCGTACCTACTTTACGTAATTTGTTTCCCAGCAGACGTAATCCTGTAGGTTTTGATGAAAGCATATGGTTTCAACAGGATGGTGCACCTCCACATTTGATTATTTTCTGTGGGGCCATCTGAAGAATGTTATTTATAAAACGAAACCAGCAAATATTGAAGATGTACAAGGGAAAATTCGAACAGAAATAAACAATATTTCGCAAGAAACCATACACAAGGTTTAACAAGAATTTGTACACCGTTTGGGTTACTGTCAAATACAGCAAGGACTGCAGTTCGAACATTTATAAATTCATGTATTCCAGTATATTCTGTCCGCTAGACAATCAGTATTTTTGACAATATTGTTAATTTACCTAATAAAGAATGTTACGCGTTACTTTATGAGCACACACAAAACTATTGTATTTTTGTCCACCCTGTACCAATTGGAATCAACATGTGATACATTTTTGGAATCAGCTCAGCTAGAGTAATCCGAAAATTGAGACAAAATGGGGGTGTTCCATTGAAAAAAATTACGGTGACGTCATTACTCGAACGTAATTCACCCTGTATATTAGATTATTATTTTAAAATACGGTAAATTAACATCACAAATCGACGTGTTTCAGAATTATTTCTTAAAATGACCTGTTTAGCTAAAAATGAATTTGTTCTATACTTTACGGACACAGTGTATGATAATACATTGTGTACAGAAATAATCTCAAGTTTTCGAGAATCAAGATAGTGATAATATTGACAATGAGAAATGGAATGAATAATAGACGTCTGTGGGGTCACATAATGGGAACAATAAATATGTTTCGTCTTTACCACATATTAAGTTCATTAAAATTCTGAAAAATTTCTATAAAAAAATATATAGCAAAAATAAAACGTTGAAAATTGCGAATGCTATGGAAAAAATTTGAATGCAGGAATCCAGAATAATGAGACTCTTCAAACATATGTTCGAATGGAAAATGGCCAGAACTACGAAAAAGTTATAAATTTTGTTGTTTCATATACAAATACGGATTCAGCTTGATAATCATTTTTGTTGTTATGAATTTATAATGGGTAAATGAAGAAAATTGGAAGGAACCGGCATGATTTGGATAATTTTGATTAGTTTGCAATGATCCTCGTCATTTCACCCTCTCAAGATTCGGATAGAAAAAATTATCAAAAAGCTATGTCAAGTAACGACAGATATACATTTTTGGTTCTGAGAGAGAGAAATTCTCACGATGTGATGAGAAGAACGTGAGCCCTAGAACAGTTCGATGAGAATCATCATTCGTGACTTTTAGCAAAATGAACCGTAGTCCATTACAATATCATCGGCCAACCTCAAAAAAACGTTATTTCTACCATTTACTTGCAACTAAATGTGTGGCAATATTTAAACAGGTGAATTATAACGACAAACTCATGACTACGGCACGTAAAAGAAACAAAACTATGTCACACCCGCCATGAACAGATACATTGGAGAAAGTTACTTGTACTTTGGGTTTAAGTTATTTGACAGTTCGCCATAGAATATCAAAAATTAAAATATCCTGAAGAGGTATAGAATTCAAATTCAATATTATACATTGAATAGACCAAGGAGGGAGATTCACGAATTGATTGACAGTCAATGATTCAGAAAACAAAAAAAATTACGAACTGTTAGATTGTGATGACATAATTATGTAAAGAGTTTTATGGTATGTAACGTCTCTATAAATCTATGAGATAAATTATTGTACCATCTATCATTAAGATTAAATCAAGTAATGAATTTTCATGAAATTTCAGATTTGAACGATTTTTTTAAATCATTCAACCATGTACAAAATATCGCTTAGAGACTGTTTCTTTTATGGTTGTTGATAACTTGTCAAAATCCGTTACTATCCTTTTATCAAATAAACATAATATACAGTACACTAAACTACACAACACTACACTACACTACACTACACTACACTACACTACCCTACACTACACTACACTTCACTACACCACGCCACATCATACCACACCAAACTACGCCACTCCACGCCACGCCACACCTCATTACACCGGCAATAATGACCATTATTCTGAGAAAATTAGAAAAAACATTTTTATTGCAACCGTTGATATCAACATAAAAGGAAAGTAAAAGGGGCCACCTGGTATTTGTTGAAGTTCGAAAAAGTCTTTGCATAATGAAAATGTTGTTATTGTATCTTACGGTGTCAACAATATCTTCATGTTTCCATACGCTATGCGCCTATAGTCTTATCAAGATTTCTAAATTGAATTGAGCCGTTCACCGACCGTGGCCAACTAGAGCAAATCTCATGCTCCTATTTAACAGGTTGGAAATTGTTCCAGTCCCATCCACATGATTTTCAAATGAAATACCTACTACTCATCGATTGATATAATTCAAATCATCACCATCTACAAAAAGCTTTGGGCTTGACTGCCGGTGTGTGATGCTTCACCTATACTCACCCCCAGAGTTGTCGTAACAACTATCGAATGAATACTTAATAATAATTATAATCTAACCGCTTGCACTACTGTAAATAATGAGTGAATAATAATACCAATTCAATAACTGAGTACAGTAGTTGAAAATTAGAAAAAAAAGTCGAAAACATTTATTTGATTTTCAAAATTTGCCATTTTGGAACCGCTGTCCGCTGAGTCGTGAGAAAACACTGACTTCTTATTCTTATTAACAATTTATTTTCCTGTTCATTTTTTTGATTTTTCAACAACTGTTATCCGTTATAAAATGGCATTAAACATCCTTCTTTCAAGGGAGTACATGAGGTTAGACTACACCCTGTATAATTCATCATCTGACTTGATATTTGTATTCCATTCAAACTTATAGTAGTATACAAATATAACGATTATATTATTGATAAACCGTCGCAACTGGTTACAATTTTGTTTTATTTGTTAAGCTACATTTCCACCGGAGGAACATTGAGAATCTTTTATGTTGCTGTTGGTTGTTTCCAAAAATGTTTCAAAAAGTTTCTTAAAAGTTCCTTACGTTTCGGCAACAAATGTTGACTTGTTTCTACTTGTCCCCCTTTTCCATTTTGAGCGGTAAACTTCAAAGGAAAATAGGAAACAACAAATCCGTGTTGCTATCGCAGTGGAAACTACGAGAATGCAACTAGTAAGCAGTCGTGTCGCAGACGTTTTCAATGTGCGGTATAGTACCGTCGAATTAATTGAAAATTACAGACTTTATGAATGTCTATGGAATTTTTAACACTGCCATTAGCAATTCATCCTGCGTGTGAATCGTCTTCTTTCAATACAGTAAGTGAATGCCATTGTATTGCTTCTTTTCATGAAGACTTGGCCTTATCCAGTATTTCTGTTTTCTTGATTGATTTGGCCGATACTTGATGGATATTCATAATTACAATGAATGAAATAAAAACACTTGTTTTTAAATATCCACAATATATTACTATTGTAACATGTGATGTGTTTCGCTATTCCTATAGCTTTTTCAATACCAGTTGTGTTTGAAAAGCTATAGGAATAGCGAAACGTACTCAATAAACAATATAGGACATTGACAATTTTAGTTGCTTTAGTGGAACCAAGAAGTTTATGTATGTTGCCGTAAGTTTCTACCCATGGAAACAAACAATAAGCAATAAATAAGTTTCTCAATGTTCCTGCGGTGGAAATGTGGCACTTATTTTGAATCGATGTTGCCGATACTTGATGGAAACCCATATTAAATTTCATAATGGGAATTTTATTTTGACATTCACATATTTGTGGTTTACAAAACTCCGACAACTGTTTCGTTTCTTGACTTTGCCTAATATACTTTTGTCTTGAAGAGTCCATTGTTGAACTTGTGAAATTGAATTTTGAAATTATTTTCCAATTATTTCCAGGCTTCCAGATCGGTACCACTATATCCTCGTATCGAAGAACTTCTCAGAGCTAGCACTTCCGTAGAACACCTCTACAATGAAACTTTACTTCTCATATCTTTGACGGAACAAATAATGACACGTATGGCAACAACTGGGCGAGTGGAAGTAGATTCATCCTTGACTAACATTGATTCTTCTCTTGATTCCGTCTATCAATACTCAACAAATAGGACACGTTCGATTGTTAACTATCTGGTCGAAGAAATAAATACACTCGAAACTGCAGTGACAGGCTTGGAAAGTTGCCTTTCTCTCGTGCCCTATGTTACAGATTTGAGTCAAGGGTTCGACGATCAGTTCAAGGTAAGATCTCTCCTTATTCAAAATCATTCTGTTGTTATAGGACAACTCTCAACATTTTGATATTTGGAAACCAAATCAACTCTCGCAAGAACATGTCTTGGGAAAAAGATCGAATCAAATCAAGAATACCCTTTTTTTATTGAAATATTTCTAGCTAAACTTTACCCGCCAGTATACTGAATTTTTGTATATTTAGATATTTTCTCCAGAAACGTTTTAATCCATCTATGTCCGTCTGGTGGAATTTCAGTCACCAGACATAAAATCTCGATATTTTGTCCATTTCTTCTTCTTCTCTGTTTTGGGATGGTAAGTGTTCCTTCCCGAGCAAAAAAAAAAACTTCATGGTAAAAATCATCTCAGTGTGATATTGGGTTTATGAGTTTGTTCCAAATTGAAATTTGATTGTGAAAATAATCTAGCCTTCTCCATGTATTCCTATACTACAGGATTGTCGGCAAACGTTGAACAGAAATAATTCAACAGCCCCATACGACTGCCGAATCACGTCTACCCATCGTCTGGCGAAATTTTTCTACAAGAATATAAGTACTTTGCAATCCTTCTTGTAACGATCACTAACGGGCAATCGAAAACATGTGACTATCTACTTACTAGTTTCACGGTTCACCCGCTCATTAGTGCAGAAAACCGATTAGAAATCAAAATGCATATTTTGGCCGGGTCTTCTGCTGATAAAATCATCAATCTATATATTACCATAATGGAGATAAGGAAGATCGCGCCCTTGTTGCATGACATTTTATATTTATAATATCAATACACTTTTTTATTAATCTAAAAATAAAATAAAAAACAAAATCAATTATTTTAAAGTATTTGAAAATAAATAGAGAAGTTTATCATGATATAGATAATAGGTATCTCATCTCAACATCATCTTCCACTCAACCATGTACCCTTGAGTACCATAGAACAGATGAAAGAACGTCGTGTTTTATTTGTGTCACGATAGACATGCTGACAGAAAATGAATGATGCACCGGTACACGATAGCCTGCCTATCAATCACTCTCTATCACGGTCGCAATGTTCGTATAGTAGTATATTCCCATATCAATTCATCTCTGTTGATATATGATGTTTGTTTATAGGTAATTTCTTCCACGGCATACTATACTGCAAACACCACGATAGAAAACAAATATACAGGATTGCTGGAGAACATTGCACATGTTCACGGATTGACTGAAATTCTTTCAAATTGCAACCTTGACGAAGAATGTATCTTAGACGTTGCAAATCAAGTGGAGGAACAAAATATAGCTCTGATGGACGGACTCCAGGATATCTACGATTCCACCGGAACAATTTTTGACCAGATATTGAACGTCGCTAATACATCTATTGAAAGGACCTTGTATGTGGACGAAGAGTATATTTGTAACGTTGTCCTTATTATAGAAAATTGTATTCGGAGTAGGATCGACAATCCTATTGTAACTACTACACCCAGCGGCGGGCAAGTAACTAGTCCAATTCCTGAATCAACATTAACAACTTCAGGTGAAACAAGCCCAGCTGTAACAGATGAAACAGAAACCACTCCCGGTACAACATCGGAACCTCTAACTGAACCTTCAACGACATTGTCAGCACCGATAACCCTGAATCCAAATATATACTGTACCCAAAAGACCTTCTCACCTTAGTTAGATTTATGCATATTCCAAAATAAATACACATTTTCAAATTGTCTCAGTTTACTAATTTTCAATATTCTCCTTACTGTCAAGTTTTATTGCTGAAATTTGGTATCTATGTCAATTCGCCATTGCTGTATGGACCATACCTAAAGAAACGATAAAGCTACAGATCACAGAAACCCCCTTTTCTGTCAAAAGTATTTTTCAAGAAAGCTTTTCGTTTTATGACGAATAAAAATGTAAATGTTTTTTTTTGGAATGAGGATATTTCGATTGGTATGTACATACATTATTGGATTCAAAGGTAGTCACTGGATTGATGCTACGCCTACTGCATTACTGAGGCACTATATGATCATTTAATTAGTTAGTTAGTTAGTTGATCGTATCTATTCCGGAAAAGGCTCGTAGCAAATTAGCAAAAAACGGTTCTGAAGAGTTGAGCATCGTGTTGCCATGCTGTGAATCTCTGAGCGACGGTACTTTTTGGTTATCCTAAGAGAGGCTCAGAGCTTGACAGATGAGTCCTCCGTGTTTGTGAAGCTCATTGTCTGCCTGGTGTTAGTGGAGTAACTAGTCACAGGACCTTTGGGAAAGATATACTCACACAGCAATCAACCGAATGTATCTATGTCATCCTTCTAACACTCAATAACTTGGTCTTCTTCAGGCTGCAGAATATCGGGGAGGCATAGAGTATTGCTGGCCGAATAATCTGTTGAGAAATAGTTAGAATATTTCACTACCGCCTATCCCCTCTGTATGGCTAAATTCATACGGTCGTGTAGGTTCAGCTCTCAGTATCTCATAGAGTCCAACTTCGTAATGGCTCTGCACTTGATCCTCAACTTCTTGAAAATCTTCGTTTAATGAAATTCATTGATGACCTTCGTTTTGGCGGTGATGACCACAGTTGTATTAGTTACCAAATACGGTATGAGTATCCAGTCAAATTTGATTTGGCCCAGCAATTACACTTTGGCACAAATGGACTCAAAATGAGTCGGACTTCTGATCCAATTACATACGTTGTCGATAATGTGGTAATAACTCTTACCTTAAAAATATTTTGAATCGGTCTCACTAGCCGTTTAACGGCATGACATTTCCCATTATTCTGGTTATCAAGACCTCCAACCCAAACAGAATCGAAAACGTTGTTCGTGTCCCCGGACGCATATACGTATACTGCAGACGCACAAGGAATGGCCAAACAATTCGCAAATGTTCGGCTAGGATCGTTCTAGTTGCTCGCTCTAGGCGTTTAAACTGGAGACATAGTTGGAAAGTTGGATCTTTACACGTCTGCAATTTACATTAGATGTTTAGGCATGTAGAACCAAAATACAATTTGAAGAAGAATTAGAGGTGAGTATGTTTTATTTGTATATGGGGCGGTTGACGAGGCGTTTTGTTTATACACATGGCAGCCATTTTAAATCGTGAGGGTCGGCACAGAGGAATTTAACATCGCCTTGAAGGTTTTTCCTAATTTTATCGTAACTTCTAAGTGAATCAAATAAAACGCATTTAAAAGGCGCATCTGGAACAAATATTTTGATTGAACTATAAACGAATAATGAAAGGGCAACAAGATAGAAGTTTGCTCTGTGGTCTTAGGTCCAAATCTCACTTGTGACAAACTGTTTTTTTTGTAATCATTGTTTTCATGAAGAACTTCAAAATTTATTGAAAATGCTTATGCAGCATGTAACAAAAATAAGGAAACGGCGAAATATCTCAGGTATGTACCGGCGCTTACCTGTATTTAATGAAATGTACAGTTCAGTATAAAATTATAACGGATCCAATAGCAAGTTTTGCATTGCCTCCAATATCCGTGTTTCTGATATATATAAAATTATATCGGATCCAATAGCGAGTTTTGCATTGCTTCCAATAATCGTGTTTCTGATATATTTAAAAGGAAAATTGATTATTTTTATTGAAACACGCTGTATTTTATTAGATACATTTTTGGATTCTACGTAAGATTCTAGGCAGATTTTGTGTGTCATATCCTATACCTAAATACAATTGTTTTCAAGTCACCTACAAACAATTTGAAATCAGCATTTTACCAACATTATTCCATTATAGAGACCGAACGATTGAAGATAGGAAAAAATTTATTTCACATTTCTATCCTAGCTTTTCAATAAGTACCGTTTTGTCACTGTAATGGGATGAAGTTGGTAAAATCGCCATTGGATCGCTATTAGATCGCTACTGTACTCAAGGGTACAATTTTTTTTAAATTCAGGTTAGACTATCACTATTTCGATTCGGGTTCGAAGGCGGTCGGGATTTGGAATAAGCGTTTTGAGTAAAGAGTAATATTGGTGTAGACGACAATAAATTTAGGAAATAGTGATTTTTGCTGATGTTTATCTGTCACGATGTCAATTTACATAAAAGCAAATAAAAATGTTGGTTGTATACTGTGTCTTATTTACATTTCTATAAACAGCATAAACTGCAGACGTACCAGCATAAACTACGTCTGCCCTTTACCAGTTGACCAACCTTAGTAAACTGCAAACTTATAAGGACAATCTACGTCTCAGAAAGCCGAATCCTTCAGCTATACCTTATGCGTCTACTGTATACGTATATGCTCCCCGGACCTCGAGGCAGTGACGCATAACTGAATATATGGAATCAATTTCAGCCTCCTTCCAAGATTCAAAGTTCAACTTCATCCACAATATCTGCCATCACATTCAGCAGCGATATCGATATCGTTTTTTCCATGAAATTCAGGTATCACAGATTGATATGAATATTTCGAACCTTTGATGGGAATATAATTCAGAAACGTATAGCAGTTGTTAACATTTGTGAAAAGTCTACTACACCTTTTTCATAAACAAATGAGAAAGAAGGTATAACTTGCAATTCAGATTTTGTAATTGTATTTCAGAAACCTAACACGTAATTCAGATTAAAGAATTGTTTTTTAGAATGCGTCAATGGTAATTCAGAAATTATCAATCGTAATTCAGAAACAGTCGAAGACTTGATAAGTGAAAAATATGAGAACAACAGAATATTTATTAGTGATCAACATATAATATTTATCAACCAACTGGCATGTCTTGAAATTCTGAAAGTGAAGCATGGTGAATTGTGGTATGTTGTGCAACCCTGGCGCAATCACTTCCAACTATTGTATTTTTGGACTAGTTAATAATATGCTCAAGCTCAAAATACATAAGCCGTTGTTCTCTAACATCCGGTCATTCAACTTGGGAAACTCGAAGATTTACTTTTACAAGGGACATTGTTTTGGACCATATTATTTCGATTTGTTTCAACGACTATAAAGTTAAACGAAGATGTCTTGGTTCAGTTCCGTTCAGAACTTTTTCAAATCTGGAATGACAAGTTGCATTATCACACAAGGTCAACATCGAATTATTGATTTTCTCAATCTAGTCATAGCAACAAGCTTGTCACCCACGCATTGGCTAATCGGATGTGAAAGAACCTTTTCTTTTATCAAAGTTCACTACTGCCAATATTGCTTCAATCAAATTAATTTCTTGGGAATGTATGGGACGTAGTTGTCGTGATGGTAGAGCGCTTGCCTCTCAATCACAGGGGCGTGGGTTTGATTCCAAGCATGGTCACTGGTCTCTTGCATGGTATCACACGTTAAAAGGTTAGGGCTACATCTTCCCTAGTTCGCGCAAGTCTTTCGAAGACTCCTGAGGGTTGCGTTCGAAAGGATGCAGCCGGTTGACGAATATAACAATTTTCTTAACAATATGGAAATTTTAGTATCTCTGTTAGCCTTTCGAGGAAATTCTGACTTAAATTCAACATGAGACATCACAGATACACTAGCTCCTGTGTCCACTTCCATTTTGACCTCCTTCCCGTTGATATTCAAAACTTTGAATAAAGCAAGACTGATAGAACGTACCTCATGCTCTGTTGCTGAGTTAATAACATCTTCTTGTTCAGCTACTCCGTTAATAACATCTGATAAAGACTTGACCCTCTTCGACTTGCACATCTTCTGAAGATGGCCTTTTTCACCACACCCCCATGGCAGGACCAATTACTAACAGGACAAGTAACTGAACTATGCCAGCGACCACAGCGGAAGCAAGGTTTTTGTATGTGCTGGTTAGAATTCTGAGATCTCGAAAGCACCTTGTTAACCATCATTTCATTTTGACACTGAAGTTTTCGAAATTCCTTCTCCGTAGATTCCATCGATAACGCCTCTTGACATGCTGAAGTAAAGATCAAATCTTCCTTCGAAATAAGCTTTTTTTGAATATCTTCTCTATTCAGTCCACAAATAAATTCATCCCTCAAAGCGTCATCCAAAAAACTTCCAAATTGACATTTCTTCGACGCATTTCGGATTCTTACTATGAAAATAGATACAGATTCACTTTCGTTTTGTTGAATCTTATAAAACTTGAACCTTTCAGCAACCACAAGAGTAATGGGGGCAAAATACTTCTGAAGAATCTGAACAGCTTGAACATAACTCATCTCAGTAGGGTTTTTTGGAAACACTAAATTCTTCAAAACCGCATATGCATTTGCACCAATTAAAGTAACAAAATAACTCAACTTTCTTGTCTCAGGGACTTCATTAACAATGAATAAATGAGCCATGCGTTCCAGGTAACTATCAAAATTGCCAGAATTGACATCAAACGGTTCAACGGATCCGATCAAAGCAGACATATTCTTACTTGAGATATTAATTGAACTCGAAGCCTCGTCGCCAATATTCTTCAAGATGGAACTAATACAGAAAAATGCAGATTGAAACGAATTTGTATTTTTACGGTACTTCTTCACAATTTTTGTCTGCACAACTTTTGTAACCTAGGAAAGTCAAACATCAAAAACCTTTTGAAACAATTTCTCATTAGTACAAGAAAATATGGTTACCTAATGTACAGTAAATATTCAACAATAACGAGGACGATTCACTAGCCCGTGAAGGAGCAAGTGAGGCCTTGAATGGCCCAGAACCGTTCTGCGGTATGGCAAAAACTGTACTATAAACAAATACCAAATCATGTATCCAACAGAAATCTCAAGAATAGTGGAACAATTCACCAGGAATGAGACATGCTGAAGAGTTCATCGAACAACCGCAGCTAACATTCACCGAATATCTACTAAGCCAGAGAGGAGCCCTACTAGAATATTGGTAGGACTTCTCACAGGACATTGTAGGCTCAACAAACATATGAGTACGATCGGTCTAGTAGGAGAAATGCTAAGGTTTATAAAACTGGGAGAAGAAAAGTCATGGAAGTTTTAAAATCAAGCCTATGGAGTCTCGTAACGGAGACAGGGATAGATAGAGAACTACAAACAATTTCGAGGGTATACACAATAAATCTGAAATGGTCGCGGTGTAGAGGCTTGTAGCATGAACGTCCCAAACTAAACGAATGTAATCCTTGATTTAGTTGACAATAATCTATACAAAAGTGCGTTGATCTATCTTCCTCCTTCACCAGCACGGCTGGAGAGGACCAGGGACTATCAGATGGTTCGACAATTTCCTTCCATGTTCCTGACTATTTCATCTGCCTCCTCCTTCTTCGGACTGGTCGGCATTTCCGGTATCAATCTTATACTGAACCGCCTTTGTTCTACCCCCTCTGCCTACTTCGGTATCGAAGATGTCCTGATACTTATGACTGAATTCTACTACTTGGACTACTGAGCTGACCATATGTTCTTGGATGAGATGACAATCAACTTTTCCAATTCTGCGGGTAGGTTGTTGACTTGGCTAACAGAGGAAATTGACGAGTACTGCCCCAAACGGCCAAATTTGTCATTATGCAATAAAGTCTTCCCAGTATGATTGATTCCTCGTCCAATTTTCTCATCGTGAATATTACCAAGTTTTCACTGCTCGCAGGCTCGTCTAGGCGAGCTTCCAGTACGGTTTCCGCCCTTTCAGATACGCTTAGATCTTCAGCTACGAAGTCATAAATCATATTTCCACTCCTCTTATGGGGCACCGCGTAGGACATCTTTAGCATTCAGTTCAAACCCCTATGGTATTTGTCCGGTGTTTCACTTCAGTGCTGCCTGACATCAGTTCAATCGGTAATAATACCGTGGCTGGCTCTCCCGTTGCTATGAGTAGTTTTCAGTTTGACGGTTCAATTCGATCCATTGATTAGGCCAAAGCAGCATGGTGCTAGGCTAGTTGTTTTATCTTTGAAGAATTGCGACGTAGGCGTTGTCGTTAACCGGAGCTTGCTGGATGCAGGCCGACTGCCCCTCCTCATCGATCTTCGGTGTCGATTCTTTGAATTGGCATTTGCCACGCACATGCCAATTTTTCCGTAATTTCAGTATCTTATAGTTCTTCTCAGGCTGCATCACTTTTGTTATAACAGCTTCGATGAGCAGGTTCCTGTGGATCTTCTACAAGCATTCTGACTTTACTCTGGCTCTTACAAGATCGTTTCGCGGCCTCAAATTCCAAGTCACGCGAGAAGGCATCTACCAGATGTGTGAGACGAGCTAGTGTCAGCTAATGTCAATGTTCCCTCGTTTTTGGCCGTGAAGTCCATGTTGGGATACGTGGGAAGGAGAATACTCACTCAGCACATATATAATACATTATGATTGGCGAATAATAAATCAGCATATTTCAGAGAACAGTATATACTGCTGACTCACTCACCTTGACAGGAGTCATTGAACCATCCTCAAATTTCGTTTAATTGACTAAATATGTTTTGTAATAGGAAACATTATCACCCACTTCCGGGTACTCATTATTCTTGAAACATCATCAGTAATGTGAACGTCCTGGTTGTTAGGAATTCCTAGTAAGGAATTCGTAGATATTTGTCAACACAGCAAATGTTATGCACTTGGTATATTGTGTCTTCATATTATTATTCTATCAACCATTGAAGTTGACGAGGTTGATTTAGGTTTCGAATCAGAGTGTGATGAAATTATTTGTGATGCTGAAGAAGTTGATGATAAAATTGTAGAATCCCAAAATATTGGAAGTTTGGAATTTGTAACAACAAGTGTATTCCAAAGTATGTGCATTACTGATTACTACTTCACCACGATTTTAGAAAAAGAGAAAAAAATGTGCATCATATGTTTCTACGACTTTGCAGCAGAAGTCAATTATAACGTAGAGTGCCAGCATGTGTCAAACCATTACTAGGGAATAATGGATCATGTCCTTGAAAGCTCTATCTTCTACCATGATTGTGGACGATCATTAGGGACAGTTTGCTTAACAAGAATTTGCATGGTATGCAACAACTATAATTTCCAATTTCCTGAATAAATTTTTCTATGCACATAAACAATGTATTTGATTTAATCATATTCCCTACTCCAGCAACAAAATTTTAAGAATATATGGTTATGAATCTTTTATAAATAAATTTAAAATTTTCATCTCCGTTATTAAATGGTTACAGACTCCACGAAAATTATCTTCTTATGACTATGCAAGTTTCAACGAACATCTACCAAATTAACACACATTATCTAACACCTTCCATGACATTTCAGGTTCATTCGGTCACAATCGGGTCAATTCTGTTTCTCACTAGCAATATTGCTATCATAGCAAGGCAATTTTCACAGCAGAATATATCTCAATTTTGTAGAAGGCTTGATATCTATCTTGTTTTATTGGCAGCAACATCTCCTGCCGATATTTTTCAAGCCTCCTACAAAATTGAGATATATTTTGCTGAGAAAAATGTCTTGCTATGATATCAATCTTGCTACTGAGAAACAGAATTGACCCGTATGAGGTGTAGCACTTTCCTACACTCGGTGTAGGAATACTCAAATCTAGTGTAAATTACACCGACTATAAAAAAGTGCTAGACGTGTCGTGCTGGCTAAATGCACCTCCATGGAAGCAAGGGCCAGGATATCAGCTGAGACAGAGAAATTCCCGGCGTTGTTTGGTTATTATGGTTATGTACGCTATATAACCAAAGAGTAGAGGTTCTATACAGAACAAGAGAAATATCTTTAGATATGGCGCGAAAATGGACTAATGGCCTTGAATTTTACGATGATGTTTATTTACATTTTACATTTGTCTGTCAAATATCAAAATCTAATCAATTCTAAATAAATATTCTAATATCTAATGATTGACTGCTCGATGTTTCTTGAAGTCTTTCATCGTTTAGTTTGAAGTAGTAAATTAGTCAGTAGTCTAGTAGAATTAGTATTTACCAATATCATATAAATTTTTGCATGTCATCCTGGAAGGTAGAAATACTGGAAATGGCTCTAAGTGCTCTGTTAAAGAGTGTCCTAACAAATTTTATTCTAGCTCGCGTACTTTGGAGAAGATACGATTTTTTAGATTTCCCAACCCGAAAGATATTGACCGAGTTCTCCAATGGAAACTGACTTGTAATGATGAAGATGTAATGAAGAAAGAAGTAAACACGTTATATTCAAATAATAGGATTTGCGGCACACATTTTGAAAATCGATACATCATTAATCATAATTTAAATCGAACTGCATTTCCTACCTTGAATTTGTTTCAGAAGTCAAGGTTTGACAAAGAGACACAAACAGAAGTAACTACAAAAGTGGATCAACAAACTCAAACATATTTTTCAACAGCTTCGGAGTGTCAAACCCAAACATCGAAGGATCTTTCTTCACAGACACCAAGGAAAAGGAAGTTGAGGGATTTAGTGAAGGTAATGCATAAAAAATATCCAGAATCTTTGTCAGATACTAATTATATTTTTCAGTCTAAATCAATTGAAATAAAAAAGATGGAGATCAAAGATGCTAAACTGGAACACTTAATAGAGGAAATGAAAATGAAGGAAGAAGATATTTCCAAAGAAAGATTTAAGAGAGCATGTGATAGTCACCTTCCACAGATTTTCGCAAATACTGCTAAGATTGTTAGTGAACTGAAGAATAGGAAACCAAAGGGCAGGAGATATACGAAGGAGTTCAAACAGCATGCACTTTCTCTGTTTTATAGCGGACCAAAAGCATATTGGCAAATGGCCAAAAATTATCATTTTCCCTCAGTGTCAACTTTGAGGAGGATGATTGAAAATATTCAGAAAAACCTGGACTGAATGATTTTGTTTTTAGTAGCCTTAAATTGAGACTACAAGGAAAAGGTGAACTAGAGAAAATATGTATTCTCTCTATGGATGAAGTTTCTTTGAAAGCAGGTATTCAGTATGATCCAAAAAATTATAAAATAATTGGATTTCATGATTTGGGTAAGAACTCGTACTGAAAATAGTCTGTGGAAGAAAGTTATTTTTTGTTTAATATTTTTTAAGGAAAGGGAAAGGAATTTGTTCCGGCAAAAAATGCATTAGTTTTGATGGCAAGAGGAATCCATGATAATTGGAAACAATCTTTGGGATTATGCCTAGCCAACGGATAGTCTAAATTCTACTAAACTATTCTGCCACTTCAAAGGTAGGTATAGTGAATTAATTTTATCAGCAGTTTATTCTTTTTGAAATGTATTTTCAGGTGATACTGACAAATATGGAAGCAGTTTGGGAAAATTGTTAATGCCAGAAGATTAATTTGTGAACTATGTGTCGATGATGGAAAAACTTCTTATGGAAAATATCAGAACTGTAGCTACTGGAAAAACAGGAGAACAACTTTATATAAAATTGAAAGAAATTCCATTTGTACACCCTTGTGAAGAATTTCCATATGTTTATTTATTGCAGTTGTTTATACGAATGAGGATATTTTATATTGCAAAATATGCCAACCGTAATTTCAAAATGGAAGAAACTAACAATCTAAGAGTAAAGAAATTGAGAAAGTTACAAATATTACAGCACAAATGAATATGATGTAGTGTGTTGTAAAAGAACATACTTTTTTTGGTATATATTCGAACCAAAATGTTTCTCATGAATCCATACATTTTTAGTACATAGCAGTTATGAATTTGGGATTATTGATAGTATTGTTAGAATGTCCAGGGACATATGGTCCCACTGTGAGTACCTATCTATAATAGCGTATTATTTTGTTCCACCCTATGTTTTTATGTTTCATGTACCTACTGCTCTCAAAAATATGTTCATGTATGTCAGGAGATAAAATTAGCCATACCAACGTTATCTAAGGATTTATATTCAATTATAAATGAATTATTTCATGCTATCGAGGAGAAATGTTTTCTTTGTTCATAATAAAGGTAAGAAATATTCTCTTTTGAATACAAAAATCTGATATTTTTCTTTCTCTTTCAGAGTTTGCATATCATCACCAGGGCTCGTAAAATAATTAAGTGTAATTTTAGATAATTTTTTACTGTTGTAATGGAAATATTATTTTTAGAACAATTATGATTATATGTTTAAAACTACTTATGTAACACGAGGATGGTTGTTTTTTTTTTAATAAAATTTTTGAAAAAAATATGTTTTCCTTTATACAGGACTGCATATTCATGAAGTCTTTATGCAAATTTCAGTGTTTTCTATAATATAAAATTCACTCATGATTACACTCATAACAAATTCTGCTTATCTACAACAGAGCGAATCAAGTAGAAAATGGGTTGATATCCATTGGAGTATCAGTCCAACTCCACCTTATCCACAAATAGGTTTTACTCGTTATAGCATGATCTTCATCGGAGTACGTTTCTCCAGTTTAAAACACCTATAAAAATGTCGTCAGATCCTTCTGACTCTTATGGTCTCTTCATTAAATATTTGTTTTGAAATTATTTTGTTAACACTGTCACTGGTTAATGTTACATTTAATTACTTGAACTTGATTCTCAGTGCGTAGGTTCAAGCAAACTCTCATGAATATTTCTACTATTATAAAAAGTATTTTGTACTTAAGTAAATATTGAACGTAAATGACATTTGTAAAAAAATTCCCTGTTGAAATTATCACGTGCTTATTTCATACTTGCTACAAGTCTTGGCACCTCTTGTTTGTTGCATGGTATATGCACAAGCACGCCTTTGAAATAATTCTCTACGCAGGTATAATGTAAATGAACAAACATTTTCATGGCGAAATTAGAAGAGAAAACAAAACCAACATAATAATTGCAGTGGTCAGCACATAAAAATTGATAGTGAAAAGTATAACTAAAAATGCTCTCTCCGTATAAACTAACGCATAGCACCTTTAATATAGTTATAAATATAACAATATCTTATCAAAAATCAATGATTTATTCGTTTCTTAAATAATGTCAAATTGTAGCGGTTATGTTTACAGCTGCGTTTTATTGACGCCATTCTGATACCGGTTTGGGAATGAATTGTCATTTATCTGTCAGTTCTGACATTTTTATCATTGTATTCGTATCATATGTCAGTTGATTCTATCAAACCGGGGTGCTATTCTTGACCGTTCGCAATATTAACGAGTACTCGTATGTTTACATTCGAAGTTACTGATAGCATGTCAACGACATGCAGAGGACATCAGATTGTGACGATAAACGTATACGTTATTAATGCGAACAGTCAAGAATAGCACCCCAGGTATCGGAATGAGGTCCAGAAAAACGCAGCTTTATGTGACCTACAATCTAGAACTTCTTTTTCTTCTTCTGATTCTCTAACTCTGACGTCGATGTCACATGACCTGCTATTTTGGCTCGTGATTGGTGACACCAGAATACAACCAGATTTTGAGTTTATAGTTTGTTCAAATTTTCATGAAGTGAAGTTACTTTTATAGTTTCATTTAAAACGAAGGCAAATATAAATTTGATTTTTCATCATGAGAATGAATAATAGAAAAGTCACAGGTACTGTTTTATTTTTATTGTATAAGTTGTACAAAATGTGTAAATGTATAAAGAATAAACTAACTAAATAATATATAATGAAAAGATAAAATACAAATATGGGTTAAACGACTATAAACACATAAAATATCATGTAATACAACACGTAATACCAACGGAATGTTTGGTACATGAAGAAACATATTTTGTCAGCCTCCAAGTAGTCTCAAAATTCTACTCAGGGGATTTCAAAAATGCCAGCACCTGCCTGAATGGTTTGTTTCAGGTCAGCAACTTCTTTCTTTATGTTCCGAACCTTTCGTTGGTATTTTTTCAATCTCTGCATCGCTTCATCCAATTTGGCCTCCTTTTCTCTCATGAAGTTCTCCACAACTTCACTGACCTCGTTGAGATGTCTGTTTCCCACATCCTCCTGGGTTTCATTGAGCGTGATGTCAGTTTTGGAGTCCAAATCTCGTTCAGCAGCTATGTTGTCCTCCTTGGGTAATTCCATTGGTAACTCAGGTAACTCGGGTGATTCCTCGTCACTCACTATAGGGCTTCCTACTTCGCTGATATCCTTATACATCGGGGCTGATGGTGTTGACTGATATGCAGGTACGGGCGTTGACTGATAAGTTGGTAGGAAGCCCTTCCGTGATGCATTTATTGGACGTACTTTTGAAAAGGATCCATCCAATACTTGGATCTCACTTCCTGTACTCGAAGTGGATGGACATTTTACAATTTTGAATGCCTCATCCATAGGGAGCTTCTTCAGATGTTGAATCAAGTGTAGCTGCTTCCCAGGGACTTTCGCTGCACTCTGCCCAACACTTTTTTGATTGTATATAGTTTTCATTTTTGTTGATTAGCTTTAGCTAACGAGTCAAAAACTGTTACTATGATGATTAATTAACTCCAAGTGTGCCCTTAATTATTTGGTTCTACAGTTCCACAAGAAATGTGGGAGGAAACATCACTTATTTTCATTGAATAAGCCAATACATTATTTTAAAAGGCCTATTTTGGGAGTGTTTATGTTTTCTACCTATAAAAATACTCCACCATTCCAAACCAGATCAATAAATTAATTCATTCATTACTTAGTGGGAGGAATCCATTGATATATTTCTATAAAGTTTTGGGGGAAAGTACTGACATTACATTTTTAGCAAAACTTTGTTCCCATACATTTTTGTAGCATAGTGAAATTCATTGAACTTGTAATTTGAGTGAACTCTGATATTACAAATATTCTAATTGAACAAGAGATGCACATCCTGATATCAATTTGATTGATATGCAAATTATTCTGTGTCTAGCAGTTTGGCATACTTAATGCAATCTATTGAACTTAAAATTTGAGAGAATTCTGATATTACAATACTGGAAATGAAACAATATATCCATATTCTGAAAAAATATGTGGAAGTCATTCACTGTTTGCACATTAGAATCATGTGAATTATTACTATGGATTTTTGCAACTAGACAGTTATGTGTTGGATTATTTCAACAATTATGGAACTTATTCCTGATTTGTTTCATAACACTAATCAAATACAGGATGTTTCATGATTCCTAATACACCATTGAAAAAACATGTATAAAAATGGTTTAATATTATCACATACAGGATGTCCCATGATTAATAAGATATATTTGGAACACCAATTGTGGTAAGGGAGTTTAGTTTTTTGGTTATGAATTTCATGGGACCCTACACAAATTCAGATGTTGACAGGATATTTTGTATAACAAAATATTTTTGACATGTGTTTCATGTATGAAAATGATTCTTGATGTGTTTGATATTATCATATACAGGATATCCCATGATTATTAAGATATATTTGGAACACCAATTGTGGTAAGGGAGTTTAGTTTTTTTTCAGGAATGAATTAGATGGGACCCTACACTTATTCAGATGTCGATAGGATATTTTATATAACAAAATATTTTTGACATGTCTTTACATGTATGGAAAAGTATAACCGAAGACGTGTGTAATATGACACGAATAGTTGATCTTGAAATAGGTCATTGACTCCCTCCTCCCAAAGCGCTCTCATTATATCTCTACTAATAATATAGCATCGAATCAAGTTTGTTTACGTTCTAATAATTTGACATTTCACATCAGTATTTACAAAATTCGTTAAAAAAAAAGTTATCGAAAATGAGTAGTAATAGTGAGGATGATTTGACATTGACACCGCTGATTTCAATATGAAGATTGATGACAATCGAATTCAATAATTTCAAATAGTTTGCACGAAGTTTCTATAGCAGTTAATTCCATCATTTTGTTATGTCAGCTCGTAGCAGCGAGGGAAGAGTCAGAGAATTATAAATTTGGAAAGTGGAGATTGAGGATTCAAATCCCAAGTAATTGATTATTGTTCGATTTTTATTATAATTTTCAATATCTGTATCTTTAATTAATTTTTTAGGTTGAATGTGTTATGGGAATCATGACGATAGGAAAGTTTATGATAAAAAGAGTTATCAAAAATATTACAGATTTGTTTATGATTCAGATGGTCGTAGAAAAAAAATAGTGTACAATTTGCATGAAATGACCCATTTTCCACTCGTAGGTATATGAACTATTGTAGTACTCGCTACACTCTTACTACAACACAAATTCTTGTACAAAAATTGTTTCATGGAGTTTCGGAATTTGAAGTGTGTAGTTTAATTTTTGATGTGTTCTGGTAATTTATTAAAGACTCTTATTCCATTTGAGAGTAGTCCATTTGATGTTATCTGGAGATTATCATGATTTGGGTATATGGACTGGTTATTTCTTGTAGAATAAACATGTATATCGACGTGCCTGGAAAGATTATTTTTAATTTTGTGGATATAACAGGCAACTTCCATCATGTATAGACAGGCCAAAGGCAAAATATTGAATTCAGCAAACAGAGGTCTACTAGAGTGTCTGAGTGATATGTTTTTTATGGTTCGCAAAGCCCTTTTTTGGATCTGTGCTGCTGATGAATTTCCCCATAATAAGGTGCCATACAGTGGGATGGATTGGATTTCAGCAAAGTAAAAGTTTCTCAAACTATGTATTGCATTTGTAACATGGTCGTGCCAGCTAAGATTATCTTGTAAAGTTATTCCTAGAAATGTTGTGGTTGATTTCTTGATTATGTTCAATTCATCGAGCCTAATCAAGGGGGGGATGTTCATAATTCTCTGTCTGGTATGAAAAACCAGGTACTCAGTCTTTTCAATGTTGAGAAACAACCGGTTTAGCGAAAACCAATTTCCCAACTTGGCAAGAAGATGGTTGCAGGCCAATTCATTTGATTCAACACATTCCTGGGAGACTGGGAAAGATGAATCGTCAGCATAAAGTGTAATTTCATAGCCAGGTAGGAATTCAACTATATCAGCGATAAATATGGAAAAATGTATTGGTGCGAGAACACTACCCTCTGATACACCCAATTCCAACAAGGAGGTATCTGAGCAGTGCTTGCTGACAGACCCATCGACTTCTTTTGAACATATTTGAACATATTTAGTTCTATCAGAGAGGTATGATTTGAACCAATCAGCTGCAGTTCCTCTTACGCCACAAAGCCATAGTTTTCGCAGCAATGCATTGTGAGAGACAGTCAAAGGCCCGGCTCAAATCACAGAAGATTCCTACTGGAGATCTCCTTTTTTCTATTTTTGACAAGACTATATTGCAAAAATCAACTGTTGCAGTGGCAGTGGATTTTCCCTTGCGAAAACCGTGCAAATGGTGATAATCCAGAAACTGGTCTATAGTTCTCGATGCAGGTTCTCTCCTTTTTTATATACCGGGGTGATCTTTGCGGATTTCAGTCAATTTGGAAATACGCCTGTTGTAAAAGAATGGTTCACCAAGTGGGTCATGATACAAGCTAATTCTTCTCCAGAATATCTTATTAGCGCGGAAGGGATTTCATCGGAGATCGGGGCCTATAGATATTTTGTTCTTCAGCTACGTGAAAATCCTTCGCATTTCCTTTTCAGAAGAAGGGACTAAGACAATCGAGTTCATGTTGCTTTTTCCTGAAAACTCGCAATTTTCTGGGTGTTTTATAGACTTCACCACATTTTTTGGGGCGTCTGTTGAAAAGTTATTGAAAGCATCAGCTATGATTCTAGGGTTTGTAATATCTTGGTTATTGATTTGAATTTTCATATTGGGGTTATGTAATGTTTTATATCTAAGTTTATTTATGATTTCCTATGAGTTTTCATTTTTATTTTCCGGCTCCTGAATGAGACTGCTGAAGAATGATTTTTTGGTCATATCAACTAAATGCATGTGTTCTGCTTTCCTGATTTGGTAGTGATTTTTAAGTTATATATGTTGCTTTTGCAGGATGAAGGGATCCCTCAAATTTTCACTGGAAGTTTTGATGTCAGATGATACCCATGATTTATTATTACTTTTATTCTTCCTATTTGACAGTGGAAAACACCTGTCGAATATTCCCCACAGTGTATTAGAAAATAGGTTAAATTTATCATTGCAGTCATTCATTCCATATTTCCGCATTCAAATTATTTGCAAAGAGTTTTTTGTTGACAGAGCTAAAATAACGTTTCTGTATAATTAAATCATTTTTGCTTGAGTTGGTATGATATAAGGTTGCTGGATTAACTTTAACTGTTATAGATTTATGATTAGACATAGGAGTATCGTCTGTGGATGTGACTACTTCATTATCTGCATTCGTAAAAACATAATCAATTCTCGTACTACTTGTTGAAGTGACTCTAGTATTTTCGAAAACAACATCATGGAGCCCGAATTGTACCATTATATTCATGATTTCATTTGCTTCGAATGTAGGGTTGTTGAAATTAACATCGCCTGTGATCCAGAGAATCGCATTTATAGTGAATACTGAATTCAACACAGTCTCTAGCCTGCCCAAGAACATTTGAAAATTACCCGTTGGAGCCCTATACAGACTCATGATTATATGGAGTTTTTGGTTGAATATCCATTTTATACCACATACCTCAAAGTCCTGTTCGATACAATGTTTCTCCATGTTTACAAGTTCCATGTTCAAATTCAGATCCTTCCTGACCCAGATCGCAGAACCGCCACCTCTCAGGATTTTTCTACTGTAATAGCTGATGAGATTGTAATCATTCATCGATATACTACACACTTCATTTTCTTCAGTCCAAGTTTCAACAACATTGCACTTGTTGAAAATATAAATGAGGGTTTGTATCTTTAAATTCACCAAAAACTCAAATCTTTCATTCACTCCAGAAATTGAGTTTCATCAGGTACCTCGGTATCCCACCCAACTTTCAAAATCCACATTTTCTGTAGAAGGATTTTTGGGAACAATGAAACCGAGCAGGAGAATCCAATTGGGTCGAAAATCTTGTTTGCTACAGATAAAATCAACCTTTTCGATATTTTCTCCAGAGAAATATCTTAAAACCAGTCGAAACAAAGTTCTAAACTGTCTTGCATTCGATTCCACTTCAGCCCCAAAACGGATCACACGAAAGTGTCAAAAGTTTCATTTCTATCAGTAATGGTCCATTCTCATCAACGGAGATCGAACTTTCACTCATTACTTCCTGGGACTGCTTTATGAAAACTTGAAGTTCCTCTTCGGTTTCGAGACTCATGATACAATTGTCTACGTAAAAACTATTCGACAATTTCGAAATAACTGTCAGTGAGTATCGAGAACTATCTGAGTGAGCTTCATACAGATATTTAGTCAAATGATTTCGGATCACTGCACCAAGGTGAAATGGACTGCATGTCACGCCAAACACGACTTTTGTCTATAGTGTCTAAGCTGGCCATTTTCATCATACCACAGAAAACGCAAAAACTCTCTATCAGACGAACGTAGACTTATCTGAAGGAAGGCTTTTTTGATGTCAGAAATTACACCAATTTTATGTAATCGGAAACGAATCAGTATCCTGGGGATATCGTAATGACTCGAATAAGAAAGCGACACTTTTCCCATCAGGGTCTACCCAAGAAGTGTCTCCATTGCAACTAGACCACATTTTAGATGATGATTCTGGCCAGTGAACAGTTTTCCAGCAACATCTGCTCCAATTAGCACTTCTATTGGGCCATTTTTCACTTCGGAAATATCCACTTGCAGTATTCGCAGTTCATTCATCCAGGATCCGTCTCTAACAGACATGACATTGCCTGCATATTACTGACTGATCAAGTGCTTGAAAGTTACATGCATATTTTTGATTCAGATTTCTCAAACTGATTTTGTAGCAGCTATGCTTTACAACTTCTGACTGGGTCCCTCTAAAAATTGCATGGACCTTCAGAAATTTCTTTGGCGGAAAACGTGTTTATATAGGATCTTCAGCTTCCAGTGTCTATAATAGCTCTAACTTTACGAGAAAAACTGTCGACGACTAGGGTTTGTAGGAAAGCTTTTCATAAGTATGGATCGATAGATTTTCGACAGTAGCTGTATTTTCTTTGTCTGAAGAATATTGTTTGCCAGGGAGACTTTCGAACGAAGAATCTTTCTCGGGACACAATATTGTAGCATGTTGTTTCTTAGAATCGGTACACTCAATTTTAACTTCAAATCTGCGGGAAATGTGTCCAAATTTCATGCATATGTGACAGCATCCTTCATCCGACAAAATTTTCTTAATTTTATGCAGTTTCAACTTGCTGGCATGATTGCATTCATTGTTGGGATGATTTTCTTCTCAGAAAACACATTTGATGAATCGTGGATTATGGTTGAATAATGCAGAAGCAGTAGCAATTGATTCTTTTTTCGGTAACTAATTTTTCTTAATTTTATTATCAAATCCGGAACCTGCTAGTGAAATTCTCTCTTCGTTCTCAACTTATCGTCTCAAAAACATGATGAGTTTCTTCAGTTGGCAATTCGTTTTCGATTCGGATGACTTGCTAGTGATTTCTGATGAGGCTGAATCAGAATAATGATCAACTATACTTCTTTGCCAAAATCTTAGAACGTCTTCGGACAGACGGGATTCAACAAGCGGAAACAGCATTGCCGCATATTTCACAGTAGTGACGCCAAGTGTCTCCAAAGCTCGCAATTGTGACTCGAGCGTATCGAATAGGGTGCTGAGACAGACCTTCGTATTTAAATTATTTATAACGAGCTTCAAAAGTTCTCGAACATAGAACTCCACCAGTAGTTCGTCTCCACCGAATCGGTTCTTCAAACTGTCAATAACTTTGGGATAGTTTTCCCAACTGGGAGGATGGCTTTTTACTAATTGGTGGACACGAGAGTTTGGAATGGTGGCCTGTATCAGATATTGGAATTTATCTTCATTGTCCAATCTTTCATCACCATCGATTCTCTTAAATTTGCTCCAAAAGGAAATATAGTCCTTGATGTCACCACCAAATATGACAAATTCGATGCGCGGCAGTTTCAGTCCTGATTTCGAATGAGTAGAATGATTTGTCACACTTGGAGCCGGATCATTGACGAAATACTCGTTACTCATACTTCGCTCGACTCTGAATTTCAGGGTATTGTACGTGCTTATCAGCTCTTCAGCTTTCTCCACCTCAGTATCGATAATTTCCTCCATGGAATCTCCTTCTAGCATCAAATAATAATATTAATAATAATGTTTATTTTATCAATATAGTAGTAATATACATTTCAGAGTGAGAACAAAAAATAAACAGTAGGGACAACCGCTAAAGTAGACAACTACTTGTTTGCGGTGATATTGATAAATTTAATAAATTACTGAAAACTAAAAATTAAATAAATAAGATAGGTAGGTTTTTACAAAAATGTGTATAGTGATTGGACTCACGATTTGGCAAATTTTCAAGAGTGAAAATCTCTTTTATGAATTAACTTCATTGATAGCTCTGATATATGATTTTGGTATAATTATAAGAGGTAATAGACATTCTTGAGATCAATAAGACTATGAATATAAATTCTAGATTTATTAGTCATTCATTTTTTTGATTTTTTTTTTGAAAAGTGATAGGGAGTTTATTGTTTTCAAGTCGTACGGCAAAATATTATCCGAGGAGCAAGGAAAAATAACTTCTTTGAGTGATAGTTTTGGAAACTAGTGGAACTCTGGAAGTAGTATTTCTATTTCTTGTGGAATATTCATGTTGGAGACTCACCAACTCATATCTATGTTCGTGTTGGTTAACCAATAGAGAATGACAAAAGAGCTGCCTGATATCGAAGAGCTTACACTGATTGTATAATAATTCTGTGGAATATCTAAAATCTCTATTCAAAATAATTTTGAGTATCCAATTTTGGGTCACCTCCACTTAACTTGTTTGTTCAAATCTGCCATCACATCCATCTTCTGGTCAAGGAGACGAAAATTCCCAGGTATCACACTCAAATCGGGATCTGGTGTTTGCAGTGCATTATTGATAACGTCATGAACTCGTTTGAACGATACTCGTTGAATCTCTCTGAGTCTCTGCGAATTCTCCATATCTTCAGCTTACCCTATCAGGTCGCCAAAATATGTACGAACTATACCTGATAACTATTCGATCTCGAAAAGGACAGTAATGGAGATTTTACTAAACTTTATTTTATTACAATTCAAATAGTTCAACATTCAAAAATTATATGATGATGTTACTTCAAAATTATATATTCGGCACTTTTTTCAATAAAATCAACTGTTAATGAAAAATAGAAAATATTCGTAAAACTCAATGAAAACATGATAGACTGCAACAGGTACAATCAAACAACAGAGTTGCCTCTTGAAATCATTACAATGAGCTTTGAACATATCTAATATTACATATATAACGAATATTTGTTACAACTTCCTGTTTTCGTAATTTGAATCCTTCAAAAAAATCAGTGGTTATCAAATTAGACTGAGATCCATTATCCAATAATGCCCTGCAGATATGTGGAAAACATTTGAATCTGAAATTTGCACAATTGCAGTTGACAACAACAATTCATTTCTAGCCAAATTACCAGTGTCCAAGAAAAATTACTTTACCTGAGTTGACAATACCTTTTTTTTTAGTGGTTGACACTTGATTGTTTTGACTTACCTAAGGAAGAGTACTACCAGATGAAATTAGCTCATCCGTTGAGTGTACTTCCCGAGAATTATTTTCAAAATGTAGAATTGTGTTTTGCCCCAAACTTCCTACAATCACCAGAGCCACATTCTTCACTTATATGATTAGCCTTTTTTAAACAATTGATGCAAAGACCCAAACGTTTTGCCTGTTCAAAACGAGAACGAACTGTCAACTTCAAAAAATCAGGTCACTTATTGATATAATGTTTATTCTTGCAATAGCCACTATATGAAAATGATGAGTTTAACTCATTCTTGGTTAGCAGCGTTTCCTTGTGCTTGATATCCCATTTTAAATTGTGCGAATGAATCGAATCGGTTATTTCAGTGATTTTTTTCAACAAATCTCAGCGAATATTTTCAATAACACTTTTGTATTGTTGGTTGAATTTTTCGAAAAATTTCTTCGTTTCATTGTAGCGTACCTCACTCAGTTGCATTATTTAATTGAAATTCTGATTGAGGGTTTGAACTTTCCTTTCCAATTGATTGTTTGTTTTATTTGATTCATTTTTAATTTCACGATACAACTTTGTCATTTCATCATTTACTTGAGCTATTTCCGAATGGTGTAGTTCAGCTTGGTGTCGTTTAGTTGCAGTAATTTCCTAATCGATTTCATCCACATATTGTTTACTGGCATCATCAGTATTCTTGGTGAGCCTCTGTACATTACTCAATTTAAAATTATCTAAATCGATGTTACCATCTGGAGTGTGCAGCAAGCCGCCGCCTCCAGAGGGCGTAGATAATTTTCGCTTTCTATCACCACTGCCACCAGCGGTGCTGTCGCTACGTCCAAACTTATTGATAACCATTTTGAAAATGTGGATGTATGCATGGATGCATGTCATCTTATAGAATTATATTTACCTCTATGAGTTCACTCAAAATGGCAATAATCTCATTGTCATGCGAAGTATTTCCGGAATCCCGAGAGGCTATCAATAATTTGAGGCAATCGCATAGTTCGTTTGGGTCATCCCATAGGTTTGGTATTGAATGTCATTGCAATAGGTATGTTTTTAGGCAAACCGCTATCTTTTGCTGCAGGGTTGGATGTTTTAGGTAAACCGGTACGTGTCGATATTTTGCTTTGATTTCGTAAAGGAAACATCGGTTTAACTATTTCGGTATACTTGTATCTTTTACTACCTTTCGGATAGCTTAGGGAGTTTTTGTGAATGTTCGACAAATCTACAATTGATTTATATGCCTGCATATCTTCATTATTATAGTTTTCAGGTGTGTTTAAAAATATATATCGGGTGTTGCTTTCCACTGATATTCACCCATTTTAATGTATCCGCTGCGTTTGTCGAAATCTATTTCTTTGTTACCTAGAAACCATTTTGAAGATACACTATCATATACAGGACCGTATACTTTATCTATTTCTTTGTTATAACTCCAATGTTTTATAATGTACGGTTGAGCCATTATAGGATATTGATCAGTATATTCCTGTAAAACTTGTTCATTCATGTCTGACGCAAAGTTCTTATCTTGTTCTTCTTGTGTGTCTACGCTAAAGATATCCTCATCATCACCCTCATTATCATCTGTACCTGCAACATGTTCGAGGGATTGGATTGAAGTCGTTTCGATGGATTCGAATGTAGACGTTTCACGCTCTTCCATTTTCTCTTGTTTGAGTTCAGATTTTGCCTCACTTTTCATTGTGGTAGTAAGAGATTGCGGCGGTGGCGGCATTGCTGCTATTTTCCTCAATGGGACAGATACAGGTTTAAAGAATTTTTGCAGCGACTCATCTTCTTCCGATCTACCCAATTTCAAAGCCAAATATTATTTTCGAATAGCTTTTGCAATTTCATTGATTTTAGTCTTTCGAATAACATCAACTTCTTTGCTCAACGATTTCATGATGATAACTGTGGGATACATCAATCCCTCTGTATACTTATATATTTATCGAATCCTTGACGATACCGTCCAGCATTTATATCAAAATCTTTCATAATCAAAACGGTTCCATATCGATGCTGTCACCAGCATTCTGCATACATTGCCTTGAATTCATCAAGTGTCATGTCTGGGGAAACGTGTTCATCGAATATATGTTTCAACTTTACTTCATCCTGCTTGAAAAGCACAATCATATTACAATTGTCTCGTATCAATTGTTTGGGAATTTTTGAATATGTCTGACAAAGACATGTAGCATCAATATTTCCGTGTCTGCAAAAGGAGTAATATTCTTATCATTCATCGTTAATTGAAGCGAAAGTATGGTGTTAATTATTCATAAGAATAACTTACCACCATACCCCACCTCAGTCTTCACCAAGACCTTCAACGTGCGTCAACTACTGTAACCGGAGAATAAACTGTTTTTGGAATATCTTGGTTTTCTTGTTGTCCAATCCGATGAATCCATACAAAAGGTGGAGTGGCGGACTTACTACCCATATATCAAGTCCTTTCGCAACAATGATGTCATTGAAATCAACATCAATCAATCTGACGCTTACGATGCTTTGTATGATAGTCTGTTATTCATCAGTGAAAAAGTTGTGAGAGATGGTCGTGTAACATTCGTAAACAATGCTGGCGCTTTCATGTTTCAATCTGCTAGTTATGAACAAAGCGGTAAGGAATTGGAGACGGTTCGTGAAGTTGGAATTGTTAGTACTGTCAGAGGCTTTCTCACCTACACCGACGAAGATATCAAGCACTTGGCCAATTCCAGCTGGACTTTTCCCAACAACGCTGGGGTTATCAACACCACTGATCTATCATTCAACATGCTCATACCTATCAATCATATTTTGAATATTTTCAACGATTATCAATATGTTTCCTATGGCAAACATATCATCCGATTAGTACGAGCTGCAGATGATAGCAACTGCTTCAAAATAGAGGAGACCGCTGGATCGCCGGCTGGTACGACAGCAGTCAAGTTGGAAATTGAAAATATTGAACTCAAAGTTAAGCGAATCTTTCCGCATAATTAAAATAAATTGCAAGTCTTGTAGGCCATCCAAGTTGACACACCTTTTCTCAATCCGTTCAGAAAATGGGAACTTGACATGTTGCCTGCTCTCACACAAGTTGCAAAAAGTGAAATATGGGCCGTCAAGACTTCCTCGTTTCTCGAAAGTCCTCGCTATGTGATTGTATGTTTCCTAAAAGATCGTGATTACACCAAATTCAACAATGATCCAACAATATTCACTCATTCGAATATCACCATTATAACGCTCACTCTGAACGGTGAGAATTATTCCAAAGAGAATATGCATCTGAATTTTGAAAAGGGGAATTTTTCGCAAGCCTATTTCAACTATGCACAATTCGGTCTCAGCTACAAAATTACTAATCAACATAATCCTCTGCTGAGCTCCACCGAATTTGTTGGCAAGACTCTCTTTGTCATCGATTGTTCCAGAAGGGATGAGAGCATAAAAAGTTCCACTGTTTATGTAAAATTCGAAACCGAGGCATCTGAAGGATTTCCCCAAAATACTAGAGCCTATTGCATCATTGTGCACGACACTGTTATTGAGCACCTCACACTCAGCGAAATCATTAACAAATTAAACTGAACATATGCTTTTCACTTCAGTATCAATCACAGAGTCAACATGAGAATAGCTGTTGTAGATATTCAAGGCTTTACCATCGAGCAACAATACCATCCTAAGGAGATTGCCATTAGGATTGGAATTCAATGTAGTAATTTTCTGCTGCTGCCAACTATACCATTTTCCTCTTTGAGTAGAGCAGATAAACGTACTGCCTGTTTCTTGGAGCGAAACGTTCATAGATTGAGGTATTCCTCTGGCTTTGTGGAATATCATCAATTAGATTCCATCCTCAAGAAAAATTTACAGAATGTTGATATCATTTATGTACGAGGACTTCAAAAACGTGACTATCTTACTGAGAAATTTCATCAATTGGACCTACCTACACGTGTTGTGAATTTGGAGGACTATGATAATACGTCATGTATGGTTCCAGCATTCAGAAACAACGATGGTATCTCACCTTGTATGCATCACATTGATAATCAACCCCACTATAATTGCTGTCTCCGAAACGTAGATATTCTATACAAATGGCTTTGTGATATGTTACCAAAATTAGACTGTATAACAAATTTTTCTATTTAATTTTTTTTTGTCTAACGTCACCTGATGATGAAAACGCAGCGTTTTGAAAAATCTCCACCTCATACCATCAATGATGTGTTTTTTCTTCAACCTCCATGTTTCTCCTCTTAAATGATATGTTGGTACACCTGGTATACTAAATTTGACAAGAAGTCGCCATGTTTTTTCTCTTAAATAATATATAAGACATCCTATATATATTTTTGCTGAATACTTTGCTACCCTCTATTGCCCCAATGACCCATTTCCCACATGATATTTGACACACACACACACATTCACACACACACACACACACACACACACACACACACACACCCACACACACACACACGCATCAGTCACGTTCAATGAACGTGACTTTCATTTCTCTTAAATTATACATTTTGAAACAACTTGTATACTTTCCTCATTGGAATCGCACCTTCAAACGTTACACCCTCGTTACCTCGCAATTTTCCACATTTATTCCAAACATCATTATTATTATCAGACACACAATCATTATTTTTTTTTTAAATATTCAAACAGTGTGCTCTGGTAGCTGGAGAAATATATTCACCACATTTGTATATCAACTTGTACGAAGTCTCACTCGCTACCAAGCAAAAGGACGATGGTTAAAACCTCTGCTGTTGAAAAATCTTTTTTCTTTATAAATTCAATTCAAAATATGTGTGCTCACTCTATTGGCAAAATGTTATCGATCTCTCTCGACTACGTCACACGATGAACGCGAAGCAGCGTCGACTACGTCACACGATGAACGCACGAAATACGTATTTCAATTAACGAATAACGTTTTTAAAAACACGAAAATTATTTATTTAGACAAGTTTGTACTTCAAAGATTACATCAAGACTGAATAAAATTCCGTTTCGCATTTTGAATGTAAAAATATAAAATTAGCAATTCTGGAATTGTAAGATATATGATTCTGCTGAGTCAGCGCTTCCTGGATGGGTGAATGTACGGAGCGGACGGTGACCGGTACGTAACTCCTCCCTCCTAAGATGAAGTTTTGGTTGGGACAAACAAAAATTCTGAAGACGGCAAGGGTTGTGTGGCTTCTTTGGTCCTTCCCTTGGATTTCCTGAACTTATTCAGGCTGAATATTACGACTCCTAGGATGATGATTATGTATAAAGGAATCGTCCAAGGATGATGGCTGGAATACCTCGGGGATTCAATCTGCACTGGTTGAAGTCGGTTCCCTTGTACTTGCAAATCGTGTATTTGGTCTAGTGAAATATCATCTAGTTGAAGTTGGCTTTTTTCCATGATCCGCTTGAGTATTTTGACTTCGGGGAGGAACAGTGGCTTCCCTTTGGCATCGCCTTTTTCGTTGGTGTATCCCTGTCCAGAGGTTAGGATGCTGCACTGGTATGGGATTTCGATGAGAAATGATCCGTTGAGCATCACAAAGTCAGTTTCGTCACATCGGGTTTGGACTTTCTCTTCGTGAGGGAAAATTGCGATATAACTGGATTCACTAACTTCCTCAATTAGGGGCTTATTTACAACTATATTAGCCATTTTGCATTCGGCTTTGTTGTATTTTACTTGAAGAATTGAGAAAATGCAATCGCTTTCTTGGGTACCATCAATCAGGTAGTTATTCTGACATAGGTAGTTTGGATTCAGGTAAAAACATGGCATGGCGTCATATTGAAATAGTTCGTTACTCATTGTGAAAAAGATATTTTTGGGAATAATTGTTGTGGAATTCTGTGTGGGTATTGAGTAGAGGTGGTAATGGGTGAAGACATCAGAGTGGACTAAGGGGATATGCAGCGCAAAAACTAGTTTGGTATTTGAAAAATATGCATCAACTGGGGTTATATCAAATTGTTTATACGTGTCTTTAGTATCTGAGTAAACTAACTGATCTCTGGAATGATGTTCGAGAAGAGAATTGAATATTGATTTCATGTCATCGATAGATATTATGCTATGATGTAAAGTACCAAGCTTAGCAAATGATATAGCATTTTCAATACTTGTGAGAATTGAAAGCAGTGTATCCAAATTGAATTTTATTTAGGTGTATGTGTCTACAAGTGACAGGAAATATGTGTTGTTGTTATTCAGTTGTTCTATACTTTCCCTGATTACATTTTGGTTATGAACCATTAATGAAAATGTTTCATTATTATTCTTTAAAATTTTGTGGGTCAACGATACTTGCTGATTTAGAGAGTTGACAATTTGTTCTTGATTGTTTTGCAATTTTTCGATTGCGGCATCATAGCGTTCGGCATCTTCTTGATCTAAGTTGCCAGAAATAGATTTAATGATATTCCCTAAACCATTGATTAGTCCTCTTTTTTTGTCTGTTCGTTAAAGAATAGACTGATCGAAATTTTTCCTTTACCGATTTCATCTGATAATCAATGTGTTGTTCAGTATATTCGTGTAGAGATGTTAAATATTTAGAATTGAGGTTATAGTTTGCAAGAGATGATTTTAGTACATTATAATTTTGAGCTAATATTTCGATTTCATCTGATATTGGTTTGAAATCGATGTAGTGTAAAAACGTATGGGTGGCTACTTTGATTTTTGCTGTCCCCATCCGAAAGGGCAAGATTCCTGGGTTGTTCTTCAAATTAGTTATTCGTACTTTCTTGGGGATCGTCAGATGAACTATCGTCAGGAGTAGGAGGGTCCTGTAACAAATTTGGTTTTGTTACTGAGGCTCGAGGTTTCTTGAAAATGTTTTTGTGATAGGTATTACGTTTGGTTTTCAGTTTCAGTCCTTGATCAGTTATGACAGTTTCTTTAATAAATGGGGGGTTTAATTTTTTTCCACGTGTTTTGACATCGTGTCGATAAACTTCGTCATTTTTAGTGTAATTTGCTGGTTCTTCCCGAGTTAGATTTTGTTTTTCAATATTTTTTTCTTTCTGTTTTTGAGAAATGTCGTGTATGTGGTCGAAAATCTGAAGTGTTTTTTGTTTATGTTCTTGTATATAATTGTTTAAAATTTCGTATTGTATGTCTAAGTCGAAGGGGTCTTTTGTGTTGAGGTGTCCTCCCACAATATCGATTGGTTTTTGTTTGGTGACAGAGTGTATGGAGTGGTTGTACCCAAAAATAGCATAGGGCATTAGGCTCGTTACTTCTGCACGGGGGTTTTCAAGTTTTGAAACCCTCAAATGCTCGAGTAAAGTTGAATGAAGCCGTTCTACGGGGGCATTGCTAGTGGAATTTTTTGGGGTTACAAGGTGAAGGTCAATTTTGTGAAGTTTTGTGAAGTCCGTTAGCGTCGAATTTTTGAATTCTGTTCCGCTGTCGGCTACAATTTTTAGGGGTAATCCATGAAATGACATGAATATGATAAGATTCTCCACGATAGAGACTGCATTTGCCGCTGTTAGAGGAAGAGCTTGAGCGTATTTTGAAAAGGTGTCTATGATAGTTAAAAACTTTTGGCTATTGGCCTGGAAAACATCAATATGTACTACTTCAAAGGGTTTCCTAGGTTTTGGTGTAACTTGAAAATTGATTTTCGGTGGGCTTCTGTCATATTTTGTTCTTTGGCAGATACCACATTTATTTATATAGTTTCTAACATCGTTAGCACAATTTAGCCAATAGTATTTTATTTCTATTTGTTGTAAGGTTTCTTGAATACCACGGTGATTTGTTTTAGTCTCATGATTGTATACTAAAAGTTCTTTTTGTCTGTATAGTTCTGTGATGTTTTCAAGTTTAGTGTTGCATTTTATCAAATTAAATGTCGAATTTTTGAAAGTTTGCATCATAGGGTTACTGAGATTTTCGTACAGTTTGTTCGAATCATCGTCATTGAAATAAAAAGCGTACGTCTTTTTAGGCTGTCCAGAGTCTTTGAAAAATGTGATAATTGGGGAAAGGTCATTGTCCACTATATAAATGTTCCATAAATTCTTCTTGTTTGGTTCCCATAAACATTTTTTAGTAGTCCTTTTGGGCAATACGGATTTAGAAATATGGATTTGATTTTGAAATACGTTAATCGGTGATTCACTTGCATTTATTTCTTGTACAGGTTCCTCGGCATTCGTGTGGACTGTTTCATTATTTTCTTCGTTTGGGGTTGGGGTGATTTCTTGGACTGGTTCTTCCTCGTTTGAAGTTGAAGTTTCAGTTTCCACTTCGATTTCGTTTTCGTCTGGGGTTTCGTCGAGGTTATTGACTAGGGATGAGGTGTCCGGGTCCCGTGTACGAGTTTGCTCTACGTTGAACTTTTTCATATATTGGAGGAATGGAGATGTTTCATCTATGTCTTCCGTTCTGGTCTTCGAAGTGTTTGGTTGTGGTTCTACTTCGTTGGCATGGATTTCAATTCTCGATAGGGCATCTGCTTTGGTGTTTTTTTTTCCTTTTTTATATCGAATCTCGTAGTCGAATTCTTCTAACTTCAGTTTCCATCGGATTAGTCTCGAGTTTGGCTCCTTCAGCGACATCAGCCATTGTAGTGGTTTGTGGTCTGTTAAAATAACGAATTTTCTACCGAAAAGATATGGTCGAAAATATTTTGTTGCCCATACAATCGCTAAAAGTTCCTTTTCAATGGTGCTATAGTTTTGTTCAGCATCGTTAAGCGTCCTTGATGCGTAGGCAACAGGGCTGTCAGACCCAACAGGACCTTGTGATAAAATAGATCCAATGGCCGAATTTGAAGCATCTCTGGTTAGGTTGAAGGGTTTGTCGAAGTCTGGGTATTGTACTATGGGGTCATTTGTCAGTAAGGTTTTGCAATGGTCAAAAGCTTTAAGGAAGGTGGCTTCGTGTTTTATTTCAGCGCCTTTTTTCAGACAGTTTGTGAATGGTCTTGTGATTTTTGCAAAGTCCTTGATAAATTTACGGTAATATATAATAAAAGTCTCAAAAATCCCTTTATCTGTCTTGTAGTTTTTGGAATAGGATAGTGCATTATTGCTCTAATTTTATCTGGGTTTGGTTTTACGCCCTGTGGTGTTACAATGTGTCCGAGAAAAGCAACTTCCTTCTTGAGAAATTCTGATTTATCAATCTGAATTTTCAAGTTCGTATCGCGTAGCCTTTGAAATACTCTTTTTAAATTAACCATGTGTTCCTGCAAAGATGTTGAGTATACAATGATGTTATCCATGTATACCAGGCATATTTCGTTTTGCAGCCCTTTCAAGACGTCATCCATCACCCTACTCAGAGTAGCTGGGGCATTCTTCAAGCCAAAGAGGACCCTCAGGTACTCGTAGTGACCGTTCTCGACATTGAATGCGGTCTTTTGAACGTCTTCCGGAGCCATCTCTATTTGATGAAATCCGCTCACCAAATCTAGGGTGGAGAAATATTGGCACCTTCCTAGCTTCTCTAGGATGTCACTGATGTTTGGCAGGGGGTAGCGATCGTCGATGGTCTTTTCATTTACCTTACGGTAATCGACCACGATTCTCCACTTTTTCTTCCCACTAGCGTCTGTTTTTTTTGGTACCACCCATATAGGTGATGATCAGGGCGAGTTACTGGGGCGGATGATATTTTGTTCGAGCATGGAATTTATTTATTTGGCTACTTCCGCTTTGTGAATGAAGGGATACCTATACGACTTGGAATAAACGGGAATTTCGTCTTTTGTCTTGATTCTATGTTTAACCTGATTAGTAAATGTCAGATTTTCCCCTTCATAATGAAAAATATCCGAGTATTTGCCGCATAAGTTTTTTATGCGTGTCTGTTCTTCTTGATTCATATGTTCTGTACGAATGAGGTTACGAATGTCGTTTTCGTCTGTGTGAAAGGTGTTTATGTCCGCATGATAAAGTTCAAAGTTTTGAGGTGAAAATGGATGAGTACTGAGTGGCTCAAATAGTTGAATTTCGCAATTAAAGTCATTTCCATTTTCTAACTCGACCCATGCGTATCCGTTATTAGATGTAGTTAGTGTTTCTCTTATCAAACATTCGTTTATTTTTGTTGGAGGGACGAAGATATCGCCCGTTGATTGACTTACAGGCACTTTAATTTTGGTTCCCGTATTGGGTTCTATTTCGACAAAAAATAATAACCTTTTCTTTGTTTCCTAGAACTGAATGTAATTTTGCGAAGATGGAGTATCCAATATTGAGTTTGAAAAATCAATTTGAGCGTTCAGTTGCTTAAGTATATCAAGTCCTGTCAGTCCATCAAAGTATTGGTGAAATTTGAATAAATGAAATTTCAGCATTTGTTGATGGTTAAATTCATCGAAAGAAGGGATGTTTGCACAGTGATCACGTTTTGATTGTTGAAAAACTGATGTGACTGTAAATGGCTCTTTGAAAATATTTTCAGGGTAAAATTTGTTTGCAATATCGGGGTTCATGAATGATTTGGTTGCTCCCGTATCTATTAAAAGTTTAATAGGTGGGTTTTTGATTTGTATGTAAGGGAGTTCTGTTTTGTCGTATATAGTATTCAGTTCAATTATGTTTCGTCCCTGTTGGACCTCATCTCGTGAAAATTTTGTTGTGTTTCGTCATAGTAATCGAATTGTTCTGTCTCTTCTACGTAAGGTTCGTTCGGGTAATATTCTTGTGGGTGGAATTCGTCGGGTGTTTCGTAATTTTGGTCATATTCAAAATTATAGAGTTCTTCAGAAACGAAGTTACGTCTCTGATGTGGGTTTGATTGGAAATAGTTTCGATATTGTTGTTGATAGGGGGGTCTGTTGGAATTGTTTTGAAGATTTTGTGTTCTAGTTACAATACTCATAGGGGTAGGTTTGGAAGTGGATGGTCCATTATGGGGTTTCCACACGTTTCGGGATGCACCGAATACTTCCTTGTTACTGAAATATCTTTGGGGTGTACCACTTTGGCGTGGTTGTATCTGAATTGGTCCCCTAGGGAATTGAGGCTGACTTGAGAAGTTTTGGTGATTTTGAAATTGTCGGGGAATATTTTGTTGCAATTGGGGTCTATCAGAGTGGTAGTTTTGGGTGTATCGTTGTCCAAAATTATTATTCTGTGGTCTTATAGTAGTTGGAAATTTATGAAAATTATTTACTTGAGATTTTTGAAGGTATCTAATATTGTTGTCTTCAATTATATATTTTTGGGCTTCAGCCAAATTATTTGGTTTCATTGACCTTACCATAGAACTTTGAGGTTCTCTTAAACCAACAAATAATGTGTGTAGTGCGTGTGGATCATAGAGTAATTTTTTGCTCACTTCAATTTGATCATTAATTTCATGTAAATTGACAAAATTATGGAGTAAGTTGAGTGTAGACACTACCCTTGAATAAAAATTCAATGAATTTTCACTGGGACTTTGTCTCAATGAACCTAGATTTGATAATAAACTGCGTTCATTTCTTTGATCACCAAAATGATTAATTAATAAATTTTTAATGGTATTGAAATCATTGCTACCACTAAGCGAAAATACTTCTTCAGCTGGTCCAGCTAGCTTGGAAAATATTCCATTCAGTAACAATTTATTCTGAGCACAATTTACGTTTGCAGGGGTAACGTCCCAATATGTATTCAATAGATCGGTAGATGTTGAAATAAATCTGTATAACCTGCACGGGTTACCGTCAAATTCCGGTACGATTTGCAAAAGTTTTATATCAAATACTGGTGTTGCCATTATTATTGATTCAACTATTTTTTCTAATTCTTTTGTTTTATTACTATTTAAGCTGAGAGCTTCTAATGATTCAACTAAATCTATCTCAACTTTTGCGCCAATATGACTCAAGGAATTTGGAAAAGTTGAGGAGTCTGACATATGAAACGAAAAAGGGATCAATGAGTAACTCACAAAATAGCCTTTTTCATCCTCTGGTGGTGGTGTCTCCGGAGCTGAAGTTCTGCAACCTGCCCTCGAACTGCGGCTAATCCAATAATGGTACTTCCACAGTTTTAATTTTGTTTTTCTCGTTCCCGAACTTTTTCTGCCGGTTCTTCTCGATGAAGAGTTGAGACTCAAGGATATCTAAGCGGTAGATGCCTTCGAGACTGCGCCAAATACGTATTTCAATTAACGAATAACGTTTTTAAAAACACGAAAATTATTTATTTAGACAAGTTAGTACTTCAAAGATTACATCAAGACTGAATGAAATTCCATTTCGCATTTTGAATGTAAAAATATAAAATTAGCAATTCTGGAATTGTAAGATATATGATTCTGCTGAGTCAGCGCTTCCTGGATGGGTGAATGTACGGAGCGGACGGTGACCGGTACGTAACTCACGAGAATGCCTTTTTGCCACTTCCGTTCCAGTCCCCCTGTTGTTGATCTACTGAAATCCTCTATACTCCTTTGAACATCATCCAAATCACACTGAGGTCCAGCATTGAATTTCTGTTGAGAATTTCTGTGATGTACGCAGGATTCATTAGTTTCTCTTACTGGTTATTTCCTTCATTTCACTGTAGTAAAAATGGACTATAATCCGCTAATTTATTTTGGACTGGTATGATATAGCATCTAATTTTTTTCAACAGAATACCAGAAATGCTTCTGTTGGAAAATTCCAGAAACGCCAAAAGATGTTGCCTTCATTTAGAGCTCGTCTAGATGTTTATTGTATGGGTCTCGTATTTTCCTCAATGTGATTAGATTATTGATGTCATGCATTGCCAACAAGCCTAGTTCGATTTAACAAACACAATCGGTCAGGCCCGGCCCCAGAATCGTTTCAGTACTCTTTTCTACAGCTATACCCGCACGTATTTTTGTTTGTGTCATTTTCCCTGTAATCAGGGCTGCACAGATCTATGCCTAACCAATCGCTCAAGTTTTTTTTTTCAAATACATACTTGTGAGGTCACTATTTCGCCTATTGGTGGTTTCAAATCGGATGGTCGTGCCAAGGATGCATAAAGGGTACTTTACGAGCCATCCCTGTTTCAATAGCCAGGCAGATATTTTATACTTCTTATGATAGCAGTGTGTTAATGATCAGTGGTATCAATTAGAAATTTGTATTTCATAGTAGTTTCCGTGGTTGTGTCTCAAAGGGGCTTGAGACTGCCTCGAAAACCCTATTCCTTAACGCGCCTTTGAATCAAACCCTTCTTGAATCATCAGAGAATGGAATGTCAAGCCAGGGGTGGAATTCCGTGTACCATAGAATTCTTCTTTGCATCTAATAATTGATATGGTATTATGGTTGAATTTATGGGAAAGACAAATACATAACTGTCGACTCCAGAAATCTATGATACACTGAATCCCACCCCTGAACACACGGCAAACTTAGGCCATCTAGCAATTTCGTTATTCTGAATAACAACCATTTTTTGTTAATCAAATGAATATATTTATGCTGATCAATAATAAAATGTTTCTATAAAATTGAATCTGGTTCAAATACGTTGTGACTTGTTCTTTTGACAACTTTGTTTATTACTGGAAAAAGAAAGAAATTTGAGGAGGAATAATAGGTGTATCTCTGATGATAATTACAAATTAAAATATCTCAACTTTAAATATGGTCATTCGATTCTTTGTTATGAATCCTTTTGTCACAATATATTCAAAAGGGATACTGTTAACACTTCAACAATGAAATTTCGAGCCTTTACTGACCAATAAATAATAATTTACCCATTTATTTTGCTCCTAAAGAGTGAAAGGCTATGTACTTCGCAATCCAAACAAACAGTGTCTGTTAGCCGTACCTAGGTTCAGAAAGTGCAATCAAATCAAATAAAATCAAAATATACTTTATCGTCCGAAGAATGAATTCTTATTGACAAAGCTTTTATACATATAAAAATAAAGACGTAAAGAAATATAAAAATGGTAAGCGTAAATATGTGTTGATAAAAACATGAGTCGTCAAAAGAAGGAAGATCAGGTTCATCATAGAATCGTCATAAAATATAATAGTATGATGTAAAAGCATACCTATCATAGGAGAAAATAATGCTACATACACAATATTTTGTGTACTAAGACCATTCAAATTTAACGTTTCAATGTAGATCGTCATTAACTAAATTTGTATATTATTGTATTCCCTTTTTGTCAAGTTATTTATCTCTATTTGAATAATTTGATTATAATTATTTTTTTACGTATTAAATTTGTTTCATTTTCTTCATATTTTAATTGTTTTCTGAAATTTCGTACCAAATTATCTTATTATTATTTTTTAACGACCTTAGCCAGAGTTTTCGTTTCAACTCGTATAAAATACACATCATAATGAAACAATTGCAATTTTTTCGACGTTTATGTTCGTCAATTCCATTTAATGTTGTAAATTGCTGAAAGAAGGTTATTTTCGCATGGGGATATATAATACTTTCAGTTTTCTTGTGTTGTGAGCCGTTGAAACTTGAATTATCTGATTTGGTATCATAATATATAAAACAAGTGGTTGGTTTCTCTGAATTTGGTGGAATTTCCATTTTTGTCTTATTTGACTAACAATTGACATAAAATGTGAAAGTAGCAACAAAACTACTTGAATCTGAACGATATAATATTCAAAATTTAAACAGGATATTTTGTATGATCTCTGTCAGTAAATACAACAAACTATTTTAAATATATCTATTATAAACAAATCTCTTGAATGATAGTAGTATTTCTTCGCAAATTTTCTCTATAATACTGAATTTTTTCTTGAAAACATGATTTCTTAAGTTAACAATTTATCGTGAAAGTTGAAATGCCAATTTTAGCAATAATTCCCAACATCTTGAGACACCATTATAACTAACTGCTTTTTCTATAATTGAATAGCATTTTGTCACATAAGTACGACCGAGCGGAATTGTTAACGATATTAAATATATGGGAACGTCGGGCTCTATTGTCAAATTAGAATTATACCTTACAGAATTCAAGACTTTTTATCTCACCTGCATTTCTTAATCGTTTGGCCTCCCTTGGATGTTCTGCTGTTACTTTTTCTCTTCACAGGATGGAATTGGAACTCATCAAAAAATTTACTATATTCGAGCTTTAATATTTTCTAGGTTTCCAACTTATTGAAATATATGTTAACAATATATCAAGGCTAGAAGAGCCCGTGCGTGAACTTTTAGAAATTAAAAACAGGATTCAACAACACTTAAACATTTATATTAAACTAATTAACAAATAAAACAAACAAATTATTTATACTGAAAATTAAGTCATTCCTCATTTTTAAATTTGAGTTGAAACCAGAAGACTCAATGAAAAGATTAATCGAATTTACACAAACAATGCATAACTAACTAACAGAATATATCTGCATCCTACGGGTTAAAACTGAAAACTGAAAAACTGACCGTGATTTCCGAAGAGCGATCCCAATTTCTTGCCTCTTGCAGAATTATCAACATATCTACCCTAAATAAATGTTTATGTCTGAACGTCCCGGTTTAAGAGATTTTAGTACTTATTTATCAGAAGATCTTTTGTGAGAATGTATTTCGAATGGTTCTGAAGTTAAAGGTCGAGTTGAAAACTGAAACTGTCATTTGATACATTCTCGATGGGTAGACTTTTATGACCGGAGGCAATATTTCATGTAGCCCGGGATAATTTTAAATAATATTGTAGTAAAACTGCACTAACTAATTTTCCTAATTTATTTAAAACACTATTTGCAACAATTATTCTCTAAAACATTACTTCACTATTTTATTTCTACGGTGTCAGTCTCTATCTGCGAACTCTGGAACTGTAACTAACTCTCCATTCTGACTGTCCCGCTTATATACTCCCAAGCAGTTTCCATTCAAAACTCTAGATTATTCAGGAGTATAGAACATTTCATCTAGATGGCTCTTCGAATAGTATCGAACAATCGATTTATTCCAGCTTGTTCTCGGCGATCCGTACGCCAGCAGATATGCAGTTGTAATTGAACGAGGATGCATAATTAATTAGATCAGGGCCGGTTTCGGGGCCCGTCTCGAAATCGTTACATTGCCCCCTTCTTAAAGACGTTTCGCCCCGAAACGTCATTCTTGGAGTGTGAAGATATCTGCAAGATTCTCCATATCTGCACCTGGACGTTCGATGGAAGTAGCACTCCACAGTCTTCAATTTGGGTCGAGGAAGATGGTTGCAGCACACCAGAATGTTGATGCCGCTGGATCTGAATATTGTCTCCAACATGCTTCTTATAACTCTCCAGTCCAGCCGATCAAGCCCACAGGCCAATTTTGGGATTGCCAGATCTACAATATTCTGGTCCAGCATCGTGTCTCTCAATCTCGTAAGGCTCTTCCAAACATCTTCATAAGACGGCTTATCACGAGAACGCTTCTTGGTAACCAGATAGTAGATGTTTCTCTGGCCTTTCCTCAGCTGTAACACCCCTCCAACTTCCGGGTTCTGTTCTCTCAGTTCCTGGATTCGACTGAACTTTTTGGAGAAAACTACTGCAATGCCTCTGGACATTTGGAGATCTTCTGCCACACAGTGAGCTAACGCGTAATTGGCAGGCACCTTGAAAAGATCTCGTGACTCCTTTCGGGTTACCCCATATTGAACTTTCTGTCCGTTCGAGTACAGGGACATGAACCTCTGAAACGTCATTTCGTCCTCCGGTGATCTGACGGTGCGGACTTGATCGTGGTTTCCGGCGTAAGGGGACAACCTATTGAAGTGGACTACCCTAGGTTTTCCTCGTGGTGGCTTATATATGCGGTAGACGAGGTCGTTTATCCTTTTCATGATCTTATATGGACCTTCCCACGAGTTCCGAAGTTTCGGTGATAGTCACATGGAAGTCGCAGCTCTCGGCCCATAATAACACTTGCAGGGGTTTGGCCGGTTGACTCATGAACTGCGGAACGATACGCCATCAGGAACAGATGGAGGTACTGGTCCCAATCCTTCTGGTGGTCAGAGACTACCTTGGACAGGTGGCGGTTTATCGTCTTATTCATCCGCTCCACCATTCCATCGGACTGCGGATGTAGAGCTGTGGTCCTCGTTTTCCGGATGTTCAGCATCTGACACATCTCCTGGAACAGGTTTGACTCGAAATTCCTGCCTTGATCCGAATGCAGTTCTAACGGGACACCGAATCGACAAATCCACTCCTTCACCAAGACGTCGGCAACGGTGATGGCTTCTTGGTTGGGCAGGGCATAGACTTCGGCCCACTTGCTGAAGTAATCCAACACCACAAGGATGTACTTGTTCCCGTGTTCAGATTGTTGGAACGGGCCAGCGATGTCAATGGCGATCCTTTCGAATGGGCTGCCCACATTGTACTGGCGCATCGGGGCCTTAGGTCTTGTTCGAGTCCCATTACTGGCAGCGCATACAGCATATTTTCTGCACCAGTCCTTGACGTCAGCTTGACAATTGGCCCAGTAGAACCGTTGCCTAACTTTCTGGAGGGTCTTCGTCACTCCCAGATGTCCTCCGGTGACCCCATCATGGATTTCTTGGAGCACTTCCTGTCTTCTGCTCCTGGGAAATACTACCTAACGTCTTTCTTCCCCGCCATCCTCCGACTCCAACACACGCTTCAAGACTCCATTGTCTAAGGTGAAAGAGTTCCATTGGGCCCAGTAAGTTTTAACGACTGGAGAACAACTGGCTATTTCCTGCCACGACGGTCTTCGATCACTCTTCTTCCAGCCGATGACTAAACCAAGATCTGGATCTTTCTCTTGGTCTTTCTGGATCTTGTGGTCATTCCAGTTATCATCGATCGCCGTGGTTCTGCAGAGTGTCGACTCCTTTTCCTCTGTTCGTCGGCAGTGCGAACAGTCGTCTGGACATGGTCTTCGCGATAGGGCATCCGCATTCTTATGGCTGGTCCCCGCCCGATGTTCGATCTCAAAGTCGAATTCCTGGAGCCTCTCAATCCAGCGTGCCACTTGACCCTCGGGATTCTTAAACTGTAGGAGCAATTTGAGAGCTGCATGGTCAGTTCTCAGTAGGAATCTTCGTCCATACACGTACTTGTAGAAGTGCTCAACTCCCTTGACAACAGCCAACAGTTCCCGCCTGGTGACACAGTAATTCCGCTCCGGTTTACTGAGGGTCTTGCTGAAGTAACCGATGACCTTCTCTTGTCCTTCTTGGATCTGAGACAGGACAGCTCCAAGTCCCACGTTACTGGCGTTCGTGTCCAGAATGAATTTCCCGTCTGGAAGGGGGTAGCTCAGGATTGGTGCGTTGTTCAAAGCTCCTTTCAACTTCCTGAATGAATTTTGGCATTCATCCGACCACTGGAACTTTGTTTGTCCTGGTCAGTGGTTTTGCGATGTTAGCAAATCCCAGCACGTATCGGCGATAGTAAGTGCACAAGCCAAGAAAACTTCGAAGCTGGTGAATGTCTTTCGGAACGGGCCATTCCTTAACAGCTTTGATCTTCTGCTCATCTACTGCCACTTCTTTCCTAGAGACAACGTGGCCGAGATAACGTACTTCTTTTTGAACCAGATGACATTTCTTGGGGCTCAGTTTTAGTCCGGAGCTTCTCAGTCGCTGAAATACCTCTTCCAAGTTTTTTACATGGTCCTCGAATGATCTGCCAACCACATTAATGTCGTCGAGATACACCAGACACGTCTTCCATGATAGTCCTTTCAAAACCGTCTCTATCAATCTTTCGAACATGGCTGGAGCATTGCAGAGGCCGAATGGCATAACTGTAAACTGCCATAATCCGGAGCCGATGGTAAAAGCTGTCTATTCTCGATCTTCCTGGGCCAGTTCTACCTGCCAGTATCCGCTCTTCGAATCTAAGGTCGAGAAAATCGTAGATCCAGCCAGCGTGTCTAGCGTGTCGTCTATCCTTGGGAGAGGGTAGCTGTCCTTTTTCGTCACGTTGTTTAGTTGACGGTAATCTACGCAAAACCGTGTTGATCCATCTTTCTTCTTCACCAACACGACTGGAGATGACCAGGGACTGTCGGATGGCTCGATGACTCCGTCTTTCTCCATGTCGCAGACTTTTTTGTCAGCCTCCTCCTTTTTGGCGAGAGGAAGTCTTCTGGCTGATTGCCTGATTGGTCGGGCATTTCCAGTATCTATCTTGTGCTGAACCACCTTTGTTCTACCGCCTCTGCCTACTCCGGTATCGAAGATGTCCTGATACTTCCTGACTAGTTCTCTCAGTTTAGGCTTCTGTGCTGGCCCCATGTCCTTGGACGAGATAGCAACCAACTTCTCCAATTCTGCTGGCATGTTACTGGCTGGGCTATCAGTGCCACGTACACTCCTGATAACAGAGGAAATTGACGAGCAGTGCTCCAAAATCGTTCCCTTCTTCAAGGTCACCGGGTAATAATTGACATTCATTACCCTTACTGGCACAAATTTATCAGCACGCAACAAGGTTTTTCCTAGTGCAATTCCTCGTCCAATTTTCTCATCATGTAGCTTGGGCTCGAACATCACCACGTTTCCACTGCTCGCACCTCCATCCAGGCGAGCCTCCAAAATGGTTTCAGCCCTCTCCGTTACGCTTACGTCTTCAGCCAGCAGAACTCGAACCATTTCTTCATTTCTCCCATGAAGTACCATCTCTTCTCCGTTCACACGAAGGACGCCGTCTTTAAAATTCAGCTCGAATCCTCTGGAATTCATGATGTCCATTCCTATAATTGCATCATCCTCGATATCCGCTACAAGAGCCCGATGTTTCACTTTAGTGCTGCCCAAAGTCAGTTCAATTGGAAGTTCACCATACACAGTTGCCGGCTCTCCAGTTGCTGTGCGTAGCTTCCAATTCGACGACTCAATTCTTGCCGGTGTTTTGGCAAATGTAGGTCCAAGGATTGTCCTAGTCGCACCTATATCAAGCAGCATGGTACGAGGTTCGTTGTTGATGAGACCGTCTACAAAAACACCTTTGTTCTGTCGTTGAAGGACAGCGACATATGCATTGTTATTTTGGGCTTGCTGGATACAGGCCGACGACTGCCCCTCTTCATCGACCTTCTTTAGTTTTCCTGTGTCGGTGTCGCTTCTTTAAAAGTTGGGCATTTGCTACGCACATGCCCAATTTTCCCGCAATTCCAGCACCTTATTTGTTTCCTTTCAGGCAGGACTTCCTTCATTAATTTTCTCATGACAGCCTCGATATTAGCGGGCTCCTGTGGCTGTGGGTCTTCCTCGATCATCCAGACTCTACTCTGGCTTTTGCAGGATTGCTTTGCTGCTTCGAATTCCAGAGCGCGTGCCAATGCATCCACGAGATGTGCGGAGCGAGCTAGTGTTAGGGCTTGCCGGGTTTCCTGGTCACGAAGTCCATCCAAAAATGCTAGGACCGCTAGTCGCTCCATTACATTTTCCGGTGTAGCTGGGTACGCAAGACGAACCAAGCGTGCAATATCTGCTTCAAATTCTTGCAACGACTCGCTTGATTTCTGGCATCGGTTTTTCAGATGTGAGTGATATACGTGTTCAAGGTGGGCTTGGCCATAGCGAAGTTCCAAGTGTTTTACCAGCTGTTCATAGTCTTCCTGTTGTTGGGTGGTGAGCGTTTGTAAAATATTTGTTGCTTCGCCACGCAATGCCAGTGTCAATGCTAAAGCTTTTTCCCCAGCATTCCATCCATTTGCTTTGGCAGCAGCTTCGAATTGTCGGTGGTAGTTTGACCCTGGAGCATTTCCGTCGAACTGAGGCGGTTTCAATGAGAGCTTTCCAGGTTCAGCACTGACCTTGAGATTTTTGATGTCCTTCTGAACTTCGTCCAAGTTCATACTAAGGTCCACCCTTGAGTTTTTGTTGTAAGTTTCTGGGGTGTGCGCAGAATCTATTCGCTTTTCTAATTCACTGAATTTTTCCTTTATCCTGCCGATTGCTGTCTCGATTCCATCTTTCATTTCATCGTGGAGCGTTTCCTTTATCTTTTTCATCTCATCCTCAATATCATCTTTCATTTTATCCACCTCTGTCTCAATGGCTCCTATTCTTCCTTCCAGTCGATTTGCCACACCACAAAGTTCTCTTTTTAGACCTTCAGAGTTTTCTAGAAGCTTTTCTTGAAGTTTCACTTCTAGACTTTTCGAATTTTCTTCAAGTTTTTCTTCCAGAGTTTTCGAATTTTGTTGAAGTTCCTCCTTCAAACTCACAGAATTTTGTTGAAGTTCCTCCTTCAAACTCACAGAATTTTGTTGAAGTTCCTCCTTCAAACTGTTCGAATTTTCCAGAAATTTATCTTCCAAGGATTTCGTGGTCTCGTCGAGTTTATTCATTATGGAACTCAAATCAACTCCAGAAACTTCGAATAAGAACGTTTCGGGGTCTTCTCCTTCTTCAATCAGTCCATCTGCAAGTCTTTCCTGGAGTACGGCCTTCTTTCCAGTTGTTTCTAACTCTCGCTCCTCTAACTCTTGCTTTAATTCACCAACTTTAAGGTCAACTAGGTGAACTCTTCTCGGAAACATTTTGTCTCTTATTGTCTTTGCCGAAATATCAGTCTATTATTTATTTCACACAAAAAGTTTTCAGTTTATTGTCCCGCGACGCCCAAAACTGTCCACTTTGCACTCAAATGTTCAACGGGTCACTCACTAACTGTCTATTAGGCGCGATAAATGTCTATCAGTTTTTCAACGCGACGAACACTTTAACACTTGTTTATTTCAAACATCCGACTTCTGACAATAAATGTAATAAAACTGCACTAACTAATTTTCCTAATTTATTTAAAACACTATTTACAACAATTATTCACTAAAACATTACTTCACTATTTCATTTCTACGGTATCTGCGAACTCTGGAACTGTAACTAACTCTCCATTCTGACTGTCCCGCTTATATACTCCCAAGCAGTTTCCATTCACAACTCTAGATTATTCAGGAGTATAGAACATTTCATCTAGATGGCTCTTCGAATAGTATCGAACAATCGATTTATTCCAGCTTGTTCTCGGCGATCCGTACGCCAGCAGATATGCAGTTGTAATTGAACGAGGGTGCATAATTAATTAGATCAGGGCCGGTTTCGGGGCCGGTCTCGAAATCGTTACAATATTTCTTATTTTACTGATTTAATGTATGCGTTCGGTTGCACTCCTGAAGATAATGGGAATATCAGTCTGAATCAATAATATACTGAAATTGTGAGTTGGAGTTGATTATTGTTACGAGATTGATAAAAATCCACTAGCTACGCCGCTGGGTCGACTCGTAAGCGTATCGTCGATAATTGTTTCCAAGAAGAGATTATTATTTGGGAAGAATTCTGTCGTGAGTAATCTAGAACGGATCGCGAAGCATCTGGTTGCACGGCTGGACTATATAAAGCGAGAGTTTAAGAAGAAGTTTTATGAAGAGAAGTTATGATTAAGAAGTTTATGAAGAAGTGATGAGTAGTTTTTGAAGAAGCATATAAGTATTTGGAATATTTAGCTAGTTGTATTGTTGTATAGATCTAAGTATTTTATTGCTCAGTGAAGTAGTTGTATGTTTTTATTGAAGTTGGAAAATAAACAGAGTAGTATTATTATTTAGCAAATCTTAACATTATTGTTTTATGTTCTGCTAAACATAAGTAGGTATATAGACAGTGTGATGGTATAAGTGAAAATATTAAAATTGCTGCTTCAAATAAAAAAGATATGTTGATTACTTAAAAAATTAACAAAATAACAACTGCGTGAAATAAACCTCCACTTACCTCGTTAACTTTGGCGGACTCTCCTTTCTTCTTGATCAGCGGGGGTGGCTGGCGAAGTGTTGTAAGCCGTCGCGTGTGAAAATATCTAAGAAAATTCATGAACGCGAAAATAATGTAAATTCTGAAACTAAAGGAAACTGCTTCGACATTATACGGGGTACGTAAAATACATCAAAAAATGCATAAAATGGAAATGATATAAATTATTTTAAATGAGACTCGCACAACCATAGAAGGTGGAGATAAGAGAAACCTCAACAGACACAGTTGGTCAAATGTATGGACCCGTCAAATTTTTTCAGTTAATATAAGACTTATTGAAAAAAAGTTCATATGAAAATTGTACGGTATATCACTCTGCATATTTTTGTGAATTCAAATATTTTTCTGTTTTGCTATTAGTGGAGGAGTGGCGTCATTGGCAATTGTTTCAACTAATAAAAGCATGTGTCATCTTATCTCAGAAATCGTTAGAAAACTAGCTTTTTTCTCATTTCTACAATGCTGATATTATTTTAACTCTCTCACATGCAGCGTCTTTCATATTTTTGTGCCCACCTCTGTAACTCACTTACCTCTATTGCTTGATTTGTTAAAAAATTTACTAATTTTAGAAATGTAGCCGGAGAAATACTCTATCCATACAGCAATTTGAATCAGCCAGTATGTAAGTTTCTTTCACAAAACTGCTAATGTAACGTATAAAAAAAACTTTCTCTATAGAAACTTACATACTGGCTGAATCAAATTGCTGATAATGTAATATTTGAAAAAAAAAACTTATTTCATTAACAAATTTCACTTACTCTACTTTCATTAGCAGTCGATCCTGCTTCTATTATTTCATTGATTAAAGAAGGGAATCAGAAATGATTTTATGTTTTTTTGATTGATGGAGGGATGTATGAGTGCATGATAAAAATAATGAAAAAAAACTCTTCGAGTATTAAATTAATGAACAGTATACAGTGTGGTCCACTAAGTGTGCAACAAATGGGAAACTTGTTTATTATAGATTTCTCAGAAAATTTTATTCTTGACAAAAGTTGGTGCGTGTTCCAAAACTATACCAAGTGTACCTGAAATGGCTTTATGACAAACACCATACAGGATAGGCCAAAAAATATAAAGTTCGTTCAAGAGCAAAGTACCATTATTTCAAAAAATATAGAAGTAAGTACTCACCTATGATACATATTTTTACTATTTTGATTTAATATGAATGTGAAGTAGCCACAATCAAATCAGTTTGGAGTATTTTTTATCAAATTAAAGTGTATTTGTAAAATTTACTTGAATTTGTATTTTTTCAGGTGACCGTCAACTTCATGTTTGTTGCAACGATATTTAACAGAACTCTAGAATAAAACAAATACTCTTTTTAACGAGGCAAATACTTTACCAAGTAAATGTTCACATGAATAAACTGTCAATAAAAGTATAAACTTTCTGTTCTTCTGACAACAATGCCTCAATTAAAACAGATATTAAAAAACACTCCAAAATCTATCGCGGATAGCCATGAACAAGAAACACATACGCCCGAAAACAATACTGCAGTTTAATAGTGTGGCGTCTTGAAACTTGCCTGTCAAACGTTTTCATATTTGTCCTTAATTAAAAATGCCTCGCCAGTAGTATTAACGTTAACTGAAAAGGCAGAATTAGTTTAAATCTGTAGTGATGGTTATAAAACAATGCGCGAAGCTGCAAATATTTTCAAAGAGCGGCATCCAGACAAACAAATTTGCTATTCAAGTGTAAGTAGAATTTTAAAGAATTTCAAACAGACCGGCTCACTAGAATATAAACATAATACGAAACCTGTATGCACAGAAGAAAACCAACTTGACGTACTTCAAGCAGTAGTAGAAAATCCTAGAAGTCCACCCAAGAAATTAGTGATTATACCGGCATAAAAAAAACCTCTGTGAAGGGTATTCTCAAGAAACATAAGTACCATGCTTACAAACCTACATTCATTTGTACATTGCAAGAAAGAGATTATGATTTGAGATATGATTTTTTCATGTGGATTCAGGGTGAAATAGAAGAACAAAGAGATTTTTTTCGATTTATTCTGTTTAGAGATGAATCGACTTTTACAACAAATGGGGTTCTATCATCAGAAAATTGCAGATGGTGGTCAGATGTCAACCCAAATTTTATTATTGACAACAAAAATCAATACTATCAGAAAACAAACGTTTGGTGTGATATATTAAATGATACATTACTAGGTCCGAATTTTTTTCGAGAGAATTTGAATGTTGACAGGTACTTGAACTTATTGGAAACTGAAATAGGACAGTTTTTGGATGATATGGTATTAGAAGAACGGCAAAAAGTATGGTTCCAACATGACGGATGTCCTGCCCATTCTACTAGAAATGGCTGAATAGGACAATTCGTAATAAATGGTTAGGACGAAATACCGATCCTCGATGGCCTACTCGTTCTCCAGACCTTACACTTCTGGATTATTTCTTATGGGGATACTTAAAACAAAAAGTCTACAGAGATCGCCCCTTTAATAATGTTGCTGAGTTTGAAACTTCAATACGAGTTTATTGTAGAAATATTCCCGCTAATGTGTTGCGATCTACAGTAAACGAATTTTATGAGCGAACAATTAGATGCATCGAAAGAGAAGGTGGACATACAGAGACGCTTCGATAATTTTTATTGTTAGCACCTGTTCAGTTACCTACTGTACGTTTCTGTACTATCGCTTATTGGTGTTTTTTTGTTCATGGCTATCCGCGATAGATTTTGACAGTTTTTTCATATGAACATTTACTTAGTGAAGTATTTGCCTCGTTAAAAAAAGTATTTGTTTCATTCTAGAGTTCTGTTAAATATCGTTGCAACAAACATGAAGTTGACGGTCACCTAAAAAAATACGAATCCAAGTAAATTTTACAAATACACTTCAATTTGATAAAAAATACTCCAAACTGATTTGATTGTGGCTACTTCACATACATATTAAATCAAAATAGTAAAAATATGTATCATACGGCGGTTATTCAATATTTTCCAAACGAAAAAAAATCGAATAGCAGGCCATGACATCATATCTGAACATAACTTTTAATTCTAAGCAACTTTTCTCTTCAAAATAATTCTATATTTTTTTAAATAAGGGTACTTTACTCTTGATCAAACTTTATATTTATTGGCCTATCCTGTATGGTGTTTGTCATAAAGCCATTTCAGGTACACTTGTTATAATTTTGAAACATGCACCAACTTTTATCAGGAATAAAATTTTCTGAGAAATCGATAATAAACAAGTTTCCCATTTGTTGCACACATAGTGGAACACATTGTATTTTCAGCAATTTTTGGGAAGTTTTCTTCATTACCACCGTCAAAACGAACGAGTATTTTTATGTGGTGTAGTAAAACTGCACTAACTAATTTTCCTAATTTATTTAAAACACTATTTACAACAATTATTCACTAAACGTTTACTATTTCAATTTATTTCTACTGTGGCTATCTATCAGCGAACTCTGGAACTGTAACTAACTCTGAATTCTGACTGTTCTCCAGCGGTTATATAGTCGCAAGCAGGTTCCATCTCGACTCTCGAATATTCAGGAGTATAGAACATTTCATCTAGATGGCTCTTCGAATAGTATCGAACAATCGATTTATTCCAGCTTGTTCTCGGCGATCCGTACGCCAGCAGATATGCAGTTGTAGTTGAACGAGGGTGCATAATTAATTAGATCAGGGCCGGTCTCGGGGCTGGTCTCGAAATCGTTACATTGCCCCCTTCTTAAAGACGTTTCGCCCCGAAACGTCATTCTTGGAGTGTGAAGATATCTGCAAGATTCTCCATATCTGCACCTGGACGTTCGATGGAAGTAGCACTCCACAGTCTTCAATTTGGGTCGAGGAAGATGGTTGCAGCACACCAGAATGTTGATGAACGCTTCTTGGTAACCAGATAGTAGATGTTTCTCTGGCCTTTCCTTAGCTCTAACACCCCTCCAACTTCCGGGTTCTGTTCTCTCAGTTCCTGGATTCGACCGAACTTCTTGGAGAAAACTACTGCAATGCCTCTGGACATTTGGAGATCTTCTGCCACACAGTGAGCTAATGCGTAATTGGCAGGCACCTTGAAAAGTTCTCGGTTACCCCCATATTGAACTTTCTGTCCGTTCGAGTACAGGGACATGAACCTCTGAAACGTCATTTCGTCCTCCGGTGATCTGACTATGCGGACTTGATCGTGGTTTCCGGCGTAAGGGGACAACCTATTGAAGTGGACTACCCTAGGTTTTCCTCGTGGTGGCTTATATATGCGGTAGACGAGGTCGTTTATCCTTTTCATGATCTTATATGGACCTTCCCACGAGTTCCGAAGTTTCGGTGATAGTCCACGGCGACGTTTAGGGTTGTATAGCCAGACAAGGTCACCTGTCTGATATCCAGCAGCATCCGCCTTGATGTCGTAGGTCTCCTTCATTCTGTCGCTGGCACTCTGGATGTTCAAACGGACCCGTTCATGGATGTCGTACATTCTCTGTCGCAGTTTGCTGACTTAGTCCAGTGTCTTGTCCTGGTGGCGTCCCAAACTTCAAGTCACATGGAAGTCGCAGCTCTCGGCCCATTATAACACTAGCAGGGGATTGACCGGTTAAATCATGAACTGCGGAACGATACGCCATCAGGAACAGATTGAGGTACTGGTCCCAATCCTTCTGGTGGTCAGAGACTACCGTGGACAGGTGGCGGTTTATCGTCTTAATCATCCGCTCCACCATTCCATCGGACTGCGGATGTAGAGCTGTGGTCCTCGTTTTCCGGATGTTCAGCATCTGACACATCTCCTGGAACAGGTTTGACTCGAAATTCCTGCCTTGATCCGAATGCAGCTCTAACGGGACACCGAATCGACAAATCCACTCCTTCACCAAGACGTCGGCAACGGTGATGGCTTCTTGGTTGGGCAGGGCATAGGCTTCGGCCCACTTGCTGAAGTAATCCATCGCCACAAGGATGTACTTGTTCCCTTGTTTAGATTGTGGGAACGGGCCAGCGATGTCAATGGCGATCCTTTCGAATGGGCTGCCCACATTGTACTGGCGCATCGGGGCCTTAGGTCTTGTTCGAGGCCCATTACTGGCAGCGCATACAGCACATTTTCTGCACCAGTCCTTGACGTCAGCTCGACAATTGGCCCAGTAGAACCGTTGCCTAACTTTCTGGAGGGTCTTCGTCACTCCCAGATGTCCTCCGGTTACCCCATCATGGATTTCTCGGAGCACTTCCTGTCTTCTGCTCCTGGGAACTACTACCTGACGTCTTTCTTCCCCGCCATCCTCCGACTCCAATACACGCTTCAAGACTCCATTGTCTAAGGTGAAAGAGTTCCATTGGGCCCAGTAAGTTTTAACGACTGGAGAACAACTGGCTATCTCCTGCCACGACGGTCTTCGCTCACTCTTCTTCCAGCCGATGACTAAACCAAGATCTGGATCTTTCTCTTGGTCTTTCTGGATCTTGTGGTCATTCCAGTTATCATCGACCGCCGTGGTTCTGCAGAATGTCGACTCCTTTTCCTCTGTTCGTCGGCAGTGCGAACAGTCGTCTGGACATGGTCTTCGCGATAGGGCATCCGCATTCTTATGGCTGGTCCCCGCCCGATGTTCGATCTCAAAGTCGAATTCCTGGAGCCTCTCAATCCAGCGTGCCACTTGACCCTCGGGATTCTTAAACTGTAGGAGCCATTTGAGAGCTGCATGGTCAGTTCTCAGTAGGAATCTTCGTCCATACACGTACTTGTAGAAGTGTTCAACTCCCTTGACAACAGCCAACAGTTCCCGCCTGGTGACACAGTAATTCCGCTCCGGTTTACTGAGGGTCTTGCTGAAGTAACCGATGACCTTCTCTTGTCCTTCTTGGATCTGAGACAGGACAGCTCCAAGTCCCACGTTACTGGCGTCCGTGTCCAGAATGAATTTCTCGTCTGGAAGGGGGTAGCTCAGGATTGGTGCGTTGATCAAAGCTCCTTTCAACTTCCTGAATGAATTTTGGCATTCATCCGACCACTGGAACTTTGTTTGTCCTTCCGTGAGCCTGGTCAGTGGTTTTGCGATGTTAGCAAATCCCAGCACGTATCGGCGATAGTAAGTGCACAAGCCAAGAAAACTTCGAAGCTGGTGAATGTCTTTCGGAACGGGCCATTCCTTAACAGCTTTGATCTTCTGCTCATCTACTGCCACTCCTTTCCCAAAGACAACGTGGCCGAGATAACGTACTTCTTTTGAAACAGATGACATTTCTTGGGGCCCAGTTTCAGTCCGGAGCTTCTCAGTCGCTGAAATACCTCTTCCAAGTTTTTTACATGGTCCTCGAATGATCTGCCAACCACAATAATGTCGTCGAGATACACCAGACACGTCTTCCATGATAGTCCTTTCAAAACCGTCTCCATCAATCTTTCGAACGTGGCTGGAGCATTGCAGAGGCCGAATAGCATAACTGTAAACTGCCATAATCCGGAGCCGATGGTAAAAGCTGTCTTTTCTTGATCTTCCTGGGCCAGTTATACCTGCCAGTATCCGCTCTTCAAATCTAAGGTCGAGAAAATCGTAGATCCAGCCAGCGTGTCTAGCGTGTCTAGCGTGTCGTCTATCCTTGGGAGAGGGTAGCTGTCCTTTTTCGTCACGTTGTTTAGTTGACGGTAGTCTACGCAAAACCGTGTTGATCCATCTTTCTTCTTCACCAACACGACTGGAGAGGACCAGGGACTGTCGGATGGCTCGATGACTCCGTCTTTCTCCATGTCGCAGACTATTTTGTCAGCCTCCTCCTTTTTGGCGAGAGGAAGTCTTCTGGCTGATTGCCTGATTAGTCGGGCATTTCCAGTATCTATCTTGTGCTGAACCACCTTTGTTCTACCGCCTCTGCCTACTCCGGAATCGAAGATGTCCTGATACTTCCTGACTAGTTCTCTCAGTTTAGGCTTCTGTGCTGGCCCCACGTCCTTGGACGAGATAGCAACCAACTTCTCCAATTCTGCTGGCATGTTACTGGCTTGGCTAACAGTGCCACGTACACTCCTGATTACAGGGAAATTGACGAACAGTGCCCCAAAATCGTTCCCTTCTTCAAGGTCACCGGGTAATAATTGACATTCATTACCCTTACTGGCACAAATTTATCAGCACGCAACAAGGTTTTTCCTAGTGCAATTCCTCGTCCAATTTTCTCATCATGTAGCTTGGGCTCGAACATCACCACGTTTCCACTGCTCGCACCTCCATCCAGACGAGCCTCCAAAATGGTTTCAGTTCTCTTCGGTACGCTTACGTCTTCAGCCAGCAGAACTCGAACCATTTCTTCATTTCTCCCATGAAGTACCAGCTCTTCTCCGTTTACACGAACGACGCCGTCTTTAAAATTCAGCTCGAATCCTCTGGAATTCATGATGTCCATTCCAATTATTATTTCGTCCTCGATATCCGCTACCAGAGCCCGGTGTTTCACTGTAGTGCTGCCCAAAGTCAGCAGCTTCCAATTCGACGATTCGATTCTTGTCGGTGTTTTAGCAAAAGTAGGTCCAAGGATTGTCCTAGTCGCACCCGTATCAAGGAGCATGGTGCGAGGCTCGTTGTTAATGAGACCGTCTACGAAGACCCCTTTGTCTTGTCTTTGAAGTACAGCGACATATGCGTTGTTAACTGGGGCTTGTTGGATACGGGCTGACGATTGCTCCTTCTTGATCTTCATCGTTGATGTCGATTTTTTCAATGTTGGACATTTGCTACGCACGTGCCCAAGTTCTCTACAGTTTCGGCATCGAATCAGTCTTCTCTCAGGCACAACTTCCTTCAGTACTTTTCGCATAACAGCTTCCATATTAGTAGGCTCCTGTCGGTCTTCCTCAGCCATTCGGATATTGTTTTGGCTTTTGCAGGATTGCTTTGCTGCTTCGAATTCCAGAGCGCGTGCCAATGCCTCCACGAGATGTGCGGGGCGAGCTAGTGTTAGGGCTTGCCGGGTTTCCTGGTCACGAAGTCCATCCAAAAATGCTTGGACCGCTAGTCGCTCCATTACATTTTCCGGTGTAGCTGGGTACGCAAGACGAACCAAGCGTGCAATATCTGCTTCAAATTCTTGCAAATACTCGCTTGATTTCTGGCATCGGATTTTCAGCTGTGAGTGATATACGTGTTCAAGGTGGGCTTGGCCATAGCGAAGTTCCAAGTGTTTTACCAGCTGTTCATAGTCTTCCTGTTGTTGGGCGGTGAGCGTTTGTAAAATATTTGTTGCTTCGCCACGCAATGCCAGTGTCAATGCTAAAGCTTTATCCCCAGCATTCCATCCATTTGCTTTGGCAGCAGCTTCGAATTGTCGGTGGTAGTTTGACCATGGAGTATTTCCGTCGAACTGAGGCGGTTTCAATGAGAGCTTTCCAGGTTCAGCACTGACCTTGAGATTTTTTATGTCCTTCTGAACTTCGTTCAAGTTCATACTCAGGTCCACCCTTGAGTTTTTGTTGTAAGTTTCTGGGGTGTGCGCAGAATCTATTCGCTTCTCTAATTCACTGAATTTTTCCTTTATCCTGCCGATTTCTGTCTCGATTCCATCTTTTATTTTCTCCATCTCTGTTTCAGCAGTTCCCATTCTTTCTTCCAACCGATTCGCCACACTGCAAACTTCTTCTTTCAAGCTTCTCGAATTTTCTAGAAGCTCTTCTCTCAAATTCTCCGAGTTTTCTAGAAGCTTCACTTCTAAATTTTTCGAATTTTCGTGAAGCTTCTCTTCTAGAGTTTTCGAATTTTCGTGAAGTTTTTCTTCCAGGCTCTTCACATTTTCTTGAAGTTCCTCTTTTAGACAATTCGAATTTTCTAGAAGTTCTTCTTTCAGGCTGACAGAATTTTGTTGAAGTTCTTTCAGACTTACGGAATTTTGTTGAAGTTCCTCCTTCAAACTATTCGGGGTTTCCTCGAGTTTGTTCATTATAGCACTCAAATCGACTCCAGAAACTTCGAACAAAAATGTTTCGGGGTCTTCTCCTTCTTCAATCAGCCCATCTGCAAGTCTTTTCTGGAGTACGGCCTTCTTTCCAGTTGTTTCTAACTCACGCTCCTCTAACTCTTGCTTTAATTCACTAACTTTAAGGTCAACTAGGTGAACTCTTCTCGGAAACATTTTGTCTCTTATTGTCTTTACCGATATATCAGTCTATTATTTATTTCACACACAGTTTTCAGTTTATTGTCCCGCGACGCGCAAAACTGTCCACTTTCCACTCAAATGTTCAACGGGTCACTAACTGTCTATTAGGCGCGATAAACTTCTATCAGTTTTTAAACGGCGAACACTTTAACACTTATTTATTTTAAACATCCCACTTCTGACACCAAATGTAGTAAAACTGCACTAACTAATTTTCCTAATTTATTTAAAACACTATTTACAACAATTATTCACTAAACGTTTACTATTTCAATTTATTTCTACTGTGGCTATCTATCAGCGAACTCTGGAACTGTAACTAACTCTGAATTCTGACTGTTCTCCAGCGGTTATATAGTCGCAAGCAGGTTCCATCTCAACTCTCGAATATTCAGGAGTATAGAACATTTCATCTAGATGGCTCTTCGAACAGTATCGAACAATCGATTTGTTCCAGCTTGTTCTCGGCGATCCGTACGCCAGCAGATATGCAGTTGTAGTTGAACGAGGGTGCATAATTAGATCAGGGCCGGTCTCGAAATCATTACAGTGGTTTTATCTCAGTATTGAAGTCTTTTATCAACTTGGTCAAACGACTATCCCCCTTTTTTTCTGAAAATTCAAATATTTTTTTCATGTACTTTTGGTAGAGAAGTACGTTATCTGCAATTTTTTCAAATTGAATTTTGTCATGTTTAGGGTCGTTATAAAGCTTGTTTTCTGTCTAGAACACCGATCATTTTTATTGGAGTTCTAAAACGACTTTCTTATTTGAACCTGTGATGTGAGAAAAAACGTGACGCGAATAGTAGATATGGATCCATCAAGGGAGATTTCGACAATTTGCTGATGATAAATATTTAGGGCATCAGAATCCAAACTCCATTCCAATTAAAATTTTAAGGTTGTGACACCCCTTGGCTAGGGGGTTGAAGGCACAGGTTGAAAAATATGTCTAAAATATGTCCCCCTCAAAAGCAAACTCCGTATGTCTGAGCATTTTTGCTTGCAATTCCACATCAACGATAAAAGTAGGTGCATACTTTTCGTTGGACCACTCTATATACTTACACCACTGCCTGGTTCAAACTGCCATATCGCTTAGAATATCCAATTGGCACATTCCCTGATTGAAAAACATTTCGATCAGATCAGGCAATAGGTAAATGAATTACAGAGGTGGATATAAAAATAAGAAACACACTTCATCTATTGCGAGAATTGAAATAATATTGGTAATATTGAAATGAGAAAAAAAACTGACATACGGTTCTCTTTGAAAAAATTGCCTATAACGTCATTCCTCCACCAATAGTAAATTAAAAAAATATTTGAATTTGCAACAATATGCAGAGTAAAATACTTTCGAAGAATTTTTTTTCAATAACTCTTATATTATCTGAGAAAAGTAGCTGGGTCCATACATTTGACAACGTATCCGACAAATCTAAACCACATATACCTACAGTGTTGAATAAGAAGTCAAAAATTCAATAAAGGTCCAAAAGATCTTCGAAATGGTCTCCATCAAACTCAACGCAATGTTGGGCCCTTTGAATCCAATTCTGATTATCTGAAATACTCCTCCATCTCGTTGTTGACGAAGAAGCTGATTATCGGCAGCCGCTGCGATTCGTTCACGCAATGCTTCGATAATTTGAACTGGGGGATGGTATACCTCGTTTTTGAAGTGTCTGCAGAAATAGGAATCCAAAGGACTGAGATTGGGTAAACGCGGAGGCCAAGCTATTGGTCCGTCCCGTCCGATCCAGCGTATTCGGTATACTTGGTTCAAAAAATGTTGGACCTCTCGACGAAAATGCAGAAACCACTTCCGTAATCGGACTGCTAAGGTCACATTTTGAAGAAAGATCGGAAAATCATGCCTATTCAATTCCAAAATTGGTGACCATCCATTCTACTTGGCAATGTGACGTTCATCGACAATACATGCCAATACATTCGAAGGAAAACGATGTTGGAAGTTTGTGTGAACGATTTCGTGAGAATTTTCGATGGACCAAAAGTGTTGAAGATTGGTTATACCATTACGAGTAATCGTGTAACCGACTTCTTATGTAGCACTGTATAGGGTGGTCGGTGGATCAGCGGTCTAATGCACAGGCCGTTCGAAACTCCAGCATGGCGATAGTCGGTTCGAATCCGATGTAGGTACGAGAATTTTTCTCAACTACTTTATATCGGATTCGATAGGCGGCCGCATGCCTTGTTGAAAAGCAAGTGTATTGTAAGTTGTCCAGATGCCAATCTCGTCTAGTGCTAGCTTGGATTGCACACCGACCACCCGAGGTGGTGCTGTAGGTTTTCCGGGTTTTCCTACAGCTGAAAAGTGAATACATCACCTGAAACATCAGTAAGTCGCCCCGGAGCGCCACGGCAAATAATAATAATAGCCGTCCTCTACCCGCACAGGCTATGCCTTTGGGTACACTCAACGAGTGTTTATGAGGGAGTATTATTATTATTATATGTTGTTAAAATTCTTCGGATAAGTTGTGAAACACCCTGTATATATAATTGAAGAAACATTAAGAACAAAAATTTGCGATCTGTCTCAGGAATTTGGGGCTAGAAATAAATAATAACAATCTTGAATTATTTCATAGATTTATTTCATTTAAAAAAATGCACATTAATAGTGCCGCTCAATCCTTACTCTCACATCCACTTAAATGAATGGACAAGATACAAAAACCAAAATCATAGAAGGCAAGGCATTTATAGTAACTCAAAAATTATAAATAAAAAATATTTTTTCAACAATGTCATCAACATCTTCATTTATTCTTAGGAAGTGTACAAAATCTCGAACGATCGTAAGTTTTTCAAATGTGGAAGACTTCCAACAAAAAATGTTGTCTCGAACCTAAGGAAAATTTTCTTGTGCCAACAAATTGTATTCCCAAAACAATTTTTTGGTGAATAATGAAGGAATCTCGTTGAAATTTCATTGTATGCTGCTTGTCTTTGGATCCCTCAGGGATTCACATATATTTTGAAGATTTGCCTCCATGTATTCGTTGAAATTCGGAAACTGAACAGTAAAGCATGAATGAATGTACTTTCGATATTAATACTATTTTTTATAATAGACCCATAATTTTTTTCGATCCAGTGGTAATTATTGACCAATAACTTACTTCTTTTGCACTACTTGTAAAATACAACCTCATCAATTCCACATCGAAGTCTACAGCTGATATTTTCAAGGGGAATATTACCGAAGGTGCATTTATTCTATTTTATTATTGAAAATGTGTCTATTATTTCGGTCCTCACATAAATAATTTTACTCTGCTACGTATCGCAATCGCATTGAAATCCTTGTTTGATTACTTATTCAATTTCATGAGATTGAATCTTGTAGATTTCGAATGTTAATGAAAAATATGTTTCCTATGGACGTTGGCGTTTTTTAATCCAAATATTTTGCATAGAAAATGTTTGGACCTTGGAACTTTCTCAAAATACTCGTATATAGGTTAACCATTTACCTCCGGTAACTTTCTTTTTCTTCTGTTATGATGGCATCCATAGTAGATAAGATACTTGTTATTGAATGCAGACAACAGAGGCAAAACATTAATTATATTTTGAAAAAATTTATTTTATCGGCACTCTCAATCTGAAACTATATTTTCGTTTGTTGCCGATAGTCATGGACTTGAATAGAAGGATTAGAACTAAATATTTATTACCTATGGAAACCAATGAATTTTTGGCTATTTTTTGTGTGAAATAATTGCAATTTTCTGTTATTTCAATGAGTTAGTTCGTTATCGCTCTCTCTATGGTTAGTATTTGACTTTCTGTTGTATTGTTCGTCGTGACGCCAAAAGTACTTTTTCACTTCTTTGAGTTGCAGCACACCCATTCGACTTTATGCTCCTAATCTATGTGTGGAGGAAATGGCATTTTCCCCAATTACTGCAGAATACACTAAAATTGGATGAGGTTCTAACAGAGAAAGTACATTTGGGAAATTGTAGTGATATGCCAAAATTTTTGAGAAATAAAAATAGATCTTGACAAACCATGTCTGTTTCTATTTCTTCCATATTTGTAGAACTGACGATGGTGATTTCATAAACTTATTATAATTACCCTACTAATATATAAATTAGAAACACAATGGTAATATATAGTATAGAACTTTTCTTCATATTATTAGCTATTTACAATGTATCAAATTTCAGCTATATTCAAATATTATAATTAGTTACTCATATTTGAAATGTTCAATAGACTCATTAGGTAATAACAGCATAGGAAACGATTTTTATATTTAATAGGTGTTTTCTTCAAATACTAATGATAAAAGAAAATGAAGAATATGGCACTAATACTTATAATAGGAGGTGCGCATCTAACAAACTCCACGAAAATGCATACATCAGAATTAAAAAACTACACCAATAGTATCCAGAAATGTTGATAATACCTGTACGCTTCTCCGGTTTTATCTATTATGATTAATCAATGAAATACAATCATATGCATATCAAAAATTAATTTAAAATGACGATTAACCCATGTTACTAGTTATAGGCGATGGCCACGTACTTTCTACGAGTGGATCGATATACATTACATAAGAGTTGTATGGTTTTACTACATTTCCTACGACTAGATGGAATTGAGGTGGAAAATGACCCTGGGTCGTGGAGTTAATAATAAATGAAATCACGACTTGAAGTGTTGTCGATATGAATTCTGGATAATCAGTAACAACACGTTCAATGAAAATTATTGAGTTTTTGATAAATACGCATGAATGCAAGTTATGTTTTGAAAAAGTACGAGTAACTACCTCTTTACATTTTAACTGGCATGAGGGAAAATTTGTTAAAAATTATCTGTTATTTTCATTGCACGAATTCAATTCAATTAGATAATTTTTTTTCCTCGCTTGATGATTCAACGTACAGATATTATGTATCGCGCTAAATCATCGACGAATCACAAATTCGCAACCTGTGTTTGAGGCAATTTTTTTCAATTGATCTATTCCGGTCTCAGTGTAGGATAAGATTGACATACAACACAAATGAAATGACAAAATTTTCATAAATAATAGATAACTCCATGAAAGAGGGGCGACACCACTTGACGGAAGACCATAAAACTAATAATGAAATATGGTGGATTACATAATCCAATCTTCCGCAATAAAACCTATACAATAGGTAAAGTCGTCGGCAAGTATTCAACAAAAAACAACTACTGCCCCCTACGACCATTGAATTATATTTGTTTAATACTTGGCAAAGTTTTCTACAAGAACCACTTTGCAATGCATTTCAAATATCAAAGCTGAAATTATTTTTCGATTTAATTGGGGGAACACCTCATAATTTCAGCTTTGATATTTGAAATGCATTGCAAAGTGGTTCTTGTAGAAAACTTTGCCAAGTATTAAACAAATATAATTCAATGGTCGTAGGGGGCAGTAGTTGTTTTTTGTTGAATACTTGCCGACGACTTTACCTATTGTATAGGTTTTATTGCGGAAGATTGGATTATGTAATCCACCATATTTCATTCTTAATAATAGATAATCCTGTCATATCCGCATGCAACTGGAATAAGAGAATTTGCAAATAAAAGTACCGACAGCGGCAGTGATTGGACATGATCAAATCGTCCGTTCACAAAGATGGTAGGAAGATGTCACGTGGGATCGAAACTTATTTGTGATAGAGATATCTGCGGTCCCCACTACATGCATTAAATAAATTATCGATTGTTTAATAATTGTCTGTGAGGATCAAGAATTCACTGTGGAATGGTCAGGCCCCCTGTATCTATTCGCCGGTAACCAGGCCGGATGACAACGGAGTTCATATATGCCGTATAACGTTCATTACAGAGATTTGTTAACACTTAATTATTGTAAAAGAATTGCGGATATTCGTGGCATACATACTTCGCAACCGAGTATACCCAACAAATCAAACTTCTACCAATGTATATGATGAAAAAGTGAGGTGACACCAACTATTATTATTCAAGTATTAAACATATCAACAAAAATTATATTTATAATTTTATTGAAATTATCTTTTCAAGAGAAGTAGGTAATTAGCTTGAACTAATTTGCTATAATTTGTTTGCAATAATGGCTATCAATACACTCGTTAGAAATAATAACATAATATACTATTGTTATGAATTTGGTAGATGCGCTGTGCAAAACCTAAAAATTTTATACAACTATCATCATACAAATACTTTTTTAGTGTAAGTGAAATTGGTCGGTGAATACCACTGCTTGTGGCATATGCAGTACAGAATGTACATCTTGGTTACGCTTAGATTTCCAGAGTTCATTTTTTCGATTCAATACCTCGACATATATGGATCGATTCTGAACTACCATTCTACGATAATTCTCCTAATAAGTACAGTTAATGATTTCCAGAAATAGTTTTTTTTTCCACATGTTTCGTTTTCCTAATAACTTTTCATGACACAGTAAGTTACAAATATACAGTATGGTTTCCATTTTGTTCTGAAATAATAGGTCAGGATCATTTTTGTTTCATTTCAAAAAAACTGCCAGTTTTGCGTAGTAGATATATGAGACATCAAGCATCCTAATATCCGCATTGAAACTAAATCTCATCAATTCATTTCATAATCTGAGCTTCATGTTTATTTGATAAATACAAAAACAAAGAAAATCATTGCAGTTCAGAAATTGTTATATTACCAAAACAAGTAGCTGATGAATTTCAGTCATCAAATTAAGTTTTATATTCAGTCTTTGTGATCATCCAATGAAATTTCCTTGTCATTTCAAATAATTTCAAATATGCCCTTTCAACTAATAAACATATGAAAACCCAATAATATTACCAAAGTAGTGATTGTCACGAATGAAGAAGCACTTTAGCAGAACTGTCATAAAATAACTTTACGTAAATACAGCTAATATTCGTTTTTCGTTAATTGTTATTGTTGAATTTCTCAAAAACAAACTCTGGAAATCACCTGAAATTTTTCCATAATTCATATCTTACAAGTATCGTACTATGATTACTTAACTCCAAAAATGTTTATTCCCATTATGCAATATTTTTTGCATAATTTATCAGCTGTGCAAACTTCATCTACATTTTCCTAGAATCAGTCAAGTATTTGACATTAATATCACGTAGGTGTTATGAAACTATGAAAAATTAAGCAAAATATGAATACATACCACTCCAATATAGAGTACACTTTCCTTTAAGGTATAATATCTCAGTTCTGTTCAAGTTATTATACATTAATATATAAAATACACGAATTTGTTACAGTTTTTAACAATACCATTCTTTGAGGGCATATGGCATATGAACAGGGTGGGGAATACAAAGTGACCCATTTGAAATTTTTGTAATCGTTTGCAATTGTTATTTATTATTAGATTCAAAGTACATTTTTTCAATGAAGGGAGAGCCAATAACTTCAGTTCAAAGCCATAAATTTGAAATGAAAGTTTTAAAGTTTGAATTAATTTTATCACCAAAAAATATTAAAACAGCAATTTTTCAAAATGATCTGACAACTCCATTGTAATTGCAATACTTCAAAATGAGTTTTATCGAAATTTGATTAAAAATTGTGATTCCTAACAAAACTCATTCGGGGAGATCAAAGAAAGGAGACTCGATAGAACAAAACATACACTTGAATAAATGAATATTTGGAATCTTTGGTGTGAATAAAATTCAAGAAATACAAACTGCCTAAAACAATAAAACTAGACGCGTATTTCGACAATAAAGTTGGCATTCTGAAGAGCTCAAGGCTTACCCAGACGTTAGTTTTACTCGGCGCACGTTTCGCCAACAAGAATGGCATCCTCAAGATGCCAAATTTATTTTGAAAAGTTTCTATTTATTGAAAAATGATGATAATAGCCGTTCTCACGCTGTGCCTTCAGGTAAACTCATATGAGTATTCATAAGACATATTATTATCATCTAGTATTCTCTTTCTGCTGCATTCTGACCCCTGGAAATTATCTCCAGCCAGTGACAAATTAATGACCATCACCAACATATATTTATTAATATAATTTCTATTGCATTATTTCCATTTTCTATTATAACTTGAACTACTGGTGTATGAGAATGAGTTTCGAATTGATATTTCTTTTGATCGAATTAGGTGCATATATCAATTATTGAGTATAAGAAAAAAATTAACAATACTCTAATAATAATAATATTACTCTTCTTCATAAAAACACATATGAGTGTATACAAAGTAATGGAATGTCCGGGTGGGAGAAGGATATAATTATGTACCTATCTAATATAATAAATATAACCTCGACCATTCGTTACAATACTATCAGTAGGCTTACGTGTCTGATAATTAAATAACACCTGATCATAATAGGTACGTCTATTTTCTAGAGATTGAGTGAAGTGATATAAAATATTTTCAAGGATAATAATTTCGACTCTTTCTAAATCCTCACATACAGGGTGGTGCCATAGTGCATCAGAGTATGATTGCTCATGTTCTATGATAGCTTGGAAGATGATTCGAAATCCCAAATAAACAAGACCGTAGAGTGATTAACCAGAAATCATTGCCAAATATAAAGTTCGAACCAAAAAACATCGTCAAGGTCGAGTGCTTTTTGTTAACGGAATGCTATGTACCTATATCAGTACATTTTTTCAAGCCTTTTAGTAATCTTCATCCATTTCACCACTATTTTCCAACCACTTATGATTTTTTTGTTGAAATAATGCCAACTGCGAATGCAGACAGAAAAAATCACTGTCGTCGAATTTGAGATAAAATAATTATAATGATATTTGGTAGACATGAGATATTTCCGAATCATTCTCATGTCGACAAATTAACTACAAACTATTTTTTAATTAGAAACTTTCTGAACTGAATTTTCTACCATTTTTTAAATGGAACATTGTATATGATGTCTATTCTAAGCAGTTTTTGATCAACTGTTTCGAAAATTTTCAGTTGTTCACATTCACTGACATACTGATTTAATTTCGGGTTTCTATTCCTCGATATTCCACAAACTAGATGGAAAAAAATTCAATCTTCACATATCTTATTTTAAATGTATCATGTTTGGCTAACACAATAGCTTCAAGTAAATTCACTTGAAGAACTACTGTGTGTGTGTGTACAGTTACTTTGGATCTTCATTAAGTAACGTCTGAGTCAATCAGAAATTTCACGATATTGTATTTTTATTTTGATACTTTTGCACGTACGTTATTTTGGTTTGCTAATAATTGAACGTATATTTATTGCAGTAATCCTTCGTCAGCAAAACTTGATATGATTTTTGTTTCGATAGTGCCTGAAAGAAATTGTATAGTTGGCCTGCTAGATCCCCAGATCTCTTGGAAACTGATTTTTACTATGAAGATACGAAAGACCCTGCATGAAGATATACCAACAACCAATGAAAATATGAAGGAAAATATAATAAAAACTTTCAGAAGTATAATACCTACTGACAATTCTTAAAGCAGTAGAAAACTCATTTCGAAGGGGGATAGAGATTGTGTGTCGACCATAATATGGAGACATATGCAGCACATATCATAATTTATTTATTATTTTTGAAGGTTTTTTTCTTTCGACTTATCACTTTTTTGCGAGTATTCAGTTGTGTATGAAGGAAGTTCAAGTTGGCATCCTCAGGAACTCAAAGCTTACTTACTACCTACCTACTGAACTCGAGCAATCGGACTCTGATGCACCCTTGCCCGGCCCTGTATAATACCTCTTCATTATAAATATACAAACATATATATCACTTGGATACTGAACTACAGAAGCAAGAAGATGAATTACTAAGTTGATAAAACTGAAAACGTAGCTAAGATCAAAGAAACGATTTTTACAACGTAAAGAAGGAACTGAAAGATAGGGCCAGATAAGTGTATTATTATTTCTTTTTCGAAAAGTCGGATAGTTCGACAGAAAATGTTCTTATATGATACAAATGATATATAATATATTTACAATGCGGGATTTAATATTATCAGTTTATCCCTTCTGATGCCTTATGCCCCCAAAAACCAATTTAAAAATCCTAGGTAGCTATAGTTTAAAGCTTGAATACATTTTCTTTTCAATAAGACAGATTAAAAATTGAGCTATTACTCAAATATGGCACCAAAATGGTCAAATTTTTTAAGTTTATAAGAAAACACATTTACAACGGAACCCCTCATTGAAGGAAGTCGAAGAAGATACTACGGTCATCGAGTTTGTACATAGATTAGGCACCTTTGGGAAATGCCTCATTTACGAGCAGAAAACAAAAGTTTCCATTTGAAAATATTTGGCCACTAAAGTGAAATCAGAAGACTAAAAATTACATCAAATTCCTATTAGAAACTGATAAAGATGGAAAAATCTTCATTGTGATTTCAATAAATAACAGATTTTGTTTCATATTTATTATTTTTCATTAGAGATTTATATTTATAATATGATTTCAAATATTCTGTACTCATTTTATTCTATTACACGATCGAAAATACCGAAAACCTTAACAAATGAAATAATCGTTTCGTATCATTCATGATATATTGGAATGAATATCATGAAATGATTATGAACAACCTGTAAGTTTAATAAAATACCTTTCTCCACGATCATCACAGAATTTGCTAATTCTGAAATGAAATTTGATTACAGAATGCTGGAATTCTCTCTCTTGTGATTGAAGAAATATTCTGCAACACCTCTGCCCCCATGCAATTCAAATGTATTTCATTCTCTCTCTTTTATAAGAATAATATTCTCACACTGGTTAGCAATAATAACATTAACCTGGACGCAGTTGATTGTCACCGTAGTGGCGAATTTCAGTAGTGTCAAAATTATTGCTGTCACGTTTTCATTCGAAAATATAAAAAGTATCATGAATTTATCCAGTGATTTAGTGAATGTGAAAATACACCACCTGAAATTACAAAGAGTACAAATAATATACTGGAAAGTTTACTACCAAAACACCCGAATAATTGAGACTCGTAGTATTAATATAATCTTTATCAAACATATTTTATTTAGTGAGAGGCTGGATAGCTCAGATCGAGAGGTCGTAGGTTCAAGCCACCGACAATGCAATTTTTTTCAATTCAATAGTTTATTCTTGATGCATCTTTGCGATTAAAAAATTAGTTCTGGTTGATCCAGGATTAGTCGTTTCTGCTAAACAGTGTTTTTAAATAATAGTTATTATTTCGTGTGGAAACATTGGCCTTGTAGACGAAAGGTCGTGGGTTCAAGCCACCGACAATGCATTTTTTTTTAATTCAATAGTTTATTCTTAATGCATCTTTGCGATTAAAAAATTAGTTCTGGTTAGTCCAGGATTAGTCCTTTCTGATAAACAGTGTTTTTAAATAATATTTATTATTTCGTGTGGAAATGATGACGAGAAAGTATAGTCTGCTACTCGGTTAGAATGAAAATTAGTGATGCTCGTGATTCCTCCCACTCGCCTTCGGCTCGCGCTCGGAACTTTCCACTCGCATCGAATTTTCATTCTAACCTTGTTACAGAATATACTATTATCTGCCAGCATATTATAATGATATCGTTATGTCATTGTTGTTTAGTGAAGTTCATTATGATGCTAGTACCATAATGAAGTTCAAAAAGTCTTAATACTATAATGAAATTCAAATATAAAGTTTCTGAACATTTAACATGAATGAACTGTAAGAAAAAATACAAGTTCCTCCTTATTGGAATGAAACTATCATCAGATTCGCCCATTTTCAAATATTTGACTACAAATCCAATTGACAGCAGTGTGTTTGACAGTGAAAAAATAATTTGTTGCTGCAATGTCAACGAAATGGTAAGGTACAACTTTCTCACTGATGTTTCTCATATTGAATAACTCAAAAATACTATTTTTAAAATTTGAAAATTATATTTATTGATGCCACTAGATGAAATCTTGTAAATTATTCGGATCATAAACGATCATTATGGTGTACGTCGTGTTATCGGCCAATACCATTCACTGCTATTATCATAATGATCGTCATTATGACCCTTAAAATATAATTGATAGAAACACTTTAAGAAAAACGGGAACTTTAGCTTATCTTGTTTTTTGCTCGTACCTCAAAGTTAATATCGGGCTATAATTTACTTAGGCCAAAAAATACCTTGTAGCTGGACGATTCATTCGTAGTATCTTTTACGACTGGGTAATTCATGATGATCTTCTATTTCCATATCAGCAAACCTCTCCAGAAGCTCCCTTCGGTAGTTCCGACCCTCCGCCTTACTTCTGTCGATAAACACCGCTCTTCTCTCTTCGGGATACCTCCTACTAGGACCTTCACGTCTCGATTCGACGACGGGGTATTGAGCTTTCTCTCTCTCGACGTGCCTTCTTTCACCCTCCAACCGTCGTTCTAGTAGAATATCATCGTATCGCCTCTCTCGCTCTGACCTGGAGTCGCGATACTCCCTTGGGATCTGTGGTTTGTAGCAAGTTTCGCCTCTGGGCGATAGATCATCATGGATTTCCTCTTCAATGGGTTGTTCCGTTGATAGCCTCCACTATATGGCGTTGAGAGCCCTTCTTGATGTACCCCTATGGGCTGGAAAATCTTCCTCCCTAGATCTGTGTTCTCGGGAAGGTATCCTCTCCAAAGGGCGATCACGGTAGTCTTCACCACTATGGAGGTGATGTGGTAAGTTGGTGTTCAAATGCTCCCGATCTGAATAATCCTCGTAGCTTCGCTCTTGCTCGAGTCGGGTTCTGGCAGTCCTGGTATGACTCGTTTGAAAAGTTGGAACTACATAGAATACATGAATCAGTATAATATTTGCAAATGATGTCTGACATTTTTTATATGTTTACAAACATGAGACAACAGAAAAACATGGGGAGCAGAACAAGAGTGAGAGCTAACAGTGGATGTTTTTCATTTCATGGCATACTTTCAGCTACCCTAACTCGGTCAGAATGATCTATTTGAATGTGAGTCTGTCATCTTCATATAATAATTTTGGAGGTGATCGAATGAGTAACAGTGGTTCACATGATAATTCTACAGAATTCTGAAATCCATTTTTCTCTACTTATGATTGACAACTATCCAAGAATTTTTGTGATATCTACGGGTAGTACTTTCAACTAATTCACCATTGAACCAATTGTCCTTTCCAACCTTTCCAGAGTTTCCTACGCAACCAATTCCATTCACTCCAGCACCAGATGTTATACTGGTTATCTCGTAGTAAACACAAGTTCTTCGTGTATGAGTATAACAGATTCAATTCAGTGGTAGCAAGAGACAATAGTTGTTTATGGCGTGTGCTTGTCGAAGAATTTGATATTGGACGATGTTGCAGAAAGATTAATTTATTATTTATTTTTTACAATTATTTAATGACTTGCTGTCAAGCATTACCAAATACTTCACCATATTGTTCAATATCGTTAATTGGACTGAAAATAACTGGTTTGTAGGCACATTTGCAGCTTCATTTAGTTCAGTTGAAGTCATTTTCGAGTCATTCCCATCTGTTAGCTCACTCCGGTTCTTTTCGTATATTACCAATACAAAGTGGTGATATTTTTTTTATCTTACTTGAACATTGAAATCAAGAACTGAAATCAACATTACCATAACGCATGTAGTGCGAACTTCTCATAAGTATCAATCAAACTGGGGATTCACTACTATGCTCCAATTAAGCATTAAGTTGAAAGAACTTCTAATTTCTCATTCATGTTGCCCAAGTTTTCTTGAAACACGTTTCCAAGATATGACTACACTACGAAAAATTAAACAGTGCATGTGTCAATCACACAATCATCACTGTTATGCCTGCTCACAGTTCAGTGTGTAGTACCAGTGGAATATGAATCATTTCTTATTGATCTTGAATAATTTGTTCCCATATCAGAAATTTATCAGTGGACAGTCCTGGGGTGGAATTCTGTTTACCATAGAATTCTATAGTCATTCAAATAAGTGAGACATTATCGTTGAATTCATAGGACAGAAAGAGACATACCTAACTGTCGACTGTATAATTCTATGGTACACGGAATCCCACACCTGATAATTTTCTTTCGCATATTCTATAACTTTTTGAGTTTAAAAAATTATTACTTATTTGATTATGGCACTCATATCTTGTTTATACATGGTGACCTATTAATGTAAGGAAGAACAATATATCGGCGTACTTTGTCGGTTATTTTAAAACTATTTCAAAATATAGAGAGATTTGTATATGGAAAACTACTGAGAGTATTTTTCAGAAAATTTGTATATGGGAGTTTCCAGTTGTCTACGACTTCCAGTTATACCGGAAGTAAAACCCTTTTGTTTTTTCAAATAAAACACCCTATTTTTTTAAATAATGTTCAGTATCTACGATGAGGGCTTATTCTGGCAATTTCTGCCATAAGCCAAATCTTTATTTGTTTCAAAAAATTAATTTTTTTGTTGGATCAGCAGTATTTGTATTTTGAGAAAATTTTAGCGTACCTGGTCACTTTTTTCCCAGATATAAATCGGAAAATGTCTCTCGGCTGTGAGAGTACTAATGAACTGTATTAAAATGATTTGTCTTTTACAAATGAACGAAGTAACACAATACTAACGATAAAACACCTGAGTAACTGCTTGTATTCCTGAATTTTTCCTGAATACATATACGTGCTCGCCATTATGAATTTTCATATATACAGTGTCACCGTTAAAGTCCGCATCATATGGGATTTTTTTTTATTATTCACTTATTGCAAATTTAGAGTTCGTGAACAGTTTGTGCTTTGAAAATAATGCAAAATGACGTTTACGATTGTTTTCTATCTATTGGCTACACCTGTCAAATTGACAAAATACAAATATGCTAAGAAAATAAAAATATCATACTTGAGGCAGAGTGGCTCTAGTTTCAATATTCCATAGCAAAATTTGCTTCAATTATTTCAATCACAATACATCAGTGAAATAGAAAATACTTTAGGTCTATTGGTTCATAAAAAAATTCGATAATTCGAAACTAGAGCCACTTTGCATCAACTATAACGTAATTTTTACAGCATATTTGTATTTTTTTGAAAATATCCAAGTAGAAACATTTTTAAACAGAAAAAATTCTTCCAGCAGATGGGATTATTACATCTTAACAGGTTATTTCAGATTTTACCAAATTTAAATTATCCGAAAAAGTGTAAGGTTGAGAAAACGCGACAAAAATCAAAGTTTTTCAAACTGGTTCAGATTTGGTAGGTGGGTAGGAAACCGAAAAATGAACAACTTTTTCACATAATATTTGTCGAAAAATTGAGAAATAACATAACATTTCGAAATTTTTTTGAAAAAATGTCAAATTTGACAGGTGTAGCCAATCGATGGAAAACAATCGTAAACGTCATTTTGCCTTATTTTCAGAGCAAGAACTGTTCACGAACTCTAAATTTGCAATAACTGAATAATAAAAAAAAGTCCCATACGATGCGGACTTCAACGGTGACACTGTATAATATAATAAACATAGGAAAATATTCTTACTGAAGTTTTTTTGAGACATACCTATCGGTATTTCTGAGGTATGAGAAGGAAGAATCTATAGTATGAGCATGTGTTACAATGCTCATTCTCCGATTCTCAAAATTATTAAATTATTATTGGTCTTGAATTTGAACCCAAAAAAGTATCAGGTACTGCAAGATCAAACGACCTTGCTGGCTATTCCTCAGGAACATAATTTTTAATCCACCTGTCTTGAAGCTTCCATCTAGGTATTCACATAGAGCTCTAGTACTCTGTTGGAACGAATGTGTACCATTCACCAATTTGTATAATAACAATAATATAACCCTCCATACACACCCGTATAGTGTACCGAAAGACATAGCCAGTGGCGCTGAAACTGGATTGAACTTCTCACACTAATAGGCTATCTTGTAGGTTTTAGATTATCTGGAACACTTCAAGATAATTCATATCCATCTGTTATTTCTTCATAATGTCAATTTGTTATTTAGATCAGCTGATTAATTACTTTATGCCAATTGAAATCCAGGGGCTCCATTCATTCTATAGAAGGGAATAGGAGGAATAGGGAAATTAATACTCTTCTACAAGTAGGATATCCATGACCTATATGAATGTTAAACGTCTCTTGGCAAGAAAAAAAAAAGCTGACAAAATGTTAGGTACTCTAAACTTGCATATATGTTACACGAAGAAAGTTACACTCAACATAATAGTGCTGGGCGATTGCAAAATCTGATTCGCCAATTAAATACTTGAAACTTTATTATATCTTTTGAATAGGATCTCCAATATAGAAACGTTCCATAAATATGTTTAGTGATTTATCTGAACAGTTATCATGAAAAAAAAATCGCAGTAAATCCTTCTCAAACCAAAACAGCAGTGAATGTTCATGCATATCTGAAATATTGTCAAGATTAAACCAAATACTTCCAACCAAGATTAGACATACCGAAGAATGTCAACCTGTTGCAATTTTCATTTCTAAGATCAAGGGTTGAATTAGTAACAAAAGTTGTGATGAAAAGCTGTTCAGTTCTAATGGAGAAAGGACCCTGCATGGATTTTATGGAAAGAGAGTATCTGTTGAAATGGCATAAAGTTTTGTATAATATGTAGTTTATGATGTCCTGAACCTGACTATATGGGCACATCGAGATCTAATTGACAGTTTTTGAGATACACGCGTTGAACATGCGGAGGCAGGTTTGTTAGTTACCTATACAATCATTTTGTTATAAAAAGTAAAAGATAGCGATTACAATATCAATATTTTTGATACCAGTTGCAATGGGGTATTCCAAGACTCCGTAATAAGGGTGATTTTTAGTAGTCAATGTTGAGAATTTTATATAATTCTTTGAAAAAATGTGAGAAGCCGAAGCCCGTAGATTTGAAAATTAAGTAAATATCTTTTTTTCAACATCAGGTGATCTGAAGTTTCTATTACACAGAGTCACTCAGGATTGTCTTTTTTATATACATATACAGGGTGAGTCAACAAGATTCCCGTGGTCGATTGCTCCGTTGTGAATCACTATTTCGATTTCTTATATTTTTTTGCCAAACGGACCATTTAAAACTATTTTCCAACATTATTCTTATTTATACAGGGTGCATCATTGAAGCGTGACTGACCAAAGTTAGTCTTTTTCAAATGGAACATCCAGTATATTTTCAAACATCAATATTTTGATTTTTTTAAATGAAATACCCTGTATATCATCATTGATATCAACTCCTTTTTAATGACTCTTCAATTTTTATTCTTGATGTCATGTGCCTAAAACAACCCGTTTCCGAGATATAATGGTTTTTAAAGGAATTGTTCAATGGCAAATCAACAATCCTGCATATTTTTCACCTACACGTTTCTTTACAGAAAATACTGACACTGAATGCCGTTTTAATTATTTTATCCTTCTGCAAGAGCATTTTCGAAGAATTATGAATAACTACCACAGCAAAATAAATTTTGAACTATATCTTCTATTTAGTTATCCATGACTACGGCTTAAAAAAATTACCATCGGCATTTGTAAATAGAGGTAACTGCCAAGCTACAATTCAGTTGTGTTGACAAATATGGCATTATGAATAATTGTTTAGAGGAATTATTGTTTGGTTCAAATGGTTTATGCTTTGGGGGATAGTGACGGTAACTGCTTACTGGCATCTAGATCACCAACAAAAGTTTCCTGAGAAAAGACATTCAGACATGCAAGCATTTCAAGCCCTCAAAACAAGATTTGAGGAAACCGGAACAGTATTTCACAAAAAGTTTGAACGTGCCCGTCCTGCAACGAATGATGAAAATACCTCCGAGAAAAATTACCGAGAATCCCCATGTAAGTACACGTAGTCTGAGTAGGGAGTTGGGAATATTGCAAAGTACTGTTTCTCGGATGGCGAGAAAATGTAATTTCCATCGATATCATATGCAGTGGATGCAGGAGCTAACTGAAAGAGATTTTCCAAATGCGGTTTTACTAATGGGGTATAAATAAAATCCGAGAAGAACATGATTTTTTTTGAGTATGTTCTATTTTCGGAAGAAGCCACGTTTCACAACAATGGTCATGTGAATCGGCATGATATGCACTATTATGCAACTGAAAATCCCCATTTCGTTAAATATGTCAATCACCAACAACGTTGGTTACTGAATGTTTGGGGAGGTATCATTTTTTTTCAAGGGTCATCTTAATGGAAGAGAATATCTAAGGTTTTTGCGACAGCTATACAATTTATTAGATGATCTGCCATTGACAACTAGGCAGAGAATGTGGCTCCAACAAGATAGTGCGCCTGCACATTACTAGACTGATGTACGGGAATACATCAACAATACATTTCGTGGAAAATGGACAGATAGAGGAGGGCCAGTTCAGTGGCCTCCCAAGTCATTAAAAAGGAGTTGATATGGATAATAATATACAGGGTGTTCCATTTGAGAAAATCAATTCCCGAATTATCTCCACTGAATATTTCGAAACGTGAAATAGGAGATTTTTCAAAAAGAAGTCTGCAAAACAGATATTTTTAGATACCTCGGCAACGCCGCAACGGAATCCAAAATTGAAAAAATCGTTGAACAGCCAATGAAACAGCGGATCGGAATATATGAAAATATACTGGGTGTTCTATTAGAAAAAGACCAACTTTGGTCAGCCACGCTTCAATGATGCACCCTGTATGAATAAGAATAATGTTGGAAAATAGTCTTAAATGGTGAATTTGGCAAAAAAAAATATAAGAAATCGAAATAGTGATTCATAACGGAGCAATCGACCACGGGAATCTTGTTGACTCACCCTGTATAAATCGAAGTGGAAAACTAAATATAATATGATCAATATTTTGTGGCTCTCGTCTATCTGTTGCATATTGTATGGATCCTATAATTCGTAATTGTGATGGAAAGTTGTTAACTGTCAAAAATATTGTTTTCAAGCGTATCTATGATTTAATCGTACATATTACGTTTCATATTTTACAAGACAAATATAATTTATTCTTTTATACTACAGACGTATGCTGATTTGGAATTTTGTCGATAATCTAAAACAAACTCTTGAAGTTTTAAATTAGAACAATAATAGATACTAAGATTGAAACTGTTGAATCAAAGTCTTGGGATTGATACGAGTACTGGTACAAAAGTAAATGACGTTCAAGATAGTGCAAATGCTCAAAATAATAATTCGTGACTCACATGGTATATACCGGCGATGATCTATCTTCATTATCTGTCGAATTTGGAGCCCATGTTACAATTTCACAAAATGATGGTAAATTCCCGAGAGGGTCGAACCATGATCATTCGCATGGGCAAAGATACATTTTAGAACCTTTCATCAGAATAATTATTGGATTGCGTTTCATACACCATTCAGAAGATGAGAAATATTGTCATTCTCACAAAGATATAGCAAGAAATCTGACAAGAGTTGTTTGAGTAGCAATGAATTTGGATGGTTATGAAGAGATATAAATGATAAATGAAGAAGATGCTCCAGATCATTATAACTCAACTTGTAAAAGTGATGCTAGAAGTGTACGTACCTTCCACGTAACGCTAATGCCGTATGTTCTTTGGGATATGCAAGCCATTATCAAATAGAATCTGTACACAATACACAATCGTTATTTAAAGGTCTTAACAGACATGGTATGAATTCGGAGCTAGAATGCTGCTGACAGGTACTAATTTTATGAACTTTCTCTTAGTATATCACAAAGATCTTTAATGCAGTAGTCTCCTGTTTGATTGCTCATCATGGCGTTAACCAGGATCCGTACAAGATGTAAGTAACAAATAGACAAGAGCGCCAAAATAATGATCATGTTATACTTAGTTTTCTACTTTGTTTTATATATGTTCCCGACAAAAATTTTATTACAACAAAAAAAAAACAATCTTGAGTGACCCTGGTAACTTCAGACCATCCAAATCAAAATCAAATAATATTTACTCAATTTGCTAGTCAGCGAGCTTTAGCTTTCGACTGAGTTTGTTTAAAGGATAAAGAATAAAAATCTTTACATTAACTAGTATAAAAACAATCAATCGCAACTCATGCCGAAAATATTAAGATTGTGATAGCTTTCCTTAACTTTTTGTTACAAAATAATCGACACATTATGGAGTTCATATGTGACAACTCTGCCTCCACAAGTTTAACATTATTTCTCAAAAACGGTTCGTTAGATCTTGTTGTGCTCATTGAGACATTTGATCAGGACATCATAAACTACATTATACCAAATTTTCAGACAATTCGACTGGTACTCTATTCTCATAAGAATCGCCCAGGGTCCTTTAGTCGATGGAATATTTTAAGATGATATAGCACTTGTTTGGATCATTATTATAAACTGAAATAAATATAACGGCATGTAAATTTATTAAAATAGTGTAACATTCTCAAAATCATTATTTATCTACGTATTTGTTTTACGTTAAAACAAGTTCAACCCATCGGAAACTCAAAAACCGGAGGAAAGGAAATACCGGAATTACTCAAGAACAAGGGCAGAAACGAAACCCTAGACAAAAAAAGGAATAACGTCTTCAACGATTATAAAAATAGCCATGTGGAGGAATACAGCCAAATAAGTTCAACACATACAAATCACGTGGGAAAACGTACTCAACGACACCTTAGTATTACAGCAGATGCCTGAAATGAGGTGACAATCACTTCACACGGTCATGCATCAAGAAGCCTGACTCACCAAGTACCTACACCACATTGTGGCAGCATTCTTGCTGATTCTGAAGGCAAAAGAAGACATAGAAGAAGCCAACCAAAACAAAGGACCAATCACCCAAGCCACGCCAGGCAGGGGCAGCTACAATGCGGGAAATAGCAGAACCATCCCACAAGAACCCATGGTATACACTGCACTTCCCCCACAAGCCATATGAGAAACACCCCTAATTATAGACCTCGAATTAATTCCTTAATCAACTGCATTGCATTTTAGCAGAATTATTTGATACGGTAGTTAGCGACACAATGAACCAAATTATACCTAACAAGAATATTATGCTATAGAAGATTATACCCTACTTTTTGACGAATATTAATGGTACATAAACAAAAATCGAGATACTAACTTATATAATTCCAAAGAAAATTTTCAGTCAATTTTAACCACAAGAAATCAAACCTAGTTCGTAAAAAAATCTTTCAATAACTCTAGAAATTGTTTTCGGTCGTATGTGTTTTTTGTTCATGGCTATCTGTGATCTGATTTTGGAGTGTTTTTTAATATCTATTCTAGTTGAGGCATTGTTGTCAGATAAGCAGAAATTTTATACTTTTATTGACAGTTTATTCATGTGAACATTTACTTGGTAAAAAAATACAAATCCAAGTAAATTTTACAAATACACTTCAATTTGATAAAAAATACTCCAAACTGATTTGATTGTGGCTACTTCACATAAATATTAAATCAAAATAGTAAAAATATGTATCATACGGGGGTAATTCAATATTTTCCAAACGAAAAAAAATAATTCGAATAGCAGGCCATGACATCGTATCTGAACATAAATTTTAATTCTAAGCAACTTTTTTCTTCAACATTTTTCTATATTTTTTGAAATAAGGGTATTTTACTCTTGAACAAACCTTATATTTTTTGGCCTATCGTGTATGGTGTTTGTCATAAAGCCATTTCAGGTACACTTGGTATAGTTTTGGAATATGCACCAACTTTTGTCACGAATAAAATTTTCTGAGAAATCGATAATAAACAAGTTTCCCAATTGTTGCACATTTAGTGGACCACACTGTATACGCTATTGTACAAGCAAGAAGTCAAAGATAATATCAAAACAAAGCTTGATCGGAAAATTATTAATCCATTCAAGTTCCCTTGGCCATTGCCCATTTGGGTGGTGGTACCAAAAAATGTTAATGCGTGGTCTCAACTATCGCAAATACCCTTTATTCAACATCACCGATCTGCTAGACACACTGGGAGAATATCATTATTTCACCACTCTCAACTTCATCAGTTTTCCACCTAATTGAGATGGAAGAAGACGATATTGAAAAAACAGCTTTCAATTCGGAATATGGGCATTTTGAGTATGTGAAAATGCCATTCGAGCTAAAGAACGTTCCGGTAACATTCGCGTAGTGTATAAAATATTCTCCGTGGCATCCAGATCGAATCGTGATATTGTCATATATATTATCATATATATAAAAGGTGATATTATAATGTTATCAACTTCTTTGCAAAAAAAACCTCGAGCGTCTCAAGCCCTTCTTCAATCGGCTGAAGAATTCAAATTTCAGCTGGATGGGACAAAATTCCTATAATAAGAAGTAGCCTACTTGGGCCACGTTGTGACCCCTGAAGGTTTCAAACCAAATCTCACAACGGATGCAAGTGAACTTTCCCTGGGAGCTTTCCTTTGCCAAGGTCCTATTGGCCGATATGTGCCAGTTGCATTCGCATTTCGAATTCTAAGCGACTGATCAGAATAACTCAGTCATCAAGAAAGAGCTTCTCGCGATAGTATGGGCTACCAAATAGTTCCGTCCATATCTTCTGGAAAAAAATTCAGTATCGTCACTGACCATAAAACTTTCTCTCTATTCCTGTAGCACCATAACTCATAATTGTAGAGATGGCGGATCAAACTGGACGAGTACGACTATAATATTATCTACAAAAAGGCACATCGAACACTAACGCCGATGCTTTACATCGTGTTGAAATCAATCAAGCATAGGGATCCAACTTGATGACTTAAACGAACCGACGATATCCTTCAAAAACACCTAGCACACATTCCAATTATTTGGACAATGTTGATCTACTTGGTCGTAATATCAATTTATATTTACATGGTGCACAAGAAGATTGGTTTCAGAGGGTGCAAAACCAAGGAAACAAACGAACAACAAGAAATAGAGATGTCTAGGGTTCATCTTCCTCGCTAACCCTCCTACGTTGAATCTTCAGGGAAAGGAATTATATCGTTCGTTCCCGTGTAGACCACTGACTTTATTGATGCGTAATCTCCCGATTTCAGGAAATTGATGAAGGAAGATTCATTCCAACCAACTCAGAAACTTGGAAAAATTGTTGAGTTACTGTAGAATACGTAGAGTCGAATTAACCTGCGAATACAGTAAAGTAAACGCAGACACCAGTGCTATGTGCAACGGCCCTAACCGCTTTACATAACAGAAACACAACTCTTTCAATTATTGTCTAATGATGGGGGTCTGGCAATACTGCCACTGGGTTTTCCATTTGATATACATTGCCTCAAGAAGAACATCCTACTGAGATAACATGGTTATCGAAATGCGCTTCTAGGAATTAAATTACTTGTGTGGTGAAAGAAAAAAAAAACTCTTTCTTCTCATTAGGAAGAAACTTTTGTATCAGCTTGACTCTCACTAGAAAGCTAGTTTATTGTTCATTGTTAAAGTGGGTATTCATGACTATATTACTTTGATTATAATTACCATGCATAATTACTGACAATACGATCAACCCTGGGTAAAAGTTTCGATATTATCTTCAATGATCTGCTGGTCGTTCATTACAGCACTACAATACACATTCAAATTTGTCGTACTGAATCTAGAAGTTATTCAACGGATATCGAAATTGGCATATACTTTGCAATGTTAAATATAATCATGATTTAGTCAAGTAATGATTGACTGAAATATTTCCAAATTTGATCAGATTGGTGGAAGATAAGCCTCACTAAAATAAACTACATTGAGGTTGAGAAGTTAAGGAAGGTGATAATGCAAATGTTATCTTACGATCAGCAATCGCCCTAACTATAACCTTTTTCTGAATGTCCACAAAATAATCATCTGATCTAATGAGTACATTCCATTATTCTTCATTGAGTGATTCTAATCATCCTTCCATAATCACAAGTATGAATTATTTTTGAACATAAAATACCATAATATCTACCACACACACGATCAGTATTCTGAATTATAATAATGACCCAACAGTGCTTCTTCGTGAGACTAAAAAACATTGGCAAAACACAAAAGTTCCAATTCAACTCCAAACTTACAAACTCGGCCTGCTAAGCAAACAAATCAGTGGGGCCAGCACGCCAAACTTTACCAGGGGCTTCTGCAGTTTTTTTTGTGCAATTAGCATGAAGCATTGCAATTTAGCGTTGTGTTTTAGCGTTGCATTTCAATGTGAGGCCAAGCGGTATCAAAAAGAAAAAGAAATAATATATTAAAATCAAGCAAAAGTCAACTGAACCTGTGTTTTCAACTACGTATGTCAATTATTAGGTGGTATTGGAGTCATAGAACCGGAAAAATCTGAAAAATTATGAACTGATAAAAACAAATGAAAGAAAAACTAACGTGTGTTACAATGAGTTTATTTTTCATCACATTGTGTTGTTTTGGACCCATGTTGTACATATTTTGGCAATACTATCATGTATTTGATGAATGTATGGTGTAGTTCACGAAAAAATAGTTCGTAGTTTGTAAATAGATCACTTCAAGGAAATGGAATATCCCTCTTATAACTAGTATTCTGAAATTAGTTACACAATTTTTTTTCTTCAGTTTTAACACAAAAATTTAGTTTAATTTTAATAACATATTCCCTATCAAATATACTCTTCATTCATTTGCATATCTACTCAAATGCAAAGATGTCTCAATGCAGGCATACATTTTGGAAATTGACTTCTTCGAAACAATATATATATAGTACCACATATATACAGCACCACCTCGGGTGGTCGGTGTGCACTCCATGCTAGCACTAGACGAGATTGGCATCTAGACAACTCACCATACACTTGCTTTTCAACAAGGCATGCGGTCGCCTATCGATCCGATATAAAGTAGTTGAGAAAAATTCTCGTATCTACATCGGACTCGAACCGACTATCGCTATGCTGGAGTTTCGAACGGCCTGTGCCTTAGACCGCTGATCTACCGACCACAGCAATGTTCAAAAATTCTTTATTGTGTCTTCTAGGTGCTGGTAGAGTCTAGCTCCTTTGATAGTTGAGGCCTTATTATGGCGATTTCTGTGAGAAAACTATGTTTAGGTTCCTTCGCCATCTTTGCTGACTTCTGTAAGTTAATGTAATGCGATGTGGTACATTCATACCTGTTGGTCTGTAGCTTTCTGGTGTCGGATGAATGTACACTTATACATGGTGCCATCAAATGGGCTGTCACTCAGACTTAAGGAGCATTTTCCTGACCCTTCTGATTCTGATATCTATATCTGGCTGTTCGGATTGCCTACTTCTGGGGACGGCTGTCGTGCTTAGGAGGCCACCCATTTCTGACTTTTGATGGGTTTCAGGACCGCTTCATTTTCTGTTGGGACATGAGGTGAGGGTTTTGCGCATTCGGGTGTAGGGAGTCCTTTAGTAAAGCAGTTTATCCTCTGATAGCTTCTGTTAAAGAATCCGTTTTTAATCAGATTCTCTACTTTCGACCATTGGTGCTCTAGGTGCTCGGCTGCTGTATTCCAAAACCCAGTATGTGAAAAAAACAAAATTGGGAGAAAAATGGGGTTGCACATACTAGGTTAGGGGTATGTTATATCTCTGAAATTAGTACAGCTATCAACAAACAGGTCGGGTTGAAAGATGCGCCTAAACACAGTATATCCAAAAATATTGAAACTTCATTTTCTGAAAAAATGTTGGATACTGTGTTTTGGAAAGGAGCAGCCGTGCTGACTGTCAAGTCACATACCAGCATCTGTTCCCCATTTCATATAGAATTAGTGGAGTTATGTTCTGATTTTGTTTCGTTTAGTTCTATGTTGGAAAAATGGAGGCGAATGCTCCTTGCTTAGGTGTCATACAAACCTTTTCTGTGACCAAAACTGGTCAAAAGCGATGTAATTTTTTGCATTTTTTGAGGAGCGCAAATTATTTGAATTATCGGAATATGAAAAAAAAAAATTAAACATGAAACTTCTATTATTAATTCTAATTTTAAAGTGATTTCCTTTTTTCGTCAACTACCCATACGATAACATCCCTATAGCTCGAATTTGAATGCAGATCAACTTACGAAGCAACTTAATCAATATAATTGAGATGCATAATAATTCATAATCAAGACAATCATGCAGTGATCTATAAAAACGACAGTGATTCTAAAGAGTCTACTGAATCCCAACTTTGCAATCCAATGTATCTAACACCTGCATGACTACCTCGAGATTCGTGTGAATATCCGTATACATCGTGGTGAGCTGAAAAAAATTTTAGTAGGTTAGTGATATAAATTTCACATGATTGCTCGAAATTTTTATCAACCACAATCAAAACAAAGTTCACATTAATATGTTTCATTTCCTGATTTAAAAATCAGTTGAAGTTGAATGAGTTGAATTACATCAGGAAACTATCAAATCCAGTCGAGTTCATTGTTGCTGCATAAAACTTTCCCTCCGAAGTGTTCATCATTGGAGTAGACTTAATGATGGATTGACAGGAACAGATCTCCGTTCAGAAAGTGTTTTACTATCGCAATTCATAAATAAAAGAAAATGTTAGGGTGTAACGTGATTACGGAACATATTGGCCCTTAATGATGGAGAAGTTGAAGGCTAGATAGTTTAGGATAAAGTTGAACATCGATACAGGAGCGGGGAACATTGTTTATTGAGAATCTATATTTACATGAATGTTAAGGAGGACACTCAATAAATAAGGTGAACTACCAACACTTCCGGGGTAATATGGTAATGGGGTAATGGGGTATTGTGGTAATGGGGTAATGGGGTAATGGAGTCATGGGGTAACGGGGAAATGGGGCAATGCGGTATTGAGGTAATGTGGGAATCGTGTGATGGGGGTAATGGGGTGATGGTGTAATGGGGTAATGGGGTAACGTGATAACGGAGTAACGGGGTAAAGGGGAAATAGGGTAATGGAGTAATGGGTAAACTCACCAGCTTCAGTTACCAATTTAAAGAAGGAAGAGATAAAGGAATTATGTCTGTATAGTATTGTTACATCCAGGGGCTGCGCGTTTCCTATAGATACTTATTTTGACCAAATTTCTAAATTTCACTTAGTTTTCCACTTTTTTTGGTGGGGAGAGCACGCTGTAATTTCTGGTAAGTGGTTGTAGTTTACCCTGTATACGTTATATTAGGTCAACAGACTAGATACGGTGGAAAGACTATATCGGGAGTTTTTTAGTCCACATTATTTTCATTTCCATTTCATGCTATGCATATCGGCACATATTGAATTAAGGTGCTCTTTGAAAGTTGAACACAAGAGTGGCTATAAATTTGAAAGTTCACATATTTTGAAAAATTAGTACAATGTAACCAACTGCTGAATCGAAGAATGATCGGATGATGGAAATTATGATATGAGTATTGTTTCTTCAGGGCTTTAATCGATCGTTAAGAATTCCACCGAACGTTTTTCGCACTGCCAAAACAGATGGGGTAATAGCGTATTTTTGAACTGAACATTTTTTCAATAATATGACGATCAATTGAGATTTATTCCCACTTCTAAAGGAAACGGCTTGGGATGTGTACATATCTGATCAGAAAATTATATCGGAAAACACTTTTATAGATTATGTGAAGATTTTGCTGTAGCAACTAGCTCTACATTAGCCCAAACAACTGAATACAGTTACAACAAAGCATATACTGATATATAATCCAACAACTTAGGCGTTTATGGTAATATATGTACTCAAAACCATTTAGAGAAAGTGTAATGTGCGGAGTTTGGCCTGTGCAAAATTATAATGAAATTTATGAAATATGTATCAATTTTAAGCATACAAAATGTTGAACAATAACCATTCCTTTCTGGGTTCAAATGTCTTGGAATTGCTACTTTACTAATACAAAATGTTATTGCATTTCAAGAGAGTCAGATCAGTTATATTTTTATTTTTGTGGTACAGTTTGAGCGATATAATATGTTGCTCTTTAGATAAAGCAGTTGAGTTTATGATAAGATATTGGAACATTGAGATTTTCCGCCAGACAATAGTCAGGAACAAGTTGTGTATGATTTTTATTATGAATCTTGTCACAATGAGAAAATTATTGACGTAGGCATAGTAGTAACTCAACATTTTAATGGGAACAAAATATAGAAGATTTAATGTAACATAACAGTTTTGAAAACTTGTTGAAGATGAAGTCAACATGACAATTCCAGTTCAATCATTATGTTTCTTTAGTTCAGTAGTCTTTTCGTTATCTTGTACAGATATTCATTGAGGAACAAGAGAATGTTTGTTCCACTTCAAGGGCATTTATTTATGGTAACATAGAATGACACAGACATAATATTATGTATGTTGGTGTTGTTTTGTGAGTGTTTAAAGATGGTAAGATGAATTATCGAAATGCCTAACATTTCAGATGGACGCCCTTACTGTGAAGCAGACTTCTCTTTTTTTATAATATGATAGGGTTACTCCTGGATGTGAATTATTTTCGAAATCTCAACAGATACGTTGTGATTCATTTTTCTGAGTGTAATAATGAATGTGTTAGTTTTCTCAACATTCAAAGTCAAGCCGTTTCTGGAGCAGTAATTCGCTATATTTGAGATATCACTATTAGCTCCGTTTCACCATTTTCATTTCAAGGCTTCAATTTGCGTAAACGATTGAACCAATGAGGTTGGATTCAAAATCCTATTTAGTGGAAAAACTGTTATGGCGTTTCGGTAGACAGGAAATTGAGTTCTAAATTCAATTTTGACAGTATGTCATTCTATCTGTCGGATATTTTCGAAACCACTCAAGACATGTCCCAAGATTACCTAAACCATATAGTCTATTGATAAGTAGAACGTAATTTTTGATATGGAATGCATACGTTGAATTGAAATAGGCTCCTCACATTTCAACCAATTTCAAAACGTGTATATAGAGAATGAATCTCTCCTTGTGTTGACAAACTCATCTAAAAACCAAATTGATTGATGAAAATAATTTTGAAATTCTTGTACCTACTGGTTTAGCAGGGAATGCAGAAAGAATAACCCGAAGTAAGTTCATCACAACAAACACAGAATGGGTGGTTTCAAGTTATGAATATCAAAATATTTGAGCCAATATGAGTATTAACAATATTCCAGAAATCTTTAGATTTATTTCTAGTCTTTAAAAAATTTCTACTTGATCTGCACACATCTTCAAAACACATCCTTGTATCCGATATCTATTGGAATTTTAAAAGTCAGTTCTCCCCTGTTTCACTGATGAACTTGTTACATTTTCATTCGTGACAAACTTCGAACAATCAATTTAAAGTTAGATACTATGCATGAAATTTTGTTAACAAACTGAATGAAATTGATGTGAAATTATTGAATACATCACTAACCTGGCAATGTGGGCCGACCTTGGTCCCCACTTGGTGAAGCTTGAGGAGAAGTTCCAATTGGTCGGTGTACAGTTGGAATACCAATTTCAGGATGTGTAGCTCTCCAGTAAGCCTGAAAAATACCAAATATCGTAAATTGCTGCTACCAGGTGTTGGTATTTGGATGCACGTCGTTCTGGTAGGAAGCGAACGCTATATTGCCACAGCAACCACAAAAAATACACGGAGTACAAGAAGTTCAAGTAATAGTAATAAATTAACCGATCCCCGTTTCAAATCAACCCAGATCAACGACTTCAAATAGAAACTCGCTTGACTAGTTTCAATTGATTTTCGATAATATTGAGGATATGAGCAAAAAAGAAAAAAGAATGTCATCGATTTGTTCTCCCAGAATAATTCGTTCTACTATACTACTTTGGTGGATATAATAATTTGTGAGTGAAAACTGAGGTCCCATTGACGATCGTTCCAATGTGTTTTTTTTTATGTACTTGTGTATATGTATAAACGTGTTAGGAAGTGTTATGTTTATTTATATAACAGTGTTTTTCCTCACTTCAAATGTTTTTATTATGTTTAGGACTGTATAATACTGAGACCGACTGTGACTTGCTTCAAATGATAGCACATAATTAGAGCAAAAAACTCCTACCTATCATCCCTTTAACCTATTAACATGACATCATTGCTAAAGGTCCCCACACGTCCCTACACATTTCTTATGGAAAAGGCTTTCCGTGAATATGGCTGAATTTTTGGTATGTTGTAGTTCTTAATGAGCTGATCAAAAGTGTTCATAGCCACAAATCTCAAAAATGGACAGTTTTCGAGATATGGAGGTTTGAAAATGGATTTTTTCCATTTTTTGGGGTATTTGCTCATCTATCGGAGAGCTTTCATGTCTTGGAATGGAATTCGACAATTCGATGCCTAGAATGGTTTTTCTCAGTTATATTAGGCACCGTTATCAAAAATGTTTCATACACTGCTCCACAGTGCCTATGGAATGAGGTACAAATTCCAAAATCTTCCAAACACCTTTCCATACTCGGGATGACGCTAGAATAATTTATATTTTCGGAAAATGACATAAGTTGGATATTTCTTAAAGAGAAACGATAATATCCGATTTCAAATATATCTGATGTCCAATAATATCTAAGATGTTTTCCAAAATGTTCATAACGAGTCCCAGCGATCTGTAATGAGGGAAAAGAAAACAATTTTATCATTATTAATGTCATTCCATATTATATGTGATTTCTTTCTCACAAATCTCGATAAACTAACAATGGAGTGCCAAGACATTCTCCTCAGAATGGCTCGAAATGGATAATAGTTCCTCACAGCCAAATGAATCCGTGAAAATGTCTGCATCTTTGATACGTGATAGTACTTTCCAGGTAGAATCGGGTAGTTCAGGTGTTGGAAGCAAACTATGAATGGAACTTTCGATATTTACACCCAAATTCTTGAAAACACTATCTTTTTTATAAATATTACATTAAAGTTTACAAATATAAATAACTGTTTATTCATATGATTGTTTACAAAATGAATAAGTGGATGAATCGAAAACAATATATTGGTAAGAATAACATTCTTAATAATAACAATATTAATAATAAAGAACATCGACGAAAACAAAGTAAAAGCAGCCATTAGAAATACAGTCAATGAAAAATCGCCAACTTTTGACAGTATAACCAATTTTTGGTTGAAAAAGCTCCTTGCAGCACATAAGAATTAACAACAGAATGATTAACAACAACCAAAGCATTCTGGATTGGCTGACAAATGAAAGAACATACCTAATACCCAAAAATAGAAACACAAAACACAAAACTAGCTAAGAACTACAGACCGATTACCTGCCTCAATAATATCTATAAAATTCTTACAAAAGTAATATCTGAGAGATTGCACGACCAATTGTGTCAAAAATACGTAGGGTTGTAATAATTGCCTTCTAACAAGCAAAATTCTATATAAGAATTGCAAACAAAGAAACAAATATGTACAGTGTGTCCCAGCTAAAACTTGTCACCCCCCTAATATCCGAACTCATGAAAAAAATGGAAAATCGCTCAGACCCGTCGATTTTTATTTCAAGGGGGAACACTTTCACCAAATACACCATCATTGTGTTGTCAACCCCCTCAACCCCAGCACCCCCTACTTCAGAATTTTCAATGGGACTACTATACTTGTGATACATCATTTTGAAGGGAATTCAATCCCAAATACATCGGTGTACTGAAATTGAGGATCGATCAAGTGTTGTTGAAGTTTTCATGAAATCTAATTTTTTCCAGATATTTGTAGTTTTCATCACCTCAAATGTTAGCGTCGTAAGAAAGGTTCACTGTGGGTACGCCACTGTATTGAAAAATAATATGCTGTCAGAAATAATAGTTTCGAAGGTGAGACAGACGTTTTTATGAAAAAAAAATTGCCCTCATGTGTTTTTGTATACGCATATCTTTGTTTACGCCTTGGTAATTGATGTATTCGAGTCACTGCATTCAAAATTTCAATAATGGTGTATTTGGTGAAAGTGTTCCCCCTTGAAATAAAAATCGACGGGTCTGAGCGATTTTCAATTTTTTTCATGAGTTCGGATATTAGGGGGGTGACAAGTTTTAGCTGGGACACACTGTATATGTCACTAGCATGAATTGAATGAATATATGTAGAACATCCTCTACCCTCATTTATTTCAGTAGCAAATCAATCAACAAGTTGAATACCGATCTGCAACTGATGTCAGACCCCAAAAGCAACGTCTTTGATTCTCATGGCACGTCGATTATTATGTTATCCATACCGGGTTGAATGTTCAATAATAGACAATATGAGATTTGGTCCACGTCGAATGTATCTTCTCTGCGATGATAAACAAGAACCCCTTATATTCAATATTTATTAATATTTATATTTTATGATGATAGTGATAGTTTCACGTTACCAAATAATTCATTTTGTCCTCGATCTGACTCATAGCTCATTATTGTTTTTTGTTTAATATCATTATTATTTATCGTTTTTGATTGATCCACTCATTTATTTTGCAAAAAATCATATGAATAGATAATCGTTTATATATGTGGAAACTCAATGCAACATTTATAAAAAGAATTCAGGTGTAAATATCAAAAGTTCCATCCATAATTTGCTTCCATCGCCTGAACTTTTCATTCTATCTGGAAAGTACTATCAGGTGTCAAAGATGCAGACATTTTCACGGATTCGTTTGGCTGTGAGATGCTATCATCCATTTCGAGCCATTCTGAGGAAAATGTCTTGGCACCTCATTGTCAGATTATCGAAATTTGTGAGAAATAAATGACATATCATATGTGAATGGCATTAATATTGATCACAATTGTTATCTCTGAGGATATATGATTAAAGATTTCTCCGTTTTTCCCCATTACAGCTTGCTGAGCCTGTTATGAACATTTTGGAAAACATATTTGATATTACTGGATATTAGATATATTTAGGATCAAATATTACTTAAAAAAATAACTTCTGGAACGAATCCTTTCGAAGAACCGGCATGTAATATAATGTACCGTTTTTCCGGACCACATCCTTTTTTTCTCTTAACGCTCTTTACGAACTCATCCTGCCGCGATTTTGACCCACTCCCATTCGAAAATATCCATGTTTCGTCAAAAACACAACTTTTCTCAATTTTGAATTGTAATTTTATGTATGTTTTTTTTTAAACTGAACACGTTGACGTACATTTCACATAAATTTCTTCGGTTACGAACTTCTTTGAAGCAGAAACCCAAGTTTACAGTCAGTTTTGACAACGCAATATACAGGGTATCAGGTAAACATGCGGCAAAAATTCGAGGAAAACCTGACATATTCTAATAAATTTTGTCCCACGATGATTTTTGAAAAACCCCTTCATTTCTAAGATACAGGGCGAACAAAATTTGCGACAACCATATTTGATAACTGGTGAAATCATTAATGCAAATGAACGTAGGGTAAACGTCATGAGTTTACAAGTAAAAAAATTTTGCTGCTGGATTGGTCGAGGATGACTTGCTCGATCCCCGGACTTAAACGTATTATTCCTTCTGGGGTTATCTGAAGTCATCAGTTTACGCTACTCCATTGGCAAATTTGGATGATTTGCGAAATCGGCTAATAGCTGGGTTTAACTCAATTAGAAATGTCTCTGGTGTGTTCGAAGAGTTCGGCAGTCCATTACAAGAAGATTGAATGCGGCAGGCTGGAAGAAGTCATTTCAAACATTCATTGTAGATTAAGCAACATAACATGTACTTTTTGATAATAAAATGTTTATGTCGTAAATTTTGTTCGCACTGTATCTTCGAAACAACGGGATTTTTCAAAACTCATCATAGGACCAAATACACCCTGTATGAGTCCAATTTTTAAACACCCCGCTTTTTTGAATTGTTTTAAATTTTTATCATAAATAATATTACATACTTCCATTTTGGTACCATCTCTCAAATCTTTAGTCTTTGGTTCTTTTACTTCACATTTTTAGAAATATTAGGGATTATTTTATTATATTTTCGTATAAAATTTTCTGCACAGATCTCATACTTACTCCCAGTGCCCTCGCTATTATTTCTTGTACATTATTATTAGACGAACCTCCATTTCGTTTTTTATTTTCGAAATAATTCTAAAGATTCAATATCATTTCTTTTGCTTGAGAGTGTAAGAAACCGGAGAATTCATTTTTATTCTCCATATTACAGACTTCAAAATGACAGTTTGATATACTTACATAACTCTCATCCATCAATCAAAACTAAGCCAGTGAGGCCCGATTTTATAATGAACTTAAAGTAGTATTTAATTTAAACGGCTGTTAGACTGACTACCAAAATTGAAATGCAATAATTGGCGCAGTTGTCACAATTATTTGAACTAAACACTTTAAGTTCATTATGAAGTCGAATAGTTCAGAGGCGCTGAAAATTATCAATACTCGCATATAAAAATCGTACATGTCTGTCTTATTTATCATTGGGATTTTATTTGAATATAGTGTGATTCAAGACAATGGAATAAGATAATTTGATGATTAAGTCTCACATCAGCACGTTAAGACCGATTCGGACTATATCATACAAAAAAATAAGATATCTATGTCACATTTTATAGGTTATAGGTTTGAAATATCATCGAACTAGTTGAGTGTAACATTATAATTCCAAATATTATACTGCTTATTTGTTGAGATAAATTGAAACAGGTATCATTGAAAAACTTACCTCTAAATACTCAGCTATATGCTCGCAAGCATCTTCCAATTGATTTTCGTCTAATATAACATCAAACATTTCCGGAGGACATTGAGCTAATTTTTCCGAAGCAACCATTTGGACGTTCAAATGCCTCGCTTGACTCTTTCCCCTGGACTTGATAAGCCTTTGCAGAACCTGTGAGAATGAAACAGCAAATGAAAATCTTCACCATTATTGATGAACGAAATTAGTTAAGTACCTTAATATTCAGAAAGAATTGTCTGTTGGCACATCCCGACAACTAAGTGCCTTTTGACCATAAATAAATAAATGGCTGTCTTTCTCATGAGGTTTTCTATACAAATTTCACTTGGACTATAAAAAAGAGCAGATACTTTTTTTTAATTAAAATTTCAGTGATGAAAATCACTTCGGCAAAATGATTTAATACAATATCTGTACCTTCAGTCCAGTTCCGTATTTTATTTATATTATGACTCCTACTTGACCTTCAAAATTTCCAAAGGATATTTTTAATACGAAAATTTCTATTAGTGTGGCTATTGAATATAAAGTCGAAAAAGTTCCCAAATTGAAATGTAATAGTTTCAACAGATGGTAAAATATCAGGCAAATATCTGACAAACAATTACTATTTTCCTAACTAACGACACATACTAATGCGATAAACCTTAATCGAGCAGCAATACTTTTTTATTACGAATGGGATGGACCACCTGAATGGGTTTTTGCCTTTGGTCACTATTGGTGCCGTTGATCATAGGCGACACAATCCACTACGTTGTCAAATTCATTCAATTTTCATTTTAATTTGAAAAATAGGGATTCTCTTGAAGTTTTAAATTATTGAAATAGGTAAAAAATGGAAATATTTGGTGCTGATTCGATTTTGGTCAATGACGTTCTAAATAATGAAATATTTAAAGATTAAAAAAATCATCAATCATTATAATATGTCATTCAATCTCTTGTCTTTAGCTCTAGGATATTCAATTCCACCAATTTTATACTCGAAAATATCTTGAAAAGGTTGAGATCATTTGAGAAGTCAAGAAATTGTGTTTTATGATAAATCAATGAATCAGAAATAGAAAATAATTATTAAAAGTGTATTTTCTGAGACAAACCGTATTTGAAAAGTTTAAGTTGATGATTCATCGAAAATTAAACGTAGGTCAGTAAGACTGATATCAGATATCTCGTAATGTTACGAGAAATATCATAACAACTTGTCGTAAACAAACAAACTGAAAACTAAAAATCGCTTTGGAAATTTTTGATAAATGGTCATTCTGTTACACAAATATCTTGTTATTTAACCAAAACAGTAGGTATCTTCTCCGTTTCAGTAATAACTCTGATTTTGAATTCACAATACGTTTGCTTCTCCGATCAAGTAACACAACCTAGATGAGTTATACTCAAAAACTACTGAAGGTAACATGTTTTCATAATGTAATCCCTCAAATCATGGCATTGTTGCCATGTCGCAATTTTTTAGGGAAACAGTATGCACGTCAGTTTTATAAAGATTTTGATTTCTGTGGGGTATATATTCATGGCAAGAAAACCAAAAAATACTGTCTTGAATGAAATATATAACAATAAGAAAGCAATTGAAACGTTCATTGCAGCTTGTTGGAAGCATGTATAAACGATAGTATTTCCATCGCCGAACGGAGATTCTTCGTTGTCGATATAGTCTGGCCAGTGCGGCAACGCTGCATTTAATATTTGACATAACAACAACAAAACATTTTCTGTTTCTTTTCGTATTTGGCTTATTGTATGTAGTGTTTTTTGGTGAATAAAAGGCAAATTCTGAGTTAATTCGTGTTAAACTCTCATTAGTTTTTATTATTAAGCAATGGTTGAAGCATTGTGAAATGTGTAAAAGACCATTTGAAGCTGAAAATCAAAATATATCATTTCATAGGTAAGCTACCAGTGTCGTAACTATCGAGAAAAGGAAACCGAATTGGAAAAGAGTGAAATGAATGAATTATGAAAAAACATGTCAATTAGAGCATCGCCTGTTCCCGAAAGCCTATGTAGATTCTTCCATCATAATTTCAGGTTCCCATTCCATATTGGGTTTCCATTATTTCTATTTTATTGAACCTCAATATTTCTGTTAACAACGCACGACCCTGCTGTTGGGGAAAGATGTCTCTTACAAACAAAGTTTAAGACGTGCATGCGGCGAGATACTCATCTAGATTGATATTTGATCGGAGGTTTGCTTCAAGTAACATGAACTTTGACCATTGGTCAAACCGGAACTAATATTATTATTATGAAAAAAATTTTACACCAGCCTTATATACATTGGTTCTTCCCCGAACAAGCCAATCTATGTAGGTATCTATTGTACGATTCACACAAGAATTTCAGTAAAATTTTTTGAAATATTCATTTCAAATAATATACCTATCAACGAAGAGAGAAATTACTCACCTTAGGACTACTAATTTTAAGATATACGATACAGGGAGCTAATGAAGTTTTGGCAAGTTGTGAAGGATGATTTATGGTATCACAATCCAGCACCACAAGTTGTAGAGTTGTTGCAAGCTCGAAGATCCGTTCGATTTCGGCTTGGACTTCGGAAAGACACGATGATCGCCCTGTCGACCTTTCCATAATCGCCCTTTTGTTAGGATTATTCAATAAAGAGCGCTTAGCTAACGAAATATCGGCCATTACCCTAGTTATAATAATTCTGAAAATAAAAAAAACAAAGTAAGAGGAGAGTAACGTTGGGATTGCATTCTTCAACACTGTTTGCTGTTGAAATGTTGAATTGATTGAATATTTGACGAAACGTTGTCTATTTACATAATATTTGGTACAGACGAAATACATAATAATAATTAAATTTTGAAGTTGCCTGAATCAAAAAAAAAAACAGAGAAACACGTATTTTTCATTACGGCTACTTTTATTTGAAATAATCCTCCAAGTCATCATCATTTTGTGAAAATTTTGGGTATGGGCATTTGTACAATCAACTTAAAGATTTTCTTTTGGAGTTGAAACCCTTTGTACGCATTACTGGAACTGAAATCAGTATTTCACATCTCGATTCTAGATACTAAAGTACCACTTTTAATCCTGCTGAATAAAATCTTGCTTTCAATCCTCCCGTACAGGAATTAGTACAGTTTCTTTTGTGACAAAAATAGCGTATTCACCACAGGACAGGAATTATTTACGATCTTTCAGGTGAATGTTGCTCTCGTTGTCAAAGAAATAGTCAGGCACAGCTTAACAATTGTCTCACATTTTGCTTTCTTCGAAAATATGAATATTATGTTTAGGGGACTTGTCGATATGATATTTCTTGACATAAAAGCTCACTGTTGAATTAATATCGATGTTTGTTAAATTCACACTCATACTAACTAAATTAACCCCCCAAAAAATGTTGATGTTTGTTTGATAACAAGCTATGTTTCCTTACGATAACGAAACGTTCATTCTGAAATTTCAAACGGAAAAAATGATGATGTTCATTTACCTTCCTTCAAATCTATGTTTTAAGAAATCGAATAAGGCTTTTTGCATCATATCGGTAACTTCGTATCCTTTTAAGGAAGGACCAACAAGAACTACCGGTCTCATGGAAGGTACTACGTCGTACGGAGCTGTTGTCTCTTGTTTCTTGAAAAATGGTTTCTTTTTCTCCTTTGCTGGAGGGGTGGTGAGAGATTTTCCCGTCCTCGGATTGCCCATGGAATCAGATTCATCCCCTGGAAATACGTTGACGGTTAGTAGAAATTCGAGAGAGTTCATAGATGAAGCAAGATACCTACAATAAAAACATTGCTGTACCAAGCCAAAAATAGTACATTTGTAGTAATGGCTATTAATACATGAGTAGGAAATGGGTGATAACATGGATCGTACGAGTGTATCAGTAACCATTACATGAGATTTGCATACATTAAATTTTTAGGACTAATACTAAAAACATAACGGTGATGGTGATAACGTAATCCACAACTTAATGGTGCATTACGTTTCTTAATGAAGTATGAAGTAGTTACAAAACTTTGACTTTTGTTTGATGAAATACGAACTGTTATTACTATTCCAAACATGTCAGAGGAATTGGAGGATAGTTTCAGTATCATCGCCTCACTTTATCACAGTTAGATTCTCTACTAATTGAACTTTGATTTCGAAATTTCAAAATTTTGTCAAGGATCATTATTAAGATTATTATGGGGCTCTCACTGAATGAGCAAATTCAAAATTAGTGAGTGATCGGTGTTTTACTCCCTGATATTGGGAACCGAGATGCAAATTGTGATCTATAAGAATAACAGTTACTTTGTTTTTCGCATGGCAGGGATTATAAATTAAAAGAAGCTCAATATGAGATATATGACCAAATCACTAATCAAACTTCGTACTTCACATATTATGAAGTAAAAGAAAAAACATGATTTTGAAATGAATTTCGGAAGAGACGAATTATAATCCTAGTTTCATGCAAAGAAGCATATACCTATACCTCAGGAATAGTGTCTTTCAATTCCTCAAGTACCTCGCTAACACTAGGCAACAAACTTTACGTACGAAGAGCGTAAGATTGATGCTGAATTTTGTATTCACCGATTGAGATAATAATAATAATAATGTTTATTTCACTTGTTGAAAAGTACAAAGAGAAAGTATCCATAAGTACAATAACAAGGAGTACGTCAATGTATATATCTAACCTAAGAAGATGAAATATGTAATATAGAAATAGCTGATATAAGGAAAGTGTATAACAGAGAACTATTAATAAATAAGATCTAGGATTAATCAAAATATATGCACATGACAAGTTCAGTAGAAATATATCAACCTAGCAATATAAAAACGAAATTCACCGAGGGTATATTTCAAGGAGATTTAAGTAAATAAATTCTTCATACCATGGATTAGTCAAAATTATATGGAGATGACAAGACCAATTAAAATTATAGTCCTCGGATTATATTAATAAAATTCTTCGAGGGTGTAGCAATTTTTCTCGACAGTTTTCAGCCTTGATTTGAAAACATTTATATTAGGTGCGCTTTTGATATGGTCATCCAGTTTATTATAAAGTTTTGGCCCGAGATGAAGATTGCTCTTATGGTATAGTGCGGTTCGATGCATATTTGGAATTAAGTCATTAGAGCGTGTCGAGTATTGATGTTGTTTAGTCGAGAAAGCAAGTTTATTTTTGTGTGCGAGAACACATAACTCATAAATAAATAGACCAGTTACAGTAAGTATCCTCATTTCCTTGAATAAGTTTCTAAATGATTGCCTCCAGCTACTATTGGTAACAATTCTGATTGCATATTTTTGTAAAATGAAGACCCTTTCAGCAGATGATCTTGTTCCCCATGTCAGAATTCCATACCTCAAATGACAGTGAATAGTAGCATAATATAAACTCAGTAAAATATCTTTACCACATCGTGTTGCCACAAATCTCAGTGCTTAGCAATTTTTACGCAACTTATTGGATAGGGTTTCCATATGAGGAGCCCAAGTGAGTCTGTAGTCCACTATGAGTCCTAGCATTTTTGTGGATGAACAAGATTCAACGTAAATAAATCATCATTTTCGCAGATGCTGAAACGCTCAGGGGCATTATTAATGTTGAACATTATTAAAGCTGTTTTGGTTATGTTCAGTTTCAAATGGTTTCTATCTGCCCATGTTATAATTTGTTTATAAGTACAGGTTCTGAGTTTTTTCAGCAAGAACTGACGCATTTTGGTCCTTGACGAGGAAGTTTGTATCATCTGCATACGCGACAACATGAGTATTTGATATGCTATTGAAAAATTCCATCAGGTCATTAGCATAAATAAGGAACAACAGATGCCCAAAAATAGAACCTTGGGGGACTCCTTGTTCGATTGTAGCTAGGTTGGATTCAGTATTGTTAATGACTACTTTTTGGACCCTACCTTTCAAATACAATTTCATAAGTTTTAGAGGAATTCCTCTCACACCATATCTTTCCAATTTCTAAAGAAGAAGGTCGTGATTCACACAGTCAAAAGCTCTGGAGAAATCGATGAACAATCCACAGGTATGTTTGCCATCGAGAGCATTCACCACATGTTCATAGAATTCAATTAGGGCAGTCTCAGTGCTTTTGTTTTGGGTGAACCCATGTTGTTTTGGTGAAAGAAGTTTTTTGGAGACGAAAAAAGAAGTCAACTGTTGTTTGATGATCAACTCGAAAAGCTTGGATTCCTCTGTAGTTGACATAAAGATTGGGGTCACCTTTTTTGAAAATAGGGGTAACTAGGGCTCCTTTCAGCTTGTCCGGGAAAACTCCTAGCTCTAGAGAAGTATTTATGAGGTAAGTCAAAGATTTAACTAATTCAATAGCGCATTTTTTCAATAGACTATTCGATATTTCATCATAACCACGTGCATTTGAATTTTATAAACTTTTTATGAGATCGCGTTCGGTTATTGGATGAAGTAAAAAAGACTTCTGACCTATTTATATGATTCTTTCCATAACGTTGATATCAGTGACTCCTTGTTGCGATGTTTCCAAAAAATGATTATTGAAGTTGTTTGCCATGACATAATCAGAGACCACTGAGTCACCATCATAAATAGTGAGATTATTGGAACTGATATTTTTTTTTTATTTGGTATACAATTTTCCATATGGTTTTAGATTTATTGTGCGAGTAGTATATCCTGTTATTTACACATTGCTTATAACTATTTTTGTACTTTTCTCTATATGTTTGCGTCAGTTGTCTACATGTGTCCTTACATTGGGCATTTACTCTTGCGCATTCTGAAAAAAATGTAACTGAATTCTTCAGCTCGTATAGTTCAGGACTAAGTATATTAAAATTCAGTATTTTTGTTTGCCTTTTGAAACGTTTTAGAGGAAAAGTCAGCTCGATGTAGTAATGAATTGTTGTTGAAAGTTTCATAGGCTCTATTTGGGCATGTTTCTCTGTACAGGTCTACCCACGACTCCTGTGCTAGAAGTGTTCTAAATGAATTTATATTATCCTCGGAGAAGGCCCTACCGTAATTAGAGATGTAAGGGTCCTGTTCATACTTTTGCAATATTTGAAAATGAATTATTTGTGCAAAGTGGTCAGATAGATTGAAATCTCTGACTGTCACGGTATAGTCAGTATCCTCCCTAGTTGAAAAAATTATCTAAACAAGTACTTGAATGTACAGTCACCCTCGTTGGCTCGTTTATAGTAAACTCAAAATTAAAACATGCTAACTGATCCTGGAAAAGGTGCAATTCATTAGTGTCGCCTGCGAAGTTAATGTTAAAATCACCACCAATTATAATGGTCTCGTAACTATCACATACAAAAGACAGTAGCCCATAAAAGCTGTTCATGAATGTATTAAAATTACCTGAGAGAGGTCTATGGATACAGACAAGAGAGGTCTTGGCTCTTTTTATTGAGACACCGCAACATTCAAAGATTCCCTCTTGACAGAATGCTGACAAGTCCAGTGTTGAAACCTTCATCACAAATTCGTCGAGTTTATAAATTGCCACACCCCCGTTTTTCGTAAAATTTCCACAGAAGGAAGTGCACAAACTGAATTTTTTTAGCTTTATCACATCTAATTGTAAGATATTTTGCCAATGTTCACTAGATAGATATCCAGTCATAATACTGAAATTATCCCCCCTTCATCTGGGTTCTATAGTATAGTTATTACCGTTACAAGGCCGATATGCAGCAAATAACGGATGAGGTTGAATATTGTAATCAAAGACGCAGCAAAGGATTATAATAACCGAATTCGTTATTTGGGTATCGGCCGTGTGTTGTTCAAGACTTTTCGTAACCCCATTAATATTTGAACAAGTGATTTCTTAACGGCCGGCGTCCGTTATTCTCCTAATATTTCTAAATAAATTTGATTTTTTCCCTCAATTTCTTCAATTTCATCCATGGTCGTTGTTAAAGCGAACTCGCAAACACAAAAAAATGAAGTTGTTTATAATATTGTTGTGATATTGTTAAGCTGCTCCATGACAACACGATGTTGAGATTTTTCTGTAGAATAACGAGGTCACGGATTCGGTTGGTATAATCCTCGGCTGCGCCTCATCCGTTATTTGCTACATATCGGCCGCGTAACGGTAATAACTATATCGCTCAATAGAAAACATTTTATCACAGTATATAGAGCTCAACAGAAATAAATTGAAGATGAAATTTTTGCCTTACTGCTCAAAAACATTGGGGTTCTACATAATATTTTGTTTTTTTTTTTTATTTCAGTTCAAGCTATTTTCTGTCAAAATAATAGCAGCCATGTCCCAAAAATCGTTTATTTATCTTTGATAGTCATGAAATAGAAAACAATTTCAAGAGATCTGTTATACAATTATTCAATTTAATTATGTTCTCAATACTTGATATATTTTATGAACAAAAAAGAAGTTGATAATTAAAAGTGAAATAAGTCAGTTATTATTGAAAAAAATAAAGGAATGTCAATTTCTAATCGATTCGGGTATTCATTGTGTGACAGAAGCAACTGCTTCAACAGGACCATGCAGGATTAATTTCTCCAAGTAATTTATGAAATAAGTCAAATAAATGGACCCGCCTATTTTTCTCAGTTGTAATGGTAGATAGTTATTGAAAAAAGTTAAACTTTATTTTTTTTCAATGGAATCATAAAATGCAGTATCGTTAGAAAGCTTGTTTTGTCTTATTTGTTGTGTGTTTCGTATTTTTGTATTCACCTCTGTAATTCACTCACCTACTGCTTGATTTGTTCAAAAATTAAGTCTGTTGGGAAATATAACCAGACGGATGTTCTAGCGATATGGGCTGCTATTCTTGGCCGTTCGCAGTAGTACATGTAGCGTCACAGTCTGATTTTGTCATCATGTCGTTTCAATGCTATCAGAATGAAACGATACGAGTAAGTACTCGCTCTTATTACGAATGGTTAAGAATAGAACCCATGGCAATTTGAATCAGGCAGTGGCGTACGTAAGTTTTGTTAAAGAAAGTTAATTCATTTGTTTCTCATTTGCTACATTAACAGTTGTTTCATTAACAAATTGTCAAAAAACATTTTATTTCGTTTGTGAACAAAATTTGTAATGTATGAATGATGCCCTGAACACTATTAAGCAAATGTTATTGAGGAATTTTCGACATTACTCGCCTAATGAGAATTTTCAAAATTATCAGGTCTTCCAACATTGATTTTACTTTTGATATGGCCCCATAAAGAAAGTCGGGTGGTGTAAGATCTCGAGTTCGTGCTGGCCACTCAATTGTATTAGGTCAACCTATCCATCTGTTCTCAAATGTCTCATCTAGATAATTCGTTGCTTGCAAAGCATAATGGGGTGGAGCCCGTTTTATTGGATCTATATATTTCTGTGGACATTTCCGTTTCCGCCAGGATGAAGACGTACGTAATAACATTATCCACCAGAAGGTTCAAATACTAGTCCACACTTAAAATGGTTTCCTATCAACTTGGCAAAGATAAAACCTGACCAAGCAATAATGTTTTGGGGATATTATATGCGCGCCGTTTGGGTCCATTATGGATTTTTGAATCACCAATACCTACAGTTCTGACGATTTTCTGTTCCATTCAAGCAGGACGTGGCATTCATGTTCATCAGTCACAGGTTTTTTCATCTCATACCAAGGGTTCAAATAAAAAATTAGTTTTTAGGACTCATGAATGAATAAGATCGCCGTTATACATACTTCGTCTGGCAACCTTTTCTTTCATTTAAGAAAGAGTAATTTTCTGAAGTACTGAATCAAATGATAGAAATATAATAATAATTATAACTATATTCCTGTTTCTCTTTTCTCTGATATTCTATTGGGAATGAATTCAGGCTTGAGGCATTTTTCCAATTTTTTTTTTGAACATAACAACCGATAGGTAAGTAGATTACAGAGGTGGACACAAAAATACGATAACTGTAGCTACTACTATCGATACTACTGAATTGAGAAAAAAAGCTTTCTAACTATAACGATTTGAAAAAATTGCCGATAACTTCACTCCTCCGCCAATAACACATCAGAAGAATATTAGAATTCACAAATAGATGCAGAGTGAAACACCGTTCAACTTTCTTGACAACTTTTTTTCAATATTTCTTTTATTAACTGAGAAAAAAGACTAGTCTGTATGTTACAGTGATTCCGAAAAATTCTATCTTCCTTTCAATTACTAGCAGCTACAGTTCCACTGTGAATCTGTTTTTTTCATAACCAACATTTTCACGTCTTCTGTGATCCATTATCTCACATGTAAACTTAACGTAGCACACTCGTTCAGTTCTCTTTCTCATTTTTCTTTTCTTTAAGGTGTTTATAGAAATCTTCTCCTCTGATCAAAGGTAATCATTAACTGGGCTGATGAGCTTCTCCTCTCTTCAATTAGTGAGTTGTAGGCATAGGATTCAATAAGAAGCTTCCACAGTTTCGACTGTTTCGAGCGAAGTGTGCTCCCAGGACTATTATAAAGCAGACCTCTGCAGATTGATACTGACTTGAATCAGTCTTTTGAACCGAAACCATATCTCATATCTTCAATATTTGTACTGAGTGCACAAGGAGTAAAATTATATTCGAACTGCAGCAACCCCGCTGTCACTTACGTTTAGGGAAACTAAATTTTCTCCAAAGAGTAGTTAATAGAAAAATGTACTTTGCTCAAAATACCTTTTCACAGTGGTTTTGCCAAACGAACGTTAGATCCTCTTTTATTTCTGCTTCATTTTGAACAATAATTTTTTGCAATTTTAGTACCGCCACCGCTCTTTCCATTCAATTCACTCGACAGCTCCGAGCACCTTGTCCACCATTGAAACAATATTTGATTCATTGGATTTCAGTCTATAAACAGTTTTCCTCGATCTGAAACCATTCATTGAGTTTGTGACCTGATGTTAGGAAAATGCCATTGTTGTCACGCTCGGTTTTATTTCCATAGTCAGTAAAAATGATTACATTTGCGTCATCTCCACTTCTTTGGAGTAATAAGTGTTTAGTTTGACTAGGAAATAGTTCGTCACAATGAAGTAGTTTACATTATAGGTGGAAATGATCAGATTATGTTGTAGGTCCAATGCAATTTCCATCTCAGCTTCAGGGTGCTCGGTAGCGAGGCGGTTAGATGCTGGCTTTCTAAACTTTTGGTTGTATTTGGTCAGGTTCGAATCCTGGAAAACGAGAAAAATTTCCCCAATTTCATAGGAGTCGATAGGCAATGTAAGTTGTCTTGATGCCAATCCCGACGTCTGGTGCTTGCTTGGAGTTCGCGCTGACCACCCGGGGTGGTACTGTAGGGTTTCCGGGTTTTCCTACAGCTGAAAAGTGGATACGCCACAAAAAATCATTGAGTCGCCCGGAGCGCCACGGCAAAAAATAATAGCCGTCCTCTACCCGCACAGACTATGCCTATGGGAACGCTCTATTAGTGTTTATGAGGGAGTATTATTATTACTATTATTTCGCATCATTTAACTGATTCATCTAGTTGTTTTGTTGGATTTGAATTTACTCCTTTCTTCATATCTCCATGCTGCCTACTGACATAGTTTAAGTAGCAACGTTCACTAACGAGCATAATATTAATTACACTTTGGAATATCATTCCTAGCGAAAAAACTGGAGTAAACTATAATGTTAAGTATTGTGTCTACACATCAAAATATCTAAGCTATTCCTTCTACATCTAGCTCTAAAGGTTTAGTGGAACATTTAAGGGGTAGAAAGGATCATAAAAAACAGAGACGAATTCAAAAATCAAAGTAAGTTAATAAAATTAAACGTGCGTTTGAATATTTGGAACATATACACAAAAAAAAACAAGTCTTTAGTGTAGGGCCAACGAAAAGAATATGGAATAGTTACTGTAAGTAAATGATTTGTATACAAAAACTTCAACCTGATAATTAGCTGGTATTTTCAAATTCGAAAAAACAAAATTAGTCAGCCATTCCGAATTTAACGAATTCTGTGTAAGGACTACATTTTATTTTTTGTGCTGAACAGTAGCAATACGTAATCACAGTCAGATAAGATCTGTTGACAAAACAACTTCAATGGTCTTTTTTTTCAGGAAGAAAATTTACACCACAATAAGATGTTTCATAATATTATTTGCATGTCTGAGGTTTTGCCCTTGAAGCATCTGTAGTTTGTTGCCTAGACTGGCTCTGTCAATGATATAATATATATGCAATTCTTGTAATGTTGTTCTTCAGATACTTCCATGGCGAATGCTTCTCCGAAAAATCATTCCACCTTGATCAATGTCTGTTAGAAAAATTTAGCACCTCTTCATCAAATAAAACTGTACGGAAACTTGTTCTTTTATGAACACTAAAAGCTTTCATAGGACATAATATGAATGATATATTCAAGCATATTCAAGGAGACCTACTTTTCATGATGACATTTGGTATTATTATTATAATTTAAATTTTTTTTATTTTAAGTTTACCCGCATATTGATTTAAAGACTTGGAAAGGCATTACATATGAAAACAATAAAACATTTAGTTTGAAACTAATGTCATATTGAAAACATTTTGGTTTAAAATGGTTGATATAAATTTATATTCCTAAAATGGATTATACCTACAATCTATCATTATTTATGAAAATAAATCTTTGTGAATGAAGAAAACACTTCTGTTGATTCACAAGATATTCGAATAAGTTGTTCTCATATCATGGAAAATCTAGCCAACATGAAATGAACTGATTTGTTCTTCTATCACAGTTTACAAAATTATTTTTTACCCTGGATTTGAATCCTGGAAAGAGGGGTCGTGCCATTGACATACTTCGAATTTCTATAACAGTTATAGAGTTACTTAAGAATCGACTGAAATCTGAAATGATACTAAATTATTGGGGTTTGTACTATATGATAATTTATTTTATGAATACTTTCATCGATTTTACGTAAAATAGAATAGAATAAAAATAAGTATTTTCGAGTATTTAATAAGAAATCTTTCAAATATTTCAAAATATTCCTGAAATAAGAGTGCCTCTGTCAAGCATAATAGTTGGAGCAGAAACATTACCTGAAAACTAATAATATTTTTTGAAAATGATTATTTTTCGCCTACTTGCTTTTCCATTCTTTTGTTTTAATCACTGATACCCAAATGAGTGACTTAGCTTTCAACAATACCCGACTTATCCGTCACAGGTGTCCTGGAAATACCAGTAGACATCAAATGTGAAAGTTTGAGGTTATTACCGGCTAAATGACCGTGAAATAAATTGTCCTGATTGATTATTTTCTCCTAAAAGCAGACACGTTACTTGATATAAACATACAAAATTGGAGATAAAGTCTCATACAAGGAGCACTGATTTATCATCTCGTAAGTGAAAGTTCCAGGTATCTAACAGGTGCTTATCACAGTATGAGGGTATGAGAGATAACGAGAGAAGATTATTGCTGTTATAATAATATAATAATAATAATAATAATAATAATAATACTCCCTCATAAACACTCATTGAGTGTACCCAAAGGCATAGCCTGTGCGGGTAGAGGACGGCTATTGTTATTATTTGCCGTGCCGCTCCGGGGCGGCTTGCTGATTTTTGGTGGAGTATTTACTTTTCAGCTGTAGGAAAACCCGGAAAACCTACAGCACCACCTCGGGTGGTCGGTGTGTACTCCAAGCTAGCACCAGACGAGATTGGCATCTAGACAACTCGCAATACACTTGCTTCTCAACAAGGCATGCGGTCGCCTATCGATCCGATAAGAATTAGATGAGAAAAATTCTCTCGTACCTACATCGGGCTATGGAAATACTAATAGAAAGAACTACCTATGCAGCTTATGATTTGAAAAAAGAGATGATGCTCTTTTTCCAGCTCTCTCGAATCAAAATACCCCTTTTATTCAATGCTTTGAAATGCGTCAATGAACTGTGAGTTACTTTTGTTTCACATTTTCGAATCATGGCATATTTTAGGGATATAAAAGAGGCAAATGACTACTAATTCATTATGGTATCTTGCAAACAGTGAGGATATTGTGGTTTACTCATAGTTGAAGCTTCTGTATACATGTCAAACCCTTTCATATAAATACTCAGCACGATTGAAATAAACTTTTCACTTTGCCATGAAGTTACTCCAGAGAATTGAAGAAGATACTTACATTGTCGAGAGTAACATCAATACATATCTGCAACATTTTTTCGTTTTAAGAAGAAATCAAAACAACGTCGAAAACAAAAAATCACGACAACACCAATAATCAAACAAAAAGAACCCAGACAGACAACTGAAGTCATACTCACAATTTCTTGGTCAATATATCAAAAATGATTTCCTAATAATGCAAAGTATACGCACCCTACCGTTCTTCATAATTGATATATTATTATTGATAAATATGTACCACACTTACTACAATTCCAACACAAGTTTTAACATCAATGGACCTAGGAATATTAAAAATAGTATACACGAACCAGGAGGTGTAACAATGATGAACAATAAAACAATAATTCTTTTCTCTATTGCATCCTTTATTAGATTACGCTGATGTGGCATACATGGGACTGAATACAAATCAATTGAGCAAACGTGTTTACGAAATGCCGGTATTAGATTCATATACAATTTGAGGAAGTTTGACCATGTTAGTGAGTACAGAAATCAACTAAAGTTATTTCAAACAGCGTCGACTCTGGCGTATTTTATTATTAGGGTATAAAGTTTTGAACACCCATGAACCGGCATACTTGCATTGCAACCTTCGACCTCTTTTGTTCTTTCTATTGTGTCTCCTCCCAAATCAGGAGTAATTTATAATTTATGATTTATAATTCATTCTAATTTTATTGTTTGATGTCTATTTTGTATCTTTATAATTATGTTAGTATTTCAAAAATCTTGTGAAGGTCGGCAGGAAGAAATCGCCTAGCGATATGCACACCTATTGCTAACAATTATTTTGAAACAGTGTATCAACACATTTTCTGAGCAATAGAGTATTAATAATAATAATAAAGAGTAAATTACGCCCGTAGCTGACGGCATCATACGTGGTCAAGACATAGTATATGTACCATATTTTTTCTAGGACTCCTTTGAATTGCCTCTAGAGTTGGCTCATAATTAATGAAACCATTAGCAGGAAGATATTTCCTTAAAATCATTCATTCATCCAACTCAATTGTAGGACGCGATCTGCAATATGCAACAACTTGATTATGGGTAGTTGAATAATAGAAATTTCACATATATTTTTATCATAATTCAAAGTATAATTTCGTCAACTTTAGCAAAGGCAACTTCGCAATTTGTTAACCTATTTTTTATCAATACTTTGTGCGACCTGCGCGGTTTCGCAGGTCATCAAGTGTTTTCAATGATAAAGGACCCCGCACACCTTATATGGGAAAATGGCTCTCCGTCAAATTTCTTGAATTTTTGATATGTTGTAGAATTGATCATTCCGATGAAATGTTTCAACGGGCGCAACACGATCCTATGACTAGTTTTCGAGATACAGGGTGTTGAATATGAGAAACATTCACTTTTCATCACTCTGTATCTGCCAAGTTACGATTTAGTTCGGATTTATCTTTTGTGGGATCATCATCACATCCGTGTATGATGAATTCATGAAAAATTCATTTCCAAATCTTTTCGTAGTACAGAGCGATTTCACTTGAAAACAATGCTATTTTGAGACTTTCATAATTTAGTTGTTTTATAAAGAGAAAATGCGAGAAAAGGTAGAATTATCACATAATATTATAAATTCATTTCATCTAGCATCACAGTTGATACAATTCATACAAGGTGATTCACAAATATGGAAACAAAACGAATTTTGGTTTTTGGGACACCTTGTAGTAATAAACCAAACTAAAATGACAAAATTCACTTGAAGAATGTTAAATGATATGTTTCATCGTATACAGAGTCGAATGATATCAATTTAAAAAAAATAAAAAAATTAGTTATACTTTAATAAATAAAAACCTTGATTTTTTAAATCACCCTATATCTCATAAGGGAGTCCGAAAAGATAGCGATATTTTTTCACGGGATAACTCGAAATACTTTCATTCATATCGTACAAAATTTTCATCATATTCCTATGAAAGGTTTTTTATATACAAGGCGAACAATTTGTGAAAAAGTCCATATATTTCACTATTTTACGCTAATAAATGACCACTCTACCTATCCATTGAAGTCTCCTGATGTGATTGACAAGATACTTATTTGATATTTATTCAAAACGTAAAAGTAAGGAATTCAGTGAAGTGAAATCAACATTATTTCAACTCATAACAACTTGTACGGCCTTGCCAGATGGCACACATAATATGTATCCCATGGCTATTGGGAATTCAAGATAAGGGATACTCCCTCTAGTTACGTACCGGTCACCGTCCGCTCCGTACATTCACCCATCCAGGAAGCGCTGACTCAGCAGAATCATATATCTTACAATTCCAGAATTGCTAATTTTATATTTTTACATTCACAATGCGAAATGGAATTTTATTCAGTCTTGACGTAATCTTTGAAGTACAAACTTGTCTAAATAAATAATTTTCGTGTTTTTAAAAACGTTATTTGTTATTTGAAATACGTATTTGGCGCAGTCGGTAGGATCTCGAAGGCATCTACCGCTTAGATATCCTTGAGTCTCAACTCTTCATCGAGAAGAACCCGCAGAAAAAGTTCGGGAACGAGAAAATCATAGTTAAAACTGTGAAAGTACCATTATTGGATTAGCCGCAGTTCGAGGGCAGGTTGCAGAACTTCAGCTCCGGAGACACCACCACCAGAGGATGAAAAAGGCTATTTTGTGAGTTACTCATTGATTCCTTTTTCGTTTCATATGTCAGACTCCTCAACTTTTCCAAATTCCTTGAGTGATATTGGCGCAAAAGTTGAATCATTAGAAGCTCTCAGCTTAAATAGTAATAAAACAAAAGAATTAGAAAAAATAGTTGAATCAATAATAATGGCAACACCAGTATTTGATATAAAACTTTTGCAAATCGTACCGGAATTTGACGGTAACCCGTGCAGGTTATACAGATTTATTTCAACATCTACCGATCTATTGAATACATATTGGGACGCTACCCCGGCAAACGTAAATTTTGCTCAGAATAAATTGTTACTGAATGGAATATTTTCCAAGCTAACTGGACCAGCTGAAGAAGTATTTTCGCTTAGTGGTAGCAATGATTTCAATACCATTAAAAATTTATTAATTAATCATTTTGGTGATCAAAGAAATGAAAGCAGTTTATTATCAGATCTAGGTTCATTGAGACAAAGTCCCAGTGAAAATTCATTGAATTTTTTTTCAAGGGTAGTGTCTACACTCAACTTACTCCATAATTTTGTCAATTTACATGAAATTAATGATCAAATTAAAGTGAGCAAAAAATTACTCTATGATTCACACGCACTACACACATTATTTGTTGGTTTAAGAGAACCTCAAAGTTCTATGGTAAGGTCAATGAAACCAAATAATTTGGCTGAAGCCCAAAAATATATAATTGAAGACAACAATATTAGATACCTTCAAAAATCTCAAGTAAATAATTTTCATAAATTTCCAACTACTATCAGACCACAGATTGAAAATTTTGGACAACGATACACCCAAAACTACCACTCTGATAGACCCCAATTGCAACAAAATATTCCCCGACAATTTCAAAATCACCAAAACATCTCAAGTCAGCCTCAATTCCCTAGGGGACCAATTCAGATACAACCACGCCAAAGCGGTACACCCCAAAGATATTTCAGTAACAAGGAAGTATTCGGTGCACCCCGAAACGTGTGGAAACCCCATAATGGACCATCCACTTCCAAACCTACCCCTATGAGTATTGTAACTAGAACACAAAATCTTCAAAACAATTCCAACAGACCCCCCTATCAACAACAATCTCGAAACTATTTCCAATCAAACCCACATCAGAGACGTAACTTCGTTTCTGAAGAACTCCATAATTTTGAATATGACCAAAATTACGAAACACCCGACGAATTCCACCCACAAGAGTATTACCCGAACGAACCTTACGTAGAAGAGACAGAACAATTCGATTACTATGACGAAACACAACAAAATTTTCACGAGATGAGGTCCAACAAGGACGAAACATAATTGAACTGAATACTATATACGACAAAACAGAACTCCCTTACATACAAATCAAAAACCCACCTATTAAACTTTTAATAGATACAGGAGCAACTAAATCATTCATGAACCCCGATATTGCAAACAAATTTTACCCTGAAAATATTTTCAAAGAGCCATTTACAGTCACATCAGTTTTTCAACAATCAAAACGTGATCACTGTGCAAGCATCCCTTCCTTCGATGAATTTAACCATCAACAAATGCTGAAATTTCATTTATTCAAATTTCACCAATACTTTGATGGACTGATAGGACTTGATATACTTAAGCAACTCAACGCTCGAATTGATTTTTCAAACTCAATATTGTATACTCCATCTTCGCAAAATTACATTCAGTACTATGAAACAAAGAAAAGGTTATTATTTTTTGTCGAAATAGAACCCAATACGGGAACCAAAATTAAAGTGCCTGTAAGTCAATCCACGGGCGATATCTTCGTCCCTCCAACAAAAATAAACAAATGTTTGATAAGAGAAACACTAACTACAGCTAATAACGGATATGCATGGGTCGAGTTAGAAAATGGAAATGACTATAATTGCGAAATTCAACTATTTGAGCTACTCAGTACTCATCCATTTTCACCTCAAAACTTTGAACTTTATCATGCGGACATAAACACCTTTCACACAGACGAAAACGACATTCGTAACCTCATTCGCACAGAACATATGAATCAAGAAGAACAAACACACATAAAAAACTTATGCGGCAAATACTCGGATATTTTTCATTATGAAGGGGAAAAACTGACATTTACTAATCAGGTTAAACATAGAATCAAGACAAAAGACGAAATTCTCGTTTATTCCAAGTCGTATAGGTATCCCTTCATTCACAAAGCGGAAGTAGCCAAACAAATAAATTCCATGCTCGAACAAAATATCATCCGCCCCAGTAACTCGCCCTGGTCATCACCTATATGGGTGGTACCAAAAAAAGCAGACGCTAGTGGGAAGAAAAAGTGGAGAATCGTGGTCGATTACCGTAAGGTAAATGAAAAGACCATCGACGATCGCTACCCCCTGCCAAACATCAGTGACATCCTAGATAAGCTAGGAAGGTGCCAATATTTCTCCACCCTAGATTTGGTGAGCGGATTTCATCAAATAGAGATGGCTCCGGAAGACGTTCAAAAGACCGCATTCAATGTCGAGAACGGTCACTACGAGTACCTGAGGGTTCCCTTTGGCTTGAAGAATGCCCCAGCTACTCTGAGTAGGGTGATGGATGACATTATTGTATACTCAACATCTTTGCAGGAACACATGATTAATTTAAAAAGAGTGTTTCAAAGGCTACGCGATACTAACTTGAAAATTCAGATTGATAAATCAGAATTTCTCAAGAAGGAAGTTGCTTTTCTCGGACACATTGTAACACCACAGGGCGTAAAACCAAACCCAGATAAAATTAGAGCAATAATGCACTATCCTATTCCAAAAACTACAAGACAGATAAAGGGATTTTTGGGACTTTTAGGGTATTACCGTAAATTTATCAAGGACTTTGCAAAAATCACAAGACCATTCACAAACTGTCTGAAAAAAGGCGCTGAAATAAAACACGACGCCACCTTCCTTAAAGCTTTTGACCATTGCAAAACCTTACTGACAAATGACCCCATACTACAATACCCAGACTTCGACAAACCCTTCAACCTAACCACAGACGCTTCAAATTCGGCCATTGGATCTATTTTATCACAAGGTCCTGTTGGGTCTGACCGCCCTGTTGCCTACGCATCAAGGACGCTTAACGATGCTGAACAAAACTATAGCACCATTGAAAAGGAACTCTTAGCGATTGTATGGGCAACAAAATATTTTCGACCGTATCTTTTCGGTAGAAAATTCGTTATTTTAACAGACCACAAACCACTACAATGGCTGATGTCGCTGAAGGAGCCAAACTCGAGACTAATCCGATGGAAACTGAAGTTAAAAGAATTCGACTACGAGATTCGATATAAAAAAGGAAAAAAAAACACCAATGCAGATGCCCTATCGAGAATTGAAATCCATGCCAACGAAGTAGAACCACAACCAAACACTTCGAAGACCAGAACGGAAGACATAGATGAAACATCTCCATTCCTCCAATATATGAAAAAGTTCAACGTAGAGCAAACTCGTACACGGGACCCGGACACCTCATCCCTAGTCAATAACCTCGACGAAACCCCAGACGAAAACGAAATCGAAGTGGAAACTGAAACTTCAACTTCAAGCGAGGAAGAACCAGTCCAAGAAATCACCCCAACCCCAAACGAAGAAAATAATGAAACAGTCCACACGAATGCCGAGGACCCTGTACAAGAAATAAATGCAAGTGAATCACCGATTAACGTATTTCAAAATCAAATCCATATTTCTAAATCGGTATTGCCCAGAAGGACTACAAAAAAATGTTTATGGGAACCAAACAAGAAGAATTTATGGAACATTTATATAGTGGACAATGACCTTTCCCCAATTATCACATTTTTCGAAGACTTTGGACAGCCTAAATAGACGTACGCTTTTTATTTTAATGACGATGATTCGAACAAACTGTACGAAAGTCTCAGTAACCTTATGATGCAAACTTTCAAAAATTCGACATTCAATTTGATAAAATGCAACACTAAACTTGAAAACATCACAGAACTATACAGACAAAAAGAACTTTTAGTATACAATCATGAGACTAAAACAAATCACCGTGGTATTCAAGAAACCTTACAACAAATAAAAAGAAAATATTATTGGCCAAAATGTGCTAACGATGTTAGAAACTATATAAATAAATGTGATATCTGCCAAAGAACAAAATATGACAGAAGCCCACCGAAAATCAATTTTCAAATTACACCAACACCTAGGAAACCCTTTGAAGTAGTACATATTGATGTTTTCCAGGCCAATAGCCATAAGTTTTTAACTATCATAGACACCTTTTCAAAATACGCTCAAGCTCTTCCTCTAACAGCGGCAAATGCAGTCTCCATCGTGGAGAATCTTATCATATTCATGTCATTTCATGGATTACCCCTAAAAATTGTAGCCGACAGCGGAACAGAATTCAAAAATTCGACGCTAACGGACTTCACAAAACTTCACAAAATTGACCTTCACCTTGTAACCCCAAAAAATTCCACTAGCAATGCCCCCGTAGAACGGCTTCATTCAACTTTACTCGAGCATTTGAGGGTTTTAAAACTTGAAAACCCCCGTGCAGAAGTAACGAGTCTAATGCCCTATGCTATTTTTGGGTACAACCACTCCATACACTCTGTCACCAAACAAAAGCTAATCGATATTGTGGGAGGACACCTCGACACAAAAGACCCCTTCGACTTAGACATACAATACGAAATTTTAAACAATTATATACAAGAACATAAACAAAAAACACTTCAGATTTTCGACCACATACACAACATTTCTCAAAAACAGAAAGAAAAAAATATTGAAAAACAAAATCTAACTCGGGAAGAACCAGCAAATTACACTAAAAATGACGAAGTTTATCGACACGATGTCAAAACACGTGGATAAAAATTAAACCCCCCATTTATTAAAGAAACTGTCATAACTGATCAAGGACTGAAACTGAAAACCAATCATAATACCTATCACAAAAACATTTTCAAGAAACCTCGAGCCTCAGTAACAAAACCAAATTTGTTACAGGACCCTCCTACTCCTGACGATAGTTCATCTGACGATCCCCAAGAAAGTACAAATAACTAATTTGAAGAACAACCCAGGAATCTTGCCCTTTCGGATGGGGACAGCAAAAATCAAAGTAGCCACCCATACGTTTTTACACTACATCGATTTCAAACCAATATCAGATGAAATCGAAATATTAGCTCAAAATTATAATGTACTAAAATCATCTCTTGCGAACTATAACCTCAATTCTAAATATTTAACATCTCTACACGAATATACTGAACAACACATTGATTATCAGATGAAATCGGTAAAGAAAAAATTTCGATCAGTCTATCCTTTAACGAACAGACAAAAAAGAGGACTAATCAATGGTTTAGGGAATATCATTAAATCTATTTCTGGCAACTTAGATCAAGAAGATGCCGAACGCTATGATGCCGCAATCGAAAAATTGTAAAACAATCAAGAACAAATTGTCAACTCTCTAAATCAGCAAATATCGTTGACCCACAAAATTTTAAAGAATAATAATGAAACATTTTCATTAATGGTTTATAACCAAAATGTAATCAGGGAAAGTACAGAACAACTGAATAACAACAGCACATATTTCCTGTCACTTGTAGACACATACACCCAAATAAAATTCAATTTGGATACACTGCTTTCAATTCTCACAAGTATTGAAAATGCTATATCATTTGCTAAGCTTGGTACTTTACATCATAGCATAATATCTATCGATGACATGAAATCAATATTCAATTCTCTTCTCGAACATCATTCCAGAGATCAGTTAGTTTACTCAGATACTAAAGACACGTATAAACAATTTGATATAACCCCAGTTGATGCATATTTTTCAAATACCAAACTAGTTTTTGCGCTGCATATCCCCTTAGTCCACCCTGATGTCTTCACCCATTACCACCTCTACTCAATACCCACACAGAATTCCACAACAATTATTCCCAAAAATACCTTTTTCACAATGAGTAACGAACTATTTCAATATGACGCCAGGCCATGTTTTTACCTGAATCCAAACTACCTATGTCAGAATAACTACCTGATTGATGGTACCCAAGAAAGCGATTGCATTTTCTCAATTCTTCAAGTAAAATACAACAAAGCCGAATGCAAAATGGCTAATATAGTTGTAAATAAGCCCCTAATTGAGGAAGTTAGTGAATCCAGTTATATCGCAATTTTCCCTCACGAAGAGAAAGTCCAAACCCGATGTGACGAAACTGACTTTGTGATGCTCAACGGATCATTTCTCATCGAAATCCCATACCAGTGCAGCATCCTAACCTCTGGACAGGGATACACCAACGAAAAAGGCGATGCCAAAGGGAAGCCACTGTTCCTCCCCGAAGTCAAAATACTCAAGCGGATCATGGAAAAAAGCCAACTTCAACTAGATGATATTTCACTAGACCAACTACACGATTTGCAAGTACAAGGGAACCGACTTCAACCATTGCAGATTGAATCCCCGAGGTATTCCAGCCATCATCCTTGGACGATTCCTTTATACATAATCATCATCCTAGGAGTCGTAATATTCAGCCTGAATAAGTTCAGGAAATCCAAGGGAAGGACCAAAGAAGCCACACAACCCTTGCCGTCTTCAGAAGTTTTGTTTGTCCCAACCAAAACTTCATCTAGGAGGGAGGAGTTACGTACCGGTCACCGTCCGCTCCGTACATTCACCCATCCAGGAAGCGCTGACTCAGCAGAATCATATATCTTACAATTCCAGAATTGCTAATTTTATATTTTTACATTCACAATGCGAAATGGAATTTTATTCAGTCTTGACGTAATCTTTGAAGTACAAACTTGTCTAAATAAATAATTTTCGTGTTTTTAAAAACGTTATTTGTTATTTGAAATACGTATTTCTCTGGTGTCGGGTTTTGAATCTATACTTACGTGAAAATGAGGTTGACTATGATTTTGACATTTTGAGCATTTCTACAACAATAGCACAGAGCAACCATAAAGCTGTCCTGATGAGTGGGAAACCACGAAACAGCTGTCGACAGATGATGGTGGCTCTCGGAATCCAAACATAAATTGTACATAAATTGATAGAAGTTCAACGGGATGTGATATATCTTTCGGATATTGGGTTGGCACGAGCATGTGCATGACAATACAACAAGGAAAATACATGATGGATAACAGAATTTTTCCCTAATCAAAAAACATTATCAAATACGAATTAGAAGGAGATTCTTACCAATAACCAATAAAATTAAATTATTTCTGGACCGATATCCATGTCCTCTGGAAGCATTCTATTTGCAGCATCTCCTATGGAATCTAAAAGACGATTGGATGGAAAATGTATGTTTTCTTGATATCTAGCGTACCCCAAAAACCATATCACGCTAGCGACCTGCGCACAAGTTCCTAAAGTCCTAGCACCGGACTTACAAGTACAATAATACCCCGTAATGGGGAGAGCAGGATCTTCTAGATTTTCGTCACCTCTTTCAGTGAAAACAACCCAAAGCATGTGTTTAGCAGCATTCCTGAACCGAGAAAATATTCTGAATCTTAGGAAATTGGGTTCCCCATGTAACTCATCGACTTCTAAAATGTTGTCTACTTCACCATCTCTACGAGTATATAACGCAGCCAAGTGTAAATGATATGTTCCAGTAAGTAATTTTAAATATTCAATATCAAGGCGAGGAAACGATTGTATATGATATTGATTTAAACGAATCCATCGACCATTCCTAGTTCGGAGGTTTTCAGCTTCAACTCGTGCCTGAACAATGTTGACATCATCGGAATCAACCAACATTTGTGTGGCCGTATCCAACGTTCCAGGTATATTTATCAATGGATGGAATTTATTTATAAGAGCACCAGCAATCAGGTAATAGTCATGTAGCTTCGCAGCATGTATTGCTTTTATGGGTTGACGAAAAAATTTTAAAATTGACTTAAAATGTCCATTTCTAGCTTCAACAATCCATCTAGTAGTGGTTATTAAACGTGCCTGATTGGCTTCATTTGTCGTTAATTGCCTTTGATTCGGCAGAAGAAATTCAAATCAACTTGTAATTCGTGATTCAGAACACTTGCATCATTATTCCTAGTATCTGCGAAGTACGGCCCGTTGATTGCTAAGATATATCCATCGGGGGCAACTATGATCTCTGGTTTGACCAAGTGTTCATTCTTGTGGAAACAGTATGATTGCCTCAATACCCGGAAGTTACTGCTCTTTTCTATTTTATTGTAGGTACAATATATATAAACTATTGCTTTGGGAATATCTGGTGTGGGATTGTACAGTTGATTCGTATAAGGGGATACATGACAGTTAATATAATTTTCTCTTGTTATTGAATTAAATCCAATATTGTTCGGTACGAACCTTTGTAAAAGAGATAATCTCACATTAGAAATAATGAAGCTTGCTGTTTGTCGAGAAGGATAACTGAACAATATTTTCAAAAACTCATCTGAAACTCCATGTTTCATTTTGATCAAAAATGTCAGCAAATGTTTTCTTTCGACATTTCTTCTCTTGCCACCTTGTTCAACAATATCACAAAATTCTAGTAATTGTCGAAAATGATTTTTTGAGATTGATGTCAGATACTTAAATTCGTCTTCAGTGAAACAATTGATATCCTCCCAGTTACGGAGTGGCCTGTTTCTATTAGCAAATGTCCTCATTCTTTGAAGAAAATGTTGAAGATTGGAAATTATGTATGGTTTATTCACAAAATTCAAACCTCCATGCAAGTAATTTGGAAGGAAACCTTGATGATCAAGATGGTTACCACAAATTCTCAAGAAATCTGGGACATAGATATCAGAAGCAACAAAAATATCCACTCTACATTCTAAAGAAAGTCTTTGAATATTTTGACGAGCATTACAAATAATGCACGCACGACTTGATACGCGGGACAACACATTGAGACGAAGGCAATTCGGGTTATTTTCCATAGCAATAATGTCATTCATTACTGTGTTATTACAATTGAAACATATTTTTGTATCATCCTGAATATCAATAGGTGGATTTCCCGCAGTTTGTCTTCGATATGTTGCAATTTGCAAAACATCAATATTATCTCCTCTATTCAAACACATTGAGAGTCTAGGAATAACATTTCGGTCACAAACATAACAACTCACTCTATTTGCGAAGGCCATATTGTTCAGCAAAGTTCAACAAACACTGAAAATCACATAAACTTGAACAGTAAAAAAGAAACTTCAATTAGTCCAATAAACCAAAAAGAGTTTTCGGGCTTTATGACAACAAGGAAACGACTATTGACATAAGAATTTTGTTGATTTTATCCTCTTTGAATTGTTCTCCATGCCTACTATGAAATAAGAGGAATATATTAATAAGTAGGTATTCGAAGATGATTCAGATGATGTTTCAAATACAAGAAAAAGAAAGAGAAACGTTCTCTGAAAGGGGGTATATACTATATACAAACATATATACGATTCGAAGATACAAGAACATAATTGAAACATAAAACGTTAATTTGGTGTAAAAATATGCCGAGAATTTGATTTAATATATATCTATATAAGCCGATAGAAATAATTACATACAAATTATGATTTTTTTCTGATTTATCCTATGTGGTATTTTCGTTATGTGACAAATTCATGAGATATTCATATCCAAATCTTTTTGTAGTACAGGGCGATTTCCTTTGATAATAATGCTATTTTGAGACTTTCACTATTATATTGTTTTATAGAGTGAAAATTCGAAAAAACGAACTTCTGCGGATGTAATAAGTATAATATAACTTCTGAGAAACACTAAGCATGAAAAAATAACTTTTCCATTGAATCGCCTACTAGACGATGCTGATGCAGATAATAATTCGAGTTATGGCTTTTTTTCGAGGGATACGGTACGCTATTGTACGATATAATAACTGATCACAATTTTATTGAAATATTTTTATTTCGAGTAAAAGCGGCCGGACGAGGAAGAACGACAGCAAACCCGCCGAAACCTGGAGTGAAAATACATTTTTCGCCTTGTATATGAAAAACCCGTCATAGGATTCCGCTGAAAATTTTGTACAATATGGATGAAAGTATTTCGAGTTCTCCCATGAAAAAATATCGCTATCTTTTCGGACTCCCTTATGAGATATAGGGTGATTTAAAAAATCAAGGTTTTTATTTATTAAAGTATAACTAATTTTTCAAATTGATATCATTCGACTCTGTATACGATGGAACATATCATTTAACATTCTTCAAGTGAATTTTGTCATTTTAGGTTGGTTTATTACTACAAGGTGTCCCAAAAAACAAAATTCGTTATGTTTCCATATTTGTGAATCACCTTGTATGAATTGTATCATCTGTGATGCTAGATGAAATGAATTTATAATATTATGTGATAATTCTACCTTTTCTCGCATTTTCTCTTTATAAAACAACTAAATTATGAAAGTCTCAAAATAGCATTGTTTTCAAGTGAAATCGCCCTGTACTACGAAAAGATTTGGAAATGAATTTCTCATGAATTCATCATACACGGATGTGATGATGATCCCACAAAAGATAAATCCGAACTAAATCGTAACTTGGCAGATACAGAGTGATGAAAAGTGAATGTTTCTCATATTCAACACCCTGTATCTCGAAAACTAGTCATAGGATCGTGTTGCGCCCGTTGAAACATTTCATCGGAATGATCAATTCTACAACATATCAAAAATTCAACAAATTTGACGGAGAGCCATTTTCCCATATAAGGTGTGCGCGGTCCTTTGCATTTACGAAAATTGCGGCAGATAATCGTCTAAATGGTCGTTCTATTGTTTTGGGTTTACTAATAGAAGGAAATTCGAAATGTTGAGTTGTTTTTGACCCATTCGTGATCTTGTTTTGTCGTACACTTTGTTTGGTACACTTGCTGTTGACACAGTTCAAGAAAAAAAAGTGTCTATCTACTTATTGTAGTACGTACTTGTGGCATCTAGAACAAAAAAAAACAGTGACCCCAATAATAATCAATGAATTTTGTTTTTATCAAAGCGATTTTAGTAATCATTTATGTTTTAATATTTCCAATATCAAATTTATCAACTATTGAGTACGGCGTGCTCAAAATTACCAATAATCTTGATCAATGAGTTTTTTTCATCTGTCGCAATGCAAAGGAAATAATTAGTTATTATTATAAATGACTGGTAAAATTTAACAATTATTTTATTATACTATATAATGACCAATCAAATTGAAATTATGGAATAATTGCATTACGTAATGCTTCTATCAATGAATTTTATGTTTTGGGTATTAATTAACATACAGAAACTACAAATATGAGTCGACGAAAATATATATACTAATGAAAATATACCACTTTATTTTGAATATCAGTTTCGAAGAGAAAAGCACTTGTGCATGCATTTTGAATTCGTGCACAGTTTTTCCAAAAATTATCGGATATTTTCGTTGCACTTGTTACGTAACTACTGAAAATTCGGCATATACATTTGTCTAGTTAAGCACATCTTTTTATTTTGTGAAGAATTTCAAAAACCTTTAGTACTTTGCCGTAGTAACTTTTTCTAGACTATCCAAATAAGCGAATAATTTTTTTTTATAAAGTATCGTACAATTGCAATATGAAAAAATGCAAAAAACTGTAATATTTGAAAATAAAAAGTTGAGTGTGGGATATCATTTTTATTCACTTATTTGAATAGTCTACAGAAAGTTACTATGGCGAAGTGTCGAAAGTTTTGAGAAACCTTTAGGGAATAAAATAATATAGGTAAACGAAGATTTTCAAAATTCTCGATTTTTCTTGTATAACTCCAGTACTAAAAATGCTGGATCAGATTTTTTCATCAAGAAGAATAAAGTATATTTTTGAAGATTCGATAAAGAAAATTAAAATCTTATATTTGCTTTCAAGTAAGGAATCTACTAGGAAACTATTTGATTATTTTGATAGTGATAGTGAAAATATTGCCATTTCGTTCATACCTAAGCATATTATCAGTTATTTGCACTGAGGTCATAAAAAAAGTAGCATAACTTAGAAAGTTACCCACCTAGACTCACCATTGAAATTGAGCGAATTATTAACTCAATCAAATTCATACCCTGACGTATTCACAAACATATACCCCTACCAAAATTCATTCCCAAAACTCATTTGAGAATGAAATAGACCCAGAATGAATAATAGCGATGATTTAGATATACTTAATTGGAAACTATTACATACTTTTCGATATACTGGAAAATATTAACGATCATACCGCAACAAGAAATTCACTCATTCAGGATGATAATTTGTAATATCGTCATATATTTCAAGAACAGAATTCTTCATGCCACAATCTTGTTGCTTTTTTTTGATGAAATTTTATAATCAGACTAAGGCTGTTTTTATTTATTTTTCACGTGTGGGAACTTTATAGATAGACCTTTCACAATCCTCACATCATCAGCTGTTACTCTCCAAAAGTCCACCAATGACACGATGGATAATTTCTTATAACTAGATGTTTGGCCCAATGGATACATTTTATTTGAATCGAATATAAGTCTCTATATCTCATTTAAAGAGTGTTCAACAAAACTCGAGTCTCGTGTATAGATAAAAACGACTCAAGAAATTGAAATATTGTCAGCATATCCTAATTATTTTCGCTGTATTTATTACGGACTGTTTTTTTTTACTCTATGTTATCCTATAATTGGATTTGTTTCTGGCCAGATGGTCTGTGCCCTTTAAATAAACAAAAATTACCGAGTTAGGATTATGTTATACTTTCATCAGGTGCTTCGTTTGTAAAAAAATTACCAAGAAGTGTCTCCTCCTATCATAGTGTTTCAGAAATGTGATCAAAATATTATTATATTTATTAATCGATCTAAAGAATAATCAAAGTAATATATGACCAGAAAATAGCATAATTATGACTTCAGTCTGTAACCTGGGAAGTGATTTGGATGGGACATACCAGGCGTGGGAGGAGTGCTACCTCTGGAAACATCGTTACCAGCGGCCCCTATATTAGAGCTCGAACTTGTTTTACTTGAATAAAGTTTGGTTGTTCTGGTCTGGACCTGCTGTAATCTCAGGTTTTCCAACTTCACAGGAGAGGGAATGAAGCCTATGTCGCACCCTTCTTTCACCAATCGACCGATCCACCAGTTGTTGTCGTACTTTTCCTGAGGAATAAGAATAATATTAATTCATTGTGAGTTACAATGGTCCACCTATGTTTTTATAATTTGACGAACATCATGACGTAAAGAACACGCGTTTGTGTTTGTATTTTTAAAATAACTTTTGTTTTATATTGAACAATCAATGTTTCATGTATTTCATGTATATTTGATATTAGGTCTATTTTTTGTTTTTATTTATGTTTCTCTTTTTTATATAGGTACTATTCAGAATACTATATGCTTGCTCTTGATTGACAATTTTCTATATGATGCTGTAGTGTATTGTCCACAGAAATAAACGATCTCATCTTACTCACACTCACACTAGCTCAATTACTTTCTGAAATTTTTTTGGAGTCTCAAATATTTAAAAAATTAACGCAAGTCGCACAACGACGAAGAGTAATTTGTAACAAAAAAAATAAATTCAATCTGTTCATAACCAATATCAGAAATCTGGGACGAAGGGACTCCAAAGGGCTTGCAGTGTAAATTTTTTATAGTTTAACATGAGCTGCATGGAGAGGAGGGAAGATATATTCTGTCTGTATCCGATATTTCAAAAACGGAAGTGATCATTTGTGAACCCGAACAGGTCGGATAGAGTATAATCCAATATTCTCTAAAATTAGACAAGGTAGTTGGAGTCAGATAGTAAAGGTTTTGATTGAAAATTTCGACAATCCACAGATGATGTGTACCGTTCGCTTATTGAAGAAGTTGATTGAAATAAATTGAAAGTAAAAAAACCTTTCAAGAACAAGCTAAAGAGAATAAAATAAACTTTCAACTATCAACTTATAACGTCATTACACAATTCATATGATATACAAGCTTGACGCGAGATTTAAGTACTCGTAATGACTTTGTTTAAAAATTTTAAAAATCAAAATCAATTTTATGAAGATATTGAATTTACTTGTTTATCTACTCAGGTGAATCTCGCGACAAGCTTTTATATCATATAAATTGTGAAGTTACGTTATAAGTTGATAGAAAAAGTTTTGAAGGAAAATTTTATCAGATTTTTTTTTATTTTCTGGTAATTTTTTACTTTTCAGTTATAGTTGTACAGGTTTCTCAGTCCATCTCGCTCAACGCATCACTGTTGCAAGGTTGTTTGCCGATTGATTTCGAACAGTTCAGCTCTTCAATAAGGAGACCTCCTAATCATTTTACTCTACCTAGGGCCACGTGGACTTGATCAGCAGCGAAGAGCTTCGAACCTTAGTTTACAACGGCATGGTCTTCCCTGCATTTTGTGTACTGGGGAGCCTTACATAATATAATTGGCAATATTCTTCGTTCTGCAGTGCCGTATGACTATATTTTGCTGGAAACTGCATAGTCTTGGGTTGAATGAGATGAACACAGTCTTAACACCGACGGATAGTATGTCAGTATCATACATTTGTACTCCCCCGAAGCAGGGCCATATGATTTCTGTAATATATCCAATGGCACAATTCACCAGACCTTTGGAAACATTTACATTGATATGCAACATCACCTTGGCCCTAACGAATATTTCTTACCTTAGGTAGCGACTCCCAAAAACCCAGTACACTAAAATTTCAGACGGATCGGAGTACCCAGACCCAAACCAAGAATTCATGCCAGCCAACAACCATTTATAATAATTGTGATTTTAATATTGGTAATACCTTAGAGTATCTGTAGTAGAGATATGCTTGAAGTACAATTGCGATGAAATTTAAAATGTAGGTATATTTCTTTGAAAAAATAACCAACTTTAGTTACATCAAATGCCAATTCTCAGATGGGTTGTAGTTCACTCTATCATCCTTCGGCAATTTTGGGTCACTAAAGGTGGTTAAAATATTATTCACAAGTAGTAGTAGTATTCAAGGGGAGGCTGTTGTTAAAGCCAAGCAGGTAGGCCCTCATGGACCCTTTTTGCCATTCCCTGCTTTTCTTATGCATGGTGTTCTACCTGCTTATGGTTTCCACCTGCTCTACTCATTCACAAGTAACACGACGTAATTTTGAAGAAATTGTAGTGACCACTATAAAAGGAACAGCTGTGATTTGATAAAGCATACTTATAGACTATAGTGTCAATGTACAACCTTGTCTGAAGCATAGCAACTCAAATCTGATTCTTCCAAGGAAAAATCAACGGAAACATCTAACTTCCTCCAGAATCTTCTTGTTGCCGGAAATCATTTTGAATTAATCCATAATTTCTTTCAAAGTTTATAAATTGAAAAGGATTTTCCCCAAAACAAATTGGTTCAACATCCAAAATTTCTTCTTTAGTGAAAAAATACAAACTCAGTTGACCTGTGGTATTCAAGCTGCCAGGCATCTCTTGGTACTGACCAATGCTTGATTTGATAGTGGAAGGTAGTTTTTTCTTCTGGTATAACGAATCTTTTTATTTTTGGCAGGGATATTTTCTTTTTTTTTTCTTGAAAAACGACAATTCATTAGGAAATCACTTCGAGATCATGATATATCAATTTCATTAAGGTATATTTTGAACTAGATTTTTTCCAATGGCTTCATTGAAGCAGGTCACCTTCTTTGGTATAATAGTATTCTTCCGTTCGCTTCACACCTTGAAAACATCAAATATCTTGAAAACTTGCCACCTTGAAGAAGCAGGAGCCGTATGTTTGAATTTTAACGCGTGCGATATCAATGTTATATCTCTCTTCAATGCGCGGTGTTTGTATCGCTCTGTCACTTCAAACGCATGAAAATTATTTCGCATGAACTCAAACATACGGTCCCAGGTGCGATAAAGCTGCAATTCTGCGAAGAAAGCCGGTTTTTGAGACGATCATGATTATTTCCATGGGTAACATAATAAGTAGTTAAGAAACGCCAACGCCAGGGAGTCCTGAAGTAGAAATATAGAGTGTATATCTGAATATTACCAACTACAAAAATATATTTCCTAAGAATCTCAAAACACTATTAGCTCTTGGATAATTGAACCACGGACGTTCATGGAGACGAAAGAAATGATCACGAAGAATATCTCTATTTTCCTGTAAATGCCATAAGTAAGCAACCGCTTGGATATTGGCTAAACAAGAGTCATGGGATTTTCGAAAAAACGATCCAAGGTCGCTCAGGAAGTAGTTACTCACTCAACACTCGAATGCGCATTCGACTCATCTGACCTTTTCAAGTCTCTGGGTCCTGATCTCATCATGTGTGCTACTGAGAAAACTCTGAATAATAATCGCGGCTGGGAATCATATCAAATATCTTGAAAACGGTATACCAGAGGATAGAGTATAACTACTTCCAACCAAGAAGTCTGATTTGTATCGACGAAACTTATAGTAGTGTATGAGGGGGACAAAATAAGTTAAGGTGTCCCCCTCGACCCCCTTCGAGGGAGCATTTCTCCTCTGTTCTTTCGGAGTTCGGTAACGCGTAGGAGTTTCGGAAAAAGTCGACAGCGAAAAAAAAAGCTTCTATGGGGAGGATGGCTAGGTTCCCCCCTAGCAAAACCAGTCGGTGCTGCCTTAAAACGCACTAAATTCCTACGCAATTTGATAAAAGAGCAGACACATGTAGTGAGGAAAGTGAATAAAGTGGAGGAGTCGTCTGAAGGCAGCACAACCTCCACGTCCATGTTAAGTCTAGTTCATACCCTCGCGAATTTCGCAATTTTTCTGCGAATAAAATGGCTTCCTTTCATGCCAGACCAATCGTTGATGCAGAACCATGTCGGCAGCCATTTTATTCCCTCTTTCTTGGATAAAGTAATTCACCATTCCAAAATGTGGTGTCAACACGCTGGTCAAAGTAAGGAAAAGATTAATTAGTTGAGCGTTAAATGAAGTTTCAAATTGGGTATGGAAAACTACCGAATCGTTAATTACCTCATCGACAAGTAGATATTATATATTCAATCATACTAGTTCTTTCGATAACAAATGCAGCATCTGTGTGATGACAGCATGATCTGAAAATATAAGCAGTGAATAAACTCAACCAAGTACAGATGATGGCCTTCTTGGCTATATGAACGACCCCGGCCAGTGCGATGGAAGTCATGTTAAACCTCTCACCTCTCAATAATAAATTTCACGGAATTATATGGGATAAAAATCTCAATGCGACTTTCGAGAGTACAATATCCCAGATTCGGTTGCATTGACATCAGAATGAATGAAGAAAACCCTATCTTTGAAATGAGGTCAAAATACATGAAACCGGGATACTATTTCAGAAATGGTTCGAGGTCGTTGCGGATAGTCGAGAGTGGAAAGATGGAATAACAAAACACATTCTCAGAGACTTGACCTGATTCACACACGGAACGGAAATATATAATACAGGTCCCAAATTAAGTCTACTCTGCCAAACTGAACAGTATAGAATTCGGGGCTAGATGCAAGCAATATACCCATTCATCCTTGAAAGCAAAACGATACCTTTGTTTGTTGCGCCTGCAGGATAATTGAAAGATGGTACGGTGAAGCAGGACTCTCAGTAAATCCGACAGAGAGGATCTCATTCACTAAACGAAAGAAAAAATACGGGTTCAGGCCACCCATCGCGTTTGGCCAAGAGGTTAAAAGCCTAGGGGTGTTCCTTGACTCCAAACTTCCATTAACGCTGTATGTAGATAGGATTATTCAGAGATTATGCTCTGGTTGTATACGGCAGTCGTAAGACGAGCGTTCCAATATATGTCAGCAGATGCACAGAGCAATACCGGAAGCTTGGTAAAATTCAGAGGTTGGCCTGTTGCTAATTCCGGGTGCTATGAGAACAACACCAACCGCGGTATTGGAGGTACTACTGAGGTTAAAGCCGCCTTTATTCTGGATTAAGAAAAAGGCAACGTCTGCACATTTGAGGATCCGGGACTGGGCTATTCCATTCGTGGCAACGATCTGAAGGTAATGAAGAGTAATTTATTATAGAAGACATAGGGAGTGATAACCGGTGAAAAACTCAGTAGGTAGTCGAATATATCTGTTGTGACTCACGCTACAGTTCTGTTCCTTGTTCACATCAATATCAGAGATTATCACGGAGACATAGACTTCTAAGTTGATTAGAACGCTATAATATTCATGTTGAATAGATATTGTATTATAGTATGGGGTGGTATTTTCAACAATACATTGCATCACTTGCGAACGGCACCGAACTCGCTGCTCAGAATAATATTGACAAAAATTTGCGCTTCTTAAAGGAGAAACGTTTTAAATGTAAGATATCTGTACAGCTCTAGTGTTTGATATGGATGTTATCATGTCAAACATTAACTATAGAACTAACTCACCCAGGCCTTCAGGCACTAAAAACTCAAATATCCAATTACCAATTTACAGAATGAGTAATAAGTGGATATTAATTTTTTTCTGTGACCCGAAACTTTACTACACCCTTCCAATGAACCTGAAGAATATCAATCAATGAATTCAAAAATATCCTCAAAGAACATTTTAACGAGAATTCGATATTTATTAATACTTTTAAAAAGAAAGTATAAATTCGTTTTCAACGTTGACGGCCTCGAAAAACCTTTCGTTGCTATTTCTTCCCTACATCCCGTCTCCTTTGTATTGAATGTATTAACAATTGATTTTGTTGGAATTAATCACAAATTGTCAATTATATTATGTATTGTACATTTATTTTTTCTCCATGTATGATGAGTTAAAAACGGACTGAAGAAATGTGAATTTTGTGACTGAAGTTAAAAATGTTTTAGCGAATGTTTCCTACGATTCAAGCACCATTCCATATTATAAAATATCAAGTGTTATAGTAGATTACATTGGCACGCTAATCTTAATGGACTTTCCTTCATATTTCCTGGAAATAGATGAGCGTGACCCGACAAAAAATGGTGCAGCGAAATGAGCTCATTATCAGATCCATGCATCGCAGTAGGTGCAATCTCATTTGAATCCACACGAAATTATTGACCCAATATTTAAAAGCGCCTAAATAGGTTGAATTATTGAATATTGTGAAGAAATGGCTGGTTATACGGAAGAAATCTTTATATTTTACACGTTAGAGAGGATGTTTATCAAATTATACATAAATTGTGTTCATTCAAAAAAATATAGGAAAATTGCAAAAATCATGTGTACGAAAAATACAGCTGTGTATCAACTATAAATTAATTCTTGTGTAGGTTTTGAAACGTGTTATTATCTATATTTATAACTGAACCAGTTTGAGCTTTCAAATTGTTTATAGAAGTTTTCTGTGTTTTAATTGTTATAATGCATTGTCATCTCTGAACGATATTATTGATTTGACACCATTCATGGCAGCGTAAATTTCGACGTTAAAATTGCATTTTTCATCAACTATATGTCAACTCCTCTTTATCGAGCAGGTATTCGTAGGTAAGTAAAGATGAGAAGAGACAATTAAAAACAAATTGGTTTTTTAGATTCAGTTTTCAAAAAATAAAACCCTCAAATGCTCTTGGGTTTTATTCAGAACATAAATCTCCGAATTTAACTCGATAAAATTTCAAACAAAATCGTTTTCGTTGAAATTGAAAATTTTATTCGCTGATAAATGAGGTCTTTTTTGTAATATTACCCCCAAAAAATCCTTTCAGGTTAATTGGGAATCCCTAAGAAAAATACTGAAGTATGTATCCAGCGCCATCTCTGGGTCCCAGAAAAGCATTCTGACTGCGTGTCGACTTCAATATGAAGCCAAGAACATCATGAAGAGGGACGACACTACTTGACGGAAGATCATTAAACTAATTGAGAAAAATGGTGGATTACGTAATCCAAATCTTCGGCAAAAAACCTATTCAAAAGGTATTGTCGTCGGCAAGTATCCAACAGAAAACAACTACTGCTCCCTGCGACCTATGAATCATATCTGTTTAATACTTGTCATATTGAAGTCAACACGCAGTCGGCATGCTTTTCTGGAACCCAGAGATGGCGCTGAATACATACTTCAGTATTTGTCTCAGGGATTTCCAATTAGGCAGAAAGGATTTTGCGGTTCAATTGGGTCGAACTAGACTCCGCTGATGTAGGTGTTCCCCTAATTGAATTGAAAAACAAATTCAGCTTTGATATTTGAAAGGCGTTGTAAAGTAGTTCTTGTAGAAAACTTTGCCAAGTATTAAACAGATATAATTCAACGGTCGTAGGAGGCAGTTGTTGTTTTCTGTTGGATACTTGCCGACGACAATACCTATTTTATAGTTTTTTTGCGGAATATTTGAATTAGAAATCCACTATTTTTCTCAATTAGTTCAATGGTCTTCCGTCAAGTACTGTCGCTCCTCTTCATGATGATAATTTATTAGATCGAATGCCTGATAGGTAGTATATGACAAAAGACAATCTACACTAGAGATACAAATAGAAAATACAGAATTCAAATGGAAATATACGATGCAAGTACGAAGACAAGTTAAAATGTTAGAATTTTGTTACAGTACTGAATTTCCCATCAGTCCAATCATTATTATCTTGCATTTGAAGTAGTTCTGTGGAAAACGTTTCTTGTATATGTGGTGTTAAATCGCCGTGTTTCGTTCAAGGAATGACTTTTGTAATTACATGAATTATAAAATATTTAGAGGCTCATTATAGATACAAATATATGGTTTCTTACCTTTATATGTAAAAAATCTCTAATTTCGAAGGAAATAGCGTAACCGTGGACTGGTGAGTCGTCGTCTAGTGACCCGTCATATGCTACGTTGGTTCTAACAGCAAATGCTACCGGCTTTGTCTGAAAAATACAATAAAAGTTAGTAATAAGTTGATTCTGGAATTGTACTTTCGAAATCTCTATAACCCATATTTCTTCTGTTCTACAATTTTCTTCTCGGAGCTTAAATATATTACTATAGAGCGGATACTTCAAATTGGGATAAATTCAGTAGAATGTTTGAAAAAATATTTTATCATGATATCGCATACTTTAGGTATGTATTTATGAAACCTGTGATTTCCAAAAAATTGGTGATACCGAGTTTGTGAGATACTTGGACAACACAATGTGAACGTCAACATTCAATCAAGTGGTTGCCGTCATAGGCCAAGGAGAAGTCATGTACCCACTCATGACAGGTTCAAAAATATGTGAATAGTCTATTTAATATTGCTATACCTCTGGATACATCTATTTGGTAGTATTTGGTAGGTAATTGTTATATTTTTGTTAGCCAGTTTCCATTCAGTTAGATCAAGATCACTCAATGATGATCTTCTGAAGTTGGTAACAGGTGCATGGATAACCAGAGAAGCTAACTTTCCGAGATTTTCTGGAAATCTTTTATGTTCTGAAGTAACTCCCATTTCGGCAAAGAAAAATATAAATCACACACTGCACAAGAAAAAACACAAACATATAATCTATCACAGTAGAAGAGTTTAGAGGCAAACTACTCAAATTCAAAACAAAAATGAAAATGAAGTGAGAAATAATGCGAGCGCCGAAAGGCACTTGGAGTCATTAGAAAAAACCCTGACACGGATGCCATCTTTCACTTTTATGTCAATTCTGTCATATTTGACGCCGTTGTTTCTAGCATTACTTAACACCTTTCTACTTCATGATATTGGTTGCTTGGGAATAATATGTCAAATCTATTGCTCTGCTTTATGCTCCTAAGTTCCGGTATTGGCTCGTGACATAAAAAAGTAACCAAAGAATGTCTGCGCTATTAACTGGTACTTTCATTGCATTTTTGGAAACGTATGATGTAGCAATGAATACGCTGAAGTTTTATCCCATTACCAAACTACTATTTTTATTCAACACATCGACCGGTGTTTCAATCACTAAATAACCATCTTGTGGAGAAAGATTAAAAGTAATATAACTGTTAAAAACCGAACCCAAATGTAAATAAATAATCTACTGTATTAAATATAAGTATTAATAAAATAGAATGAATAAATTAGTTTTCTAAGGTAAATGGAACAAAATATTTTTTCTAACTGCGATGAAAATAACCGGAGGTCCATTAAAATTGAGGGACAGCAAATGATGAAACATCACATTACTGGCACTAGTTTCTCTTCTGATCTTCTTTTAATGTACAAAACAAATCAAAGTACCAGGTGGGCCTTTTGGAAAAATTTCCATCGGTTAATTTTTCTGTAAACACTCGTTGAGTGTACCCAAAGGCATAGCCTGTGCGGGTAGAGGACGGCTATTATTATTATTTGCCGAGGCGCTTCGGGGTGACTTACTGATGTTTTAGGTGATGTATTCACTTTTCAGCTGTAGGAAAACCCGGAAAACCTACAGCACCACCTCGGGTGGTCCGTGTGCCCTCCAAGCTAGCAGTAGACGAGATTGGCATCTAGACAACTCACAATACACTTGCTTTTCAACAAGGCATGCGGCCGCCTATCGATCCGATATAAAGTAGTTGAGAAAAATTCTCGTACCTACATCGGATTCGAACCGACTATCGCTATGCTGGAGTTTCGAACGGCGTGTGCATTAGACCGCTGATCCACCGACCACCTCATATGCAGATAGACACACCCGTGTTCGATCATCATTTGGTAGTTGTTACAGAAAGTATTGCAAACTATTTTCTTGCAGAAAAACTCTGCCAGGCGTTGGGCTGGAATGATTCGGCAGTCATATGGGGTTGTTGAATTATTTTCCATTCGACGTTTGCCGACACCCTATTATATAGGGAATAAGAGAAATGCTCGATTATTTTTAATACATTTTCATTTTGTGAAATAATGAATACTTTGATTTAATGGCTTCGCATCAAAAGCCATGAAGTTTAAAATGCGATCCGGCTGTCGCGACTCCCGCTTCTAAATGATATTTAACGGTTTTCGAAAATATGCGTCTCTAGCATATCTGCTAATAATAGATTTGCGAAATAATTCATTGATACTACATCGAGAAAACCATGGAGTTTTCATGCGTACTTTTTTATAAGTTTATATGGTTGCCCTCTAATTACTTAATTCAATAAGTGGATAATTGATTCAACTTATAGGATTTGAAGCTCTTCATTCCATATTGAACGTAAGAGTATGATGGCTAATTGAATAAACAGATTAATCTTTCTTTAGTTATGAAGACAAACAAATTGGAATAATTTTAGAAGGTACAAAAATTATACTAATTCATATAAAAGTCAAAAGTATCAAGGAAACAGCACAGTTAGCTAGACAAATGATTCAATCCATACGAAAGAACACCAGTACGAAATAAGCCAATTTCTGCACACGAGTTGTACTTTATACTCTTCCTATGACCACATGGGGAAGTAACTGTATAGTTACACGGAAAGAGGCTTCTATCACAAGCGTGCCAAATATTTTCCGCACAGGCGCGGAATAGTTATTATCCTAACAAGTACGGAAAGAGTACCATTCCCGCATGAGACTGCCGTTACCCGAACGACGCAAAGCGGAGTTCGGGTAAGCAGTCGACTGCGGGATAGTACCATTCCGTATGAGTTAGGATGAAGATTTTTTCTACAAGCGCATTGAAACATCTTATGTAGCGCTCTTGAACAAACTTTCTCGTGCGGGAAAAATTATTCCCGCACTAGTGCGGAAAAAACTCACTTGAAGTGATCTTAGCGTGCGGGAAAATTTTTCCCGCACCGGTGCGGGAATATTTGCCCACACTAGTGCGGGAATATTTTTCCCGCACTAGTGCGGGAATATGACACCTCTCAAACTAAATTGCGTGCGGGAATAGGGCGGAACACGCACGCTTGTAGGAAATAGTTATTATCCTAACAAGTACAGAAAGAGTACCATTCCCGCATGAGACTGCCGTTACCCGAACGACGCAAAGCGGAGTTCGGGTAAGCAGTCGAGTGCGGGAGAGTACCTTTCCGTATGAGTTAGGATCAAGATTTTTTCTACAAGCACTTAAAAAAAATTATGTAACGCTTTCGAACAAACTTTCGCGTGCGGGAAAACTTTTTCCCGCACTAGTGCGGGAAAAACTCACTTGAAGTGACATTAGCGTACGGGAAATTTTTTCCCGCACTAGTGCGGGAATATGACACCTCTCAAACTAAATTGCGTGTGGGAATAGGGCGGAACACGCAGGCTTGTAGAAAATAGTTATTATCCTAACAAGTACGGAAAGAGTACCATTCCCGCATGAGACTGCCGTTACCCGAACAACGCAAAGCGGAGTTCGGGTAAGCAGTTGAGTGCGGTATAGTACCTTTCCGTATGAGTAAGGATCAAGATTTTTTCTACAAGAGCATTGAAACATCTTATGTGATGCTCTTGAACAAACTTTCACGTGCGGGAAAAATTATTACCGCACTAGTGCGGGAAAATTTTTCCCGCACTAGTGCGGGAATATGACACCTCTCAAACTAAATTGCGTGCGGGAATAGGGCGGAACACGCACGCTTGTAGAAAAAATAACTTTCCGCACGCTCCGTTAGCTTAGTTCGTTAAGCAGCGGGACATATAAATGGCAGTATTACCCGGATTGTCTAAAGAAAGCAGTGGTTATTCCTATCCTGAAGCCGGCAAGGATGGCCACCAACTCGACAGCTACCGCCCGATCTCACTATTGAGCGTGGTTGCCACGGCAGTGGAGAAGATTCTCCTTAAAGTTTGATATCCCTCTAGGAGCATCTCAAAATGATCTCCGCTGAGCAATTCGGCTTTCGTGCAGGTCACAGCACGACTTCGCAGATTGTCCGAAATGTTCACGAGGTGAAAGAGGCGGCTCATCGAGGACAAAATACCGTAATGGTCCTTTTGGACATGCAAAAAACCTTTGACTTCGTGTGGGTGGAAGGTCAAATTTGCAAAATGCTGATATCAGGTATGCCTTCATACATGGCAAGGCTGGTGAATTTGTACCTGACTAATCGAACTTTTGCGGTGGGGGTTAACAGCACAAGATCCGCAGAGTTTTCGATCGAAGCAGGTTTCCCGCAGGGGTTCAGTCTATCCCCGCATTTGTACTCCTTGCCTACATATGATTTTCCTATGTGCGAGAGAACGAAGACGGCTATATATGCGGATGATACCGCGATATACGCCCAATCGTTCTCAAGCGTCGCAGCTGCTATGCAGGTCCAATCTCGGTTGGACAGGAAAATCATACCGTATCTCCAGGAGAACAAATTTGTGGTAAACCCGGCTAAGTCCGAGGCAATCAATTTCTCGAAGAAATTTAAGTTTTCTAAAGTTCTTCAGAAGTTGGAGGTTAAGGGCAAAGCCTTGGATGTCCGTACCAATGTGCGATACCTGTGGGTAGAGATTGACAAGCGTACAACATGGCACAAGCATATTAACTAGGATATACAGAGGGCCGCGGCAGCGGTAAAACGCACCTACCCCCTGATAGCCAGAGGTTTACATATGAAGCTTGAGGCCAAAATGATGGTATATAAGCACATCATACGGCCGGCGAGCATATACGTAAACTGCAGACGCACAAGGATGGCCAAACAATTCGCAAATGTTCGGCTAGGATCGGACTAGTTGCTCGCTCTAGGCGCGTAAACTGGAGATTCGATTTTACACGTCTGCAATTTGCATTAGGTGTTTGGGCATGTAACAAAATTGATATAGACAATGGAAAATATAGTGCCGCAGAAGGTTATGAATATAATTATCTAAACCAAAGCAGTTTTAGAACCAAACTACAATCTAAAGAAGTAAAGGTGAGTTTTATATTTTATTTGCATAAATTAGTGAACAGTAAACAGATATGGGACGAGGTGTTTTTTTATACACATGGCAGCCATTTTAAATCATAAGGGTCTGCACAGAGAAATTTAACATCGCCTTGAAGTTTTTTTTTTAAATATCTCCATGATGATTAATTTTACCGTAACTTCTAACTGAATCTAAAAATAAAACGCATTTAAAAGGCGCCTCCTGAGATTTTTTTTTGTAATCATTGTCTTCATAAAGCATTTCAAAATTTATTGAAAATGCTTATACAGCATAGAACAAAAATAAGAAAACGGCGAAATATCACAGGTAGATACCGCTTACCTAAATTTAATGAAATTTTGTACAGTTCAGTATGAAACTATAACGGATCCTATAGCGAGTTTAGCATTGCTTCCATTTACCGTGTTTCTGATAGGTATAAAAGGAAAATTGACTATTTTTATTGAAACACGCTGTATTTTATTACATACATTTTTGGATTCTACGCAAGATTCTAGGCAGATTTTGTGTATCATGTCTTATACCTAAATTTAACTGTTTACAAGTTACTTACCTAAAACCAGCATTTACCAACTTTATCCCATTACAGTGACAAAACGATTGCTATCTGATGATGGTGGCACCAACAAGGTACCATGGGTACCGTTTTCAACCGTTTTGTCACTGTAATGGAATGAAGTTAGTAAAATCGCTATTGGATCCGATATAAATTCATACTCAAGGGTACAAAATTCAAGTACCAGTGATGTTTTTCCGTATCCTTATTTTTGATAAATTGGCTAAGGCTTTCGCGGCCGAAATTTCCACTATCACTATTTTGATTCGGGTTTAAAGGCTGTCGTGATTTGGAATAGTTTCCTAACGTTTCGCTGGGGTGACTGGCTAGCTTCCTCAAAGGCCTGTTAATCTTCGGTCTTCATCGGAGAAGCAAAAAAGAGCACCACACAAATTGCAACTGTGTGTGTATTAATATTGGTCTAGGTAACAATAAATTTAGGTTAAAGTGATTTTTGCAAATGTTAATTTGTCACGATGTTAATTTACATATAAGCAAAAAAAAATTGGTTGTATACTGTGTCTCACTTACATTTCTATGAACAGTATAAACTGTAGACGTACCAGCATAAACTACGTCTGCCCTTTACCAGTTGCCCAACCTCAGTAAACTGCAGACGTATAAGGACTATCTACGTCTCCAATTTACTGCTATTTTAATTGGTCCGATAGATCTCAAAAATCCGAATCGTTCAGCTATGCCTTATGCGTCTTCAGTATACGTATATGCGACCGGCGATGTTGTACGCTCGCCCAGCGTTCTGCAGCCTGTCCAAGACTCCGTTTATGAGACTGGACAGGATGCAGAACAAAGTACTTCGTATCATCACTAACAGCGATAGATACATTCGTTTGGATGCGCTGCGCGCCCTTGCTGGCGTCGACTTCATCCCGACATATGTTAGAAACCTGTCAGATAAATTCTACAGGTTCCACCTCCCCAAAAGTTTGTTAACCAGAGACCTTACCAGGCTCAGAATACATGATAATCAACTCCGCAAATACGGCGGGCTGATATATCAATTGTTGGCCATCTTGCAAGAAAGATGGGAGGAACCGGTTCCATAGAGAACCAAGGCGCCGGTCAGAGCTAAAGCGCGAAGTACTTCAACCCTTTTTTTTGCATCATCCTTTTCCGGGAGAGCACGATAACAACCACATCTGATCAAACTCAGACAAAAGCATTATCTACATTGAATGCAACTCGAACGACATGCATGAGCGTTGCAGGAGGCATGTATCATTCGTACCACCACCACTATGGGTTGAAATGTTCGACCCACCGCCAACACCAGCGGGGTGGGGCTACCAGCAATGGTCGGGGGGAGAGGGAGGCGGCCATTGGTGCGTCCTCCCGAACCTCTCCTCTCCTAAGCCCTCTTCAGGCGAAGATTGAGCTGCAGTGTGCGGGAGTTTTGAATATGTCAAAGCTATTGTAGAATGGAAAGCTTATTATAAAAAATAAAACTTTATTTATTCATTTATATTTCTGACGAGGAATACGCATGTTCGATCCTCGCCCGCGAATACTTTAATTTCATTATGATATTGAAAAAAATTACACTTTTCAAATAGATTGCTTCAAATATTTTGTGTTTAAAATTGATTATTGAAAATAAATGAAGTCAGAATGGTTCTCAGTCGGACTATTCATTAAATTTTCTTGGACATTAGATTGTTAGTAACTTATTGCACTAAGCCAACAAAACATCCACTTTAAAAAATTTTGAATCATCTTAACAAAGCAAGGAATTTTCAAAATGTATGTTCCTTTTCGTTAAATTGTTTCATGTAATTATCTTGCTAAGTATTTATTATACATAAAAAGCAGGCTTTGAACAATTTATGTCAAACGTCAAAAATTATTTTGAGTATGTAGTGAATGTTAGGTTCATTAATTGTACGTGGAGGCAGCAAAAATATTCTCCCTAAAAATCCTACCAACAAAATCTTGAAGCAATCTATTTGAGAAGTGTATTTTTTTCATCATCTTAAAAAAAAAGTTTCCGCGGGCGAGGATCGATCCCGCGTACTCGTCGTCAGAAGTCACGTGTCCCAATCAATCAATCAATCAATCAATAAGGTTTATTTTACATAGTGAATCGGTCGATTCTACACATACATTGACATATTCATAACTCCAGCACAGTCAGCTCAATACTTCGCCCGAGAAGGGTTCAGGAGAGGAGAGGTCCGGGAGGACGCACTGGGAGCCACCTCCCACCATTGCTGGCCGAGGGCAGGGGGAGCTCTTGTGCGAAGGGGTACACAGGGTCCAGGCAAAGGGGCGCTGGCATCCGCCTCCGCTGATGTTGGCGGTAGGTCGAACATTTCAACATATAGTGGTGGTGATTCGGAATCCATGCCTCCTGCAAAGCGTATGCATCTCGTTCGTTAGCATTCAATGTAGATACTGCTTCGTGTGAATTTTGGTCAGAGGTGGTTATTTCGTGTAAACCCCGGAAAAGGCTGAAGCAAAAACCGGGTCGAGGTACTTCGCTCACTTTATAAAGGCGACTTGGTTCCCTATGGAACCGGTTCTTCCCATCTTTCTTGAAAGATGGTCAATGATTGCGGGGCTGATTATCATGTATTCTGAGCCTGGTAAGGTCTCTAGTTAGCGAACTATTTGGGGAGATGGAACCTGTAGAATTTATCTGACAGGTTTCTAATATATGTCAGGATAGTGTGCAGCGCATCCAGACGAATGTATCTATTGCTATTAGTGATGATACGAACTACTTTGTTCTGCATCCTATCCAATCTCATAAACGGAGTCTTGGGCAGGCCGCAGAACGCTGGGCAAGCGTTCAACATCGCCGGCCGTATGATTTGTTTATAGACCATCATCTTGGCCTTTAGCTGCATGCGTGAACCTTTGGCTATCAGGAGGTAGGTGCGTTTTACCGCAGCCGCGGCCCTCTGTAAAGCCGAGCTAATTTGATTGTGCCATGTTGTACGCTTGTCGAGCTGTATACCCAGGTATCTCACATTGGTCCGAACTTCCAAAGCCTTGAAAAATTGATGGCTTTGGGCTTGGCCGGGTTTACCACAATTTTGTTCTTCTCGAGATACGGTAGGATTTTCCTGTCCAATCAAGATTGGACCTGCATGGCAGCTGCGGTGTCATCCGCGTATATAGCCGTCTTCGTTCTCTCGCACATAGGAAAATCATACGTATGCAACTCCTGCGGGACGCCTGCTTCGATCGGAAACTCTGCGGATCTTTTGCTGTTAACCCTCACCGCAAAATTTCGATTAGTCAGGAAAGAATTCACAAACCTTACCATGTATGAAGGCATGCGTGCTCTCAGCATTTTAGAAGTTAGACCCTCAACCCACACTGAGTCGAAGGCTTTCTGCATGACCAACAGGACCATAAGAAGTCACGTGTCCCACTGCCTACCAACTGAGCTATTGGACACATATTATGACAAGAAAATATATTGAATTATAGTGTATCTTGTTTAGTGATTATTATTATTATTTTGAGTAGAAAAAGTTCTTGTTCTTGTTCCTAATAATAGTTATTGTTACTTTTTAAAATAGACTATGTCGTCTTCAATTATAATATTTTTATACATTATTTGGTAAAATTATTATGTGGTCGTAGGAAAAATAGTGTACATTACTTCTATCTTGAAAGTGATTTTTCACACTCGTGTGTTTGCCGCACTCGTGTGAAAAAAGTCACTTTCCGCACTAGTAATGTAATATACTATTTCCTATGATACCTGAAAACTAACATTAATTTCGCATTACTGGTGTGAAATTAGTATGAAAAATATGAAAAGCATGCAATGAATATAAACTCAATTCATCTTCCCTTATGTGTATTTCAACTGTGACTCAATCTGATTGAATTATTATGTGATAGAAAGAAATTTGAACAACTTCGACTCGTGTTAAAATATTCTTCTTTCCGATATTTCAGCACTAAGAGGGGTTAAGATCTCCAAAACTGAGCTGCCGGTAGCGATATTATTGCTACTCACAAGAGTGGTAATGTCCGTTGCGGCATTAATCAGACAATTACTTATTATATGTTGTGTCTTATCTGTGTCTAAATAATTTGATATTCTCACATTTGTCACTCTCTGACTTTCTCATACTTCATGTCAAAAAGTAGTTTTCACAATTATTACCGTGAATCATTACAGATCATGATAAGATAAACTCACCCTTGCTTTTTCAAGTTGACTAAGTGCCTGCCTTTCCTTCTCTCTACGTAATGTCTCTTTCTCTTCGTCAAGTGACAGATCCGATGAAGGTTGTGAATAATTCGAATCAGCAGAGCCCTGAAAACAAAGATACTTTTCAGTCTGGATTTTCAATCTCACTAATACTACTGACGTAAACAATGCAACATTTAATATTTTGAAGGGACATATTGGTATTTTATTGAGATCTTCGAGTAAAGTGCAAACTTCGAATGTGGTTTAATCAATTTCCATTTTGAACGTTACTTTATGGTTGATGTATAAAATCGACTAAACTAAAAATTCAGAATTGACAATAATTAAGAACTAGCAATGAGCAATTATAATGGTATGTTTAAAAATATCAACTAAAAAATTGGGAATTATGACTGTACATCATGGTCCATAAATCTTCACGATCTATTGTATTGAAATACGTTGTAATGAAATATTTACAGATATCACTCTTTGGCTCAAAATAAATAGAATAAACAATATAAATATTCAATTACAAATGACTTGTCGTTTTCGCGCATGCCTAGTTTCATTTATAATAAAAAGATCTCTCTTAATCATTCTTAGTTCTTAATTGAATTCTCAGTGTAGTTGAGTTTATAACCCACCATTAAGTTTCAAAGATCCATCCCAGCAGCAACACAATTCCTACGTCATTTCTACTTCTTTTCTAGTCAAATCAATCAGAGCTTCATTAAATTCTCAGGTTTGTACAGCTTCATGTAAAGCTTTTTCAGATGCATCATTTTAGTTTAAATTGACGCTCTCAAGCTGTCAAATATATCATTTCTATTTAGATTTGCCTGAGTACATAATATTGATATTTGAAGGACAAAAAACAATGAAATACATTTTTGATGGAAAGAAAACTAAAAAAATTCAACCTGCGGGGAATTGATACTGCGCCCATTATCTTTTAGCTATACCATCAGAGCTAATTGGACGTACAAGTTTATGAGTACGTCTTTTGTATTTGTGGTAAAGTGTATCTAATTATAAATTTGATCACGTATCACTTATGTTATGAAGAAATTATTTTGCATTTGATTATAATGATTCAAAATTGATGAGGTTCGTTAAAATGGTTCTCAGTCGGTCTTTTCGTTCGACACATATCAATAATGGCGATATTGTTTGGTAAAATTATCGCGTGGTCGTAGGAAAAATAGTGTACATTACTTACACAATATTTCCCACTCGTGTGAAAAATGTCACACAATACGTATCTTTTCGGTGACCTACCATTTTTCCAAATTCAATAATTGAGATTTGTAGTCCAAAGTTCAATAACAGAAAATTGAAACAATGAGTGAATGAAAATAACAGAAGATGAAAATAGTTTGTTCTACAAGCGTGAGTAACTGAATCCTTTCCCGAGCACAATGTATAATAGTTTTGCCACAAAATATATAATATATATTGTGAAACAAGTCCAGAAAAGTGATGATATCTCACGAGTTTAGAAAGGTTGCGGCACGAGATCAAGCGAGTGACGCAATTCAAATGAGAGATAAATTGCATTTCTGCGCGTGTTACACATACTTCTTCTACAACACACTTTTGGCTCAAAATAAAACTAGTTAAAAAATTAACTACATATCTTTGAATTAATTTAGTTAATAATATTAATTAATTAAAAGTTAATTCATGACATTTTTAAAGTGTCTATTTGATGGTTAATTTACGGTCGGATTGACAACAAATTTGAATTAGGTTTCTAGAAGAGTTACTTGTGGAAACATTTTCTGTAATATTCAAATTAGATGTACAAGTAGAAGGTAAATATGAAGGCTGTGATATCTGGTTTATGTTAGTCGACACTGTATTTGACATTCGTGGATCAACTGAATGCATTTTTTTCATTTTGGAGTGCAAAGTGTCATCAACAACTTTCGACGCTATTTGACAGCCAACCACGAATGGCGTTTCGGTGTTGAGTTCCTGCAATTACTGACATGGTTGCCGATGTCCGCCAAAATGTGTACCCCGTATACCATTTTTGATTCGGTTACCTAGAAAATTTTGCAATTTCTTGAGGAATTACTTCAAATTTGTTGATTCATATACCAGTTGGCGATAATATTTTCTCTTTTAATGAGTAATTTGAAAAAAAAAGATTGGTCTGGATCAGATTGTCTATAGTTCCGACGGTAGTATTATTAGGTGGTTTCATTTCTTATTAGGTGGTTTCATTTCTGTGTTTTTCAGGGATGGATATTAGGTTTTATTAAGTTTCAGTGATTCCTCTTTTTTATTGAAGTTATTCCCGTGTTGGTATATATCTTTTGCCTCTCTATTGAGGCGATCATGGTAGTGCCTAGTGGTGCGGGCATGGTAGTGTCTAGTGGTCGAGAGCAATTCCATATTCTGAAGCAGGATGTCGTAGGTACCATCTCCCCGTAGGCGTGCAAGGCAACTGCAGACTTTTCCGTCTGAGCGAGCCTGCATTCTTTGCGGTATTCAGATTTTTACATTGCTGAGGGTGGTGCCGATGTATTCAGCCATTGGGTTGAGGCCTAGAAGAGAAAACCTATAAATATCAAAGACAATTCCGCATAGCAGGAAACCAGACACCTCCGCAGCACAACGACATCCAGTCAATACAGCCTGCTAGACAGGAGGTAATGGATCCGAAAAAGGAAGAAATATTCAGGGTATACTTCCAGTGTGCTTTTCAGGCAAGCACTGACTCTAATCAGGAACACGAAAAAGTTTCAAGGGGAGCAAGAGAGTTCAGAAACACACCGAAAATAACGTTGAAGGATTATACCTCCACAAAGCTGTATGGCCACTATGACCAGCTACGAGAAGGTTAGAGAAGACATTAAAAGGCTCCTCAGGAACAAGACGCATGGCATAGATATAGAGGGTATTGTGCTTGTCCCAATAAAGTCCCTCCTGCAACTTGTATACATGATAAACGACAAAATAAAGTGGAGCATTACCCAAATTGCCTTAAACTAGCAGATATCATCCCCATTTTGAAGTCGGGTGAAGCAGACAACGTGATCGAGAGCTCTACTGCTAAGTGCGGTTGTCAAGGTGTTAGACAGAATCCCGATGAAAATACTCAGATACACTGAAGAACAGCTCGAGCTCATCCCTGAGGAACAGTTCGGCTTCCAGAAAGGTCACCCAACGACTTCCCAAGTAACCAGAATTGTCCAATGGGATTTCATCAACGATGGTCATGTTGGACTTTCAAAAAGTATTTGACACCTTATGGATGGAGGGGATCGTCATGACGATGCTACGGGCAGACATGCTTTATAATAATAATAATAAAAAATCTGGAGCAGGAGTTTCGCAGGGATCAAGCCTGTCTCTAAGTACTGTACTCGATATATATCGTCCCCATTATCACGTATTAGCGTAACTGACAGAAAAGTGCAAAATTGAGATATGCCGGTTTTGTGAGAACTGTAGGTACCTTAACTTGCCACAAATTCTCGTTTTTTATCTCTACTCTAAAATATTCAGATATCAGATACGCCCCTTGATGATAAGGGGGACGATATGCACGACTTTCCGAGGTTCACGAATACGAACACGGCTGTATATGTCCAATCATACTAATGCAATGCAACCGCGGCCCTGTTGAAAACCCACCTACAGTGGAAGGTCATGCCGTACATGACGAGTAATAAGATAGGAAAAAAAAAGTTGCTGCAACTATCCTATGCATTCACCACCATCATACTAATGCTGTCAAGGGGGCAAATCACACACAGATGCCTCTAAGACAAGCAATGGGGTTCGGAACTGGCATATACGAGCAGAAACCGAGGCATGACATCATTCTAAGCCTCGGTAATTAAGCCTTCGTATTCCAAGCCGAGGTAACAGCTATTTCAATCTGCACAAGAGATATTCTAAGGGGGGGTCCTAGACACCAACCCCTAGTCATTCTTTCCGACGGCCAGGCAGCTATAAAGAGTCTGCGATCATGCAGATTTACTTCCAAATTAGTTTTGGAGACTCAAGAAAACCTCAACGTCCTAGGAGCACAGAACAGATTTAAACTTATCTGAGAACCAGGTTACAAGGGCATCCAGGGGAATGAAAACTCAAATGCTCTAGCAAGAGCGGGAACAACTCTCATTGGAGCAAAACCATCCTGTATGGAATCCCATTATGGGAAATTGAGCAGGACATGAAGAAATGGGTCAAGAATCATCATCAATCTTCCTGGGGAGATGCCACAGGAAATAATCACGGGAAAAGGATGGTGATGGGGCCAACTGACCGGCTATCCAGGAATCTTCTTGAACTGAACCGGAAATCCCTCGAGAAGGTGTTGCACTATGACTACATATTATGCAGGTTCTGTGATGAGGAGGACAAAATAGCCTCTTACATACTGTTTGGAAGCCAAGCAGTGGATCGCATGAGAATGGATATCTTCGGACACTGTAGTGTAAAAATTATTATCCCACAGAAAAACCTCGTGAAAAATATCCAGGATTTCATCAGAAGATCCGGAGTACACACTAGATAAAGCGGACAGCGGGAAATAGAATGATTCTAAGAAGAACTACCTGAATTTTGGCCGATGGTCAGCCCCGTCGATTAATAATAAAATAACTATCCTATAAAATGGACTCATGAAGAGCTGCGACAATTCGACGAAAAAAACTCACAAATTGACGCATATTTATAGGAACTTGAATCCTTAATCATCCGTTTCACGGTCATAGTTCCTCAGAAAACGAAGAGGCCATGGACATTTGAGTTTGGAGTGGTTACATAACAGAATAGTAATGGATGGAACTTGTGAAGCCATGTAACCATTAAACAACAGGAATGGGAGCTTGGTCTCATGTTCGACAATGAACGAATTGACCCAAAATGTCACGGAGTTGGAACAGCAGAAAGCTCACTTCTGCAGTTACATGAGGATAAGCCAGTGTATCGGAGTATTGTTCGAGAATATCCAAGACCTTGGCATATCCGAGAATTTGACATTTGCCTTTGCGGAGCGTGACGTGGGGCACCTGAGACCAAAATTCATTTGTTGTCAGCTTGTCAAGCGTATGTGGTCTCAGCCGTTATCCACATGCATAACGCAGCGCTACAAATGCTATACTATCATCTACTAGACTCGTACGGTCTAGACGAGACAACATTGCTTAATGGTCCGAGGGGATAATGAGTTCGTTGTGGAAAATATAAGAAGTACCAAATTCTATGAAACTACTCATTTCCCACCCCCAAGGCTAATACAAGCCAATACGCCTGATGTTGTCCTCTTCAACTATCAGAAACGATTTTTGTCATAGAGTTTCCAGCTCCTAGTAAAACGAACATCGTACGAAAAGAGAAGGGAAAACAAACTTAACATCATGACTCACTTTTTGGACTCCACGGGCTTTAACAAAACTATTTTGTTGACATGACAGTTCTGATCCCAGGGGTCCTTGGTAGGATGATATATACACTGCTCTCGAATTAGATATTTAAACCGGCTTGTTTTAACGACAAATCTTTATCAAAAGGATGCACGTACCCGTCATTTTCGTGGAGCCAATAATCACTTACTCCACAGACCTTGGAAGTGGTTATTTGGGTAAATAAGATTAGATCATTTCATTCAATGGAAAACCCAATAACCAGAGATGAATGAGAAAAAATCAACTGTAGAACTTTTGTTTTGACATTTTTGTTATTTATGTTCTAGCAAGATTGTCAGGATTCCGAGTCTGAATGTCACTTTTGGGTAAGTACTTCGAAGCTTTGACTTCCTCCTAACTATCATGTATTACTCTCAAAATGGTTTTCAAGACTTCTGTTCGATAGCCAACAAGTTTGAAGAGCTGAAGGGAACCACACGATTAGAACAATCTTACTCTCATATCGATACACCAAAAAACTGTACACACTATTACTGATCAGATCACACAGATAGTTGTAAAAAAAATCAGGATAACCAATTGTTGCACATTTGAGCATGTCGAACAGTTTCCGAAGATATTTTTCCCCAGATACCGTAGGGCACTCTTGTAACTTTTACATCATTATAGAAACAACATAGGAATGTAGGCTTTAATAGGTGGCGTCAATGTTCTGGTTAATTTCAATCATAGAGACAATTCAAACTCAAATAGCAATAACTAATGATGATATTGTATTATAACAAGGATATTAATCCTTGACAGCGCAGCGTGATGACTAAATAAAAATCAATCACATGTGGCAGGAATAGTGAAAGCATTGTCGTCAGGTATTCTCAGGAAATTTGAATATGAATGAGTTACAGGGTGTATCACAATAATACATTAAAATATAATGAACAATTGAAACTCACAGAAGACTGCCGATTATAATTTTTGAATACCTTATTGAAGATTTTACGAATTTTACAAATAGGTATTACTTCACTCATCTCAACTCACTTCACCAAACTATCATTCTTCTTGGTCTGTTACGATATGAAACATCAAATCTAGGATGTAATGTACTCTTTCACCTTGATAAAATCGTAAAAATCTGGATTAATTTCGTTTCATATAATATTAATGGGTATATAAAACGACACAAAGTTTTCCAGAATGGAATAACATTCCATATTGTTACAGCTCATGTCTGTTCCTGATTGGATTGACCATTATTGCGCATCGAGATATTGTTAGTATTGAAAGATATAAATGATTTTGTGATTTGTACTTATAATTGATGAATACTATTCCTAGATAAACAAACCCACGAAAGGCGAATCTAATGAGAAATTATCTGATATAAGTCATGTGGCGATTATAAGTTATTTTACTGGAGTTATCATAAGACCAACTGAAAGAATCAAATGGGAAACAAATAAAGAATGAATGATTTGAGCATTAGCTCTCCATCCTGACCAGAACCGTGAAATTAGAATGTTTTGATTGTTGTTGCAGGAAGCATTGCGAAGTGTTTCCTTGTAGAAAAACTCTGCCTAGTATTGTGCAGAAATAATTCAGAAGTCGTATGGGTCTGTTGAATCATTTTCTGTTCGATGCTTGTAAACAAAATTACTACAGTATAGACAATTTACGAAAGCTGGGATTATTAATCCTAAATTATCATTTTATCACATTATGGTCTATCAGTACGGACAATTCTACATACGTAATATATAATTATTCTACATGATGAAATAATTATGAAGAAATTTTTAATCGGATGAGTGCCGTTGATATTAGAGGGAAGTGGAAGAGAAACCTACTGCAAGGCACAGAAAAAAAGAAGAACCTATATTCTTGTGAAAATATAGCTATCAAAATAAAATGTAAAATCTGTACTTCTTCAGCAAATAATGAATTAAATAACTATAAGATCTGGAGACTATTGAAAAAATTCTTCCTTTCAGTTAAAATTCAACGCCTTATACAGTGGAGACAGAGACTTTCATCAGAATGTAATCCCGTACCTGCTTTCCAATTTGACAATCAAATTTTGAAACACTCTCTATGAGTACTTATGGACGATTAATGAAGTCTGGTTCAAAAGCCAAACAAAATGATTTCCTTCTGAACCTTGCCTAATGAAGAATTAAAATTACCACTCCTCCAAAAAGAAATATTCGAGTAGATAAATACGGAACAACGCAGTCGCAGTATCAATTTGACACTGCAAAGCAAGATTTTCATTATTAAATTACAAAAACATGACGTTACATTATTTCGGCAAATTGTTGATGTTGACGAAGATCATCAATAATGAAGTTAAACATAGAATTTGGTGTAAATACCTTATTTAGAGAGAAGCGGGAAAATTAAATACCTACTTGATAGAAAACAAAAAGATATTTCCATAATAAAATTCTCAATGCCTTATATATTAAGCTTTAATGTCAATGAAAACTATTCATCCATTTTAATATTTCATATTTGGAGATTTCAAAAAGTAATTGCTCTGAACAACGAACTGTTTTGTGGATATTTTCATCATTTCCACGTAACTTTTCGATTGTATTCTAGTGAATAAAGTATCGGTTACCCATGTGTTTACCAACAAATTGCAAAAAATTATGGCGTCACCACCAATTCGGACTCGAATATGGGATTTTGATCAATGAACCATCATAATTGAACAACCCCTACTTCGAAATTTGACCTTCTCACCTGTGTGAAGAGCTTATTGTATCCTTGATTATTGTAATTATTATATCCTATCATAATGCGACATTTCTGTGGTACACCCGGCTGCACCACAATATCAGAAAGAAAACCTCGAGAAAAACAAAAAAAAATCTAAATTCTACAAATAATGCTTTGTTTTCCGAACCGATCATGAATTGAAAGGTTTTATAACTCCGAAAATGTACATTCCACCATTTCCACTCTTTAGATTCATGCAAAAATCACTCCACCATATTAGTGAGCACCGCCGACAAAAAAATCGCGATCGCCATCGACATTTTCTCGACACATACTGAATTACTCAATGAAAAAGTAATGTTTTGCATGAGAATTTGTACCGTAACGCGAGTCACTACCGCTAGGTTGTGTACAGTCTTGCTGAAATTTAAAGCTCGAACTTTCATAGCGTGCCGGTTTCAGGAATGAGAGCTTTACGAGCGCCGGCAGGATCGGCTTCGCGCATTGGGCCACTTTCGTGACATGGTCAATACGAAATTGTCTAGCCGGCGGAGCACATCAATCTGATTTCGGCGCCCGATTAGTTCCAGTTAACTGGAGAATTACCATGATATTTCGAATGAAACGAATGGAGGAAGACTCCCTTTTGTATACTCACCACTTTAAATGCGCCGAGCCACGGCAAATAATAATAACAGCCATTCTTTTTGGTATACATGCACGCATTCGGTTGTTTATGACAGATAATTTATTATTATATCGATATTAAAATTGGTCAATTACAAGGATTATAAGCCAATAACTTTCAATGGCTTGAGATATTTCTAACTTTGTTATGTCACAATGAGGATTGTTGAAAAGTGCTAATTATCCATTGATAATATCAAGAACGACAAAATTTCTCATTTACCTATATCAAAAATACATCCTTCGGAAAAAGAGAAATATTCAATTGAATCAAATCAAATTATTCAATCCTCATTCTCACATACGCCAAGCAGAAATATGGACATCAAAAAATCAATGAAGCTGAAGGATAAACAATATGAAATGCTTTACGTCCTTGGATTACTTTATCATTACAATTTTCATGGTGAAAGTTCTGGTGAGAAGCAATATTCTCCATTTAAGTGCCATATAGTTGTTTGGTTAAATTTCTTGCTATTATCTCTGAATCACAAATGTCCCACTGAATTCAAGATGAAAAATGCAATTTCCAAAGTTCTCGAATTATTACCTGATACTGCGGAGATGGATATAAAACTTAATAATGAATAACTTTTTTGACAAACTGTTTTACGCTGATGCAAACCGATATATCATTCACCAAATCAGGAAAAGAATCTTTAGAGATCCTCATTGGTACTCACTTTCCTGACTCCATGGGAACGACCCGTAGCACCTGAGAAAGTATAAATAGTCGAGGCTAGACCTACGAAAGCAACCTGAGACATGGCGAAAAAGATCATCTAATACAGGAAAGTAAAATGGGCTATAGAATCCTTTAGTCAAGTCAGAAGGGCCAGACAAAATACCGACTCTACTACTACAGCAAGGAGCACACTTTCTAATGCCTTACTTAGTCAGGCTGTTTAGGGGGAGTCTGGCCTACAGATACGTAGTAATTACCTGGCGAAGATCAAAGGTGGTTTTCATGCAAAAACCTGGTGAACCATCTTATGCTCAGGCTCGAGCATTCAGATCAATTTGCCTATCACCGTTCATGCTTAAAACGATGGAAAAAAAATAGTTAATAGGAATATTCGAGATAACTCAATAAAGAGTATTAAGTTTTCTCAGTACCAGCATCAAATCAAATCAAATTTATTCAAAATTTTCAGTACAATATGTGAATTAAGTCAAAAAATATATCAAAACCACTACAAATGGGTGAAATACACCTAGGCATCAAATGCCTGTTTGTGCTGTTTCACTCCACTCATAGTTGGGATATCAATTTATGGTACATGTTGAACATAATTCAAACAATTCATTTATTCTCATTGTCAATTTAGACATATCAGTATTGTTTAAGAGTGACAGTAAATAAAATAAGGGTGATGGTCGGAAAGAAAGTATACAGGAGGTCACCTCCTGACTAAGTTATGAAGTATTGGTATGTCATTTCAATATATTTTCAGAATATGTTAAGTATATTAGCGTTATCTAATATGTCTCTGAGCATGTGAAACTTATACATAAGAATCCTCAGTCTTTTCATGACGTTTGCAACGTGGTCATCCCATCTGATGTGTTGGTCGATAATAACTTAATCAAAGATGTTTTATCTATTGACGAACAGTAACATGTAGTATTGTCGTTGCATAGTGGATTGTGTATTTTTATGGTATCGATCTGAGGATTATCCCGAGTACTACGCGAGAATGTCATGAATTTCGTCTTACTAATGTTCAAGCTCAGAAGGTTATTATTCAGCCACATGAGTATTTTTCTAAGATCATTTTCAGCAGTTTTATAGACGTCATCCCAGGTTTCGCCTCTGAAAATCAACGCTGTGCCATCTGCATAACAAATGATGTGCCCACGAGAACTACTGATTTATATACTGTTGATGTATATCAGAAACAGAATTGGACCCAAAACTGCACCATGAGGCACACCAACAGAAATATATGCTAAACTGCTGAGTTCTGTCCCTATCTTAACCTTTTGTGTTCTTTGTGAAAAATAATTTCGCATTAATTCCAAACTATTCCTGGAAAATCTTGTTAATTATGGAAGTTGAATAGGGTTCAATTTCAATTTTGATAGTTGCACGCGGTACCTATTCTGCAGAAAGTTCATTATAATTTGAGGTATTTTCTAACATTTCACTTGATGCATGTCGAAGATTTTAGTTATTTTGGTTTGTTCTCCTCATTTTTGAAATCTTTGTAAGAAAAAAACCAGCATGCATATCAACCTGGAAAATCTTGTCGAATATGAAAGTTGTTAGGGTTTAATTTCAATTTTGATAGTTGTACTTGGTATTCTGCAGAAAGTTCATTATAATTTAAGGTATCTTTCAACATTTCACTTGATACATGTCGAAGATTTCGGTGGTGCAGTTCCTGGTCCCTTCATTGGCACTGTTTGTTTTTTCTCCTCATTTTTAGAATCTTGTAAGAAAAAACCCGTTTTTATCAACAAGCCGATGGGATCTTTCCTTTTCCCAGTAATCACCAACATATACGTGGAGTGATTTGAGAAATTGTCTATTAGAGAGGCAAAATACAAACCAAAATTATGGTTTAGTTACGTGGATGATACCTTCATAATATGGAACCACGGAGACACTGACACGGAGACACTGGCATCTGCACCTCTGTTTATAGAAAGAAAACCCACACAGGATAATATCACAAAAAGGGGGGTTTCAAAAATATTGGTGAAAACAGCGATGAAAGTTTATAATAACCAGGAGTCACTGAATGTGTAGATAAACCATATCAGAAAGGACCTACGCCAAAATGGATACTCCTAGGAGAAGTACAGAAGCAATTCGAAAGAATCAAGACGATTGTAGAACGACCACAAAATCACGTTATCATCATTCCATACCTCAGAGGTATCTCCGAGAAAATCAGGAGGTTTCGACCCTCAAGTAAAACATCAAGAGCTGCTTTCAATCTGGCAGTACCTTTTGGAGCTTCATCACCAAGACGTAACCTGAAAATACAGCAGAATCCAGCAAAAACTGCATTTACGAAGTTCCATGTGAATGTGGAGATTCTTCGAGCTTGCTCGAGTGGTGTTTTGTACAGCAACATAATTCGAGCGACTGGCAAGGTGAAAGTATTTTGAAAATTCTGCATTTTGAAGGGATATTCGATCAGGCAATGTCACGAATACATTAAATTATTATGGACTAAATGTGTACTGCAGGAACGGTTCATCATGTGTCATTAATGTTAGTTGAAGAGTTGGACCGTCAAACTGACGTTTCTATATTTACCGTGATTGTCATAACTATGGAAATGTATACACAAGCTAGAAGCAAAACACCGTTTTGAAAAAAACACGGGCTGGAAAAAATGTGTTCAAGAAGTACTGTTGTCATTGGTTCGAAATGAGAAAATTATAGCTTTTGATTGGTTTATATAATATGAGGGAAATTGTCGTAGTAAACCTTCAATAGCATTGAATGAAATATTGTGATGTTTTAACTGAATCTTGCAGATGGACAGAATTCACTTTATTATCTGGGTTTGCAGACAAAAAAAATTACTTTCAAATAAATCACTCGATCATTCCATTTTCGATGTACTTGAAACTATGGGTGAGTGGTCCCAGTGCAAAGCTATCTATTACTTTCAGATGAATTTTATTACAGATGATGTCTTTTCGAAAGTGAAATTGAGACGTTTTCAATTAATCATTCTATAGATAGATTGAACATTAAAATAAAATAGCCCAGACTAGTATCTGAATGAATACATTAATTAAGTTTATGGAATCACCTCCATTGTCTTTGGAATTATAACTTTATCAATAATATCGATTATAAACGAAGAATGAGTAGATCGAAAACTTGAGATACTGCAGACCATACCAAATGACAATGTGGGAATCAGTGGGATACTTGCCAGAAACAAGTGTACAGAAATTTCCAAGTGTTTTGAAGTTTATAGTTATTACAAACAATAAAATGTAACCGAATTAGTTTTGTAAAGTCACTTTGCTTGCAATTTATTTCTATGACTTTGGAATTCATGATTTCAGCAATCAGAACGAATTAGTCATAGACATGTAAATAACCCATGCGAAAGTATTCATAAAAGTGCTTCAAGCATCTACTTACTTGACTAAAAACAATTAAAAGTTTCACAGTAAACTTTTCTTAGTTAGCATGACAGAAACCCATTATTGCACAAATAAATCAAATACATTTCATACTGAAGTTAAACTAGAGAAAAGGCAATATTGAAATATTCTGCAGTTTTTAAGTGGGAATTCTGTTAAAGGAGATTTTTGTTACCTCCATTTTAAGGTTAAGGCGAAAAGAGAAATGAGTTAATTATGTATGTCAAGAGAACATCGTGAAATTAGTAGAAAATAAAAAAAAGTTAGAAAATTGTACTCTTTCTTATTTTTAGATATGTAGGACCCGCGCTTCTCTGGCCTTCGGTTAAATTTCTTCGTTTCAAAAATCCGCTGGTCCAACACGATCTTATGACTATTTTTCGAGTTATGGGGTGTTGAAGTTGAGAGGAGGCATTTTTATTTTTTTTATGCGATTAGAAGATTCAATAATTGTTTTTTCTGCGGTCATATATCGTTCAATTACCTACCTGGTAATCTTCAAACAAACATTAGCCTAATCGATATATATAATTTTTATTAAATTGGCTAAGGCTTTCGCGGCCGAAATTTCCACTATTACTATTTTGATTCGGGTTTAAAGGCCGTCGTGATTTGGAATAGTTTCCTAACGTTTCGCTAGCGCGAGTGGCTAGCTTCCTTATAGGTCTGTTCATCTTCGTTCTTCTGCGATGACTGAAGTAGGTCTGTTCCATAAGTGCGACCCTAGTGATTAATCCCCGAGGACTCATGAATAAAACTTGAGAAACAGACCTACTTCAGTCATCGGAGAAGAACGAAGATAAACAGACCTCTGAGGAAGCTAGCCACTCGCGCTAAGGAAACGTTAGGAAACTATTCCAAATCACGACGGCCTTTAAACCCGAATCAAAACAGTGATAGTGATCATTTTTATTGAGCCTTTTATAATATTTTTTAGTAAAGTATGGGTCAGACTATGATGAACAAATATTGATAGAAAATCATTTACGATATCCATGCTCATACTGGGTGATTCATATTTTGTTACATACAAGATGACTCAAATATACTGAACCATTTATGGTAAACACTTTTGAATCACCCAATATGAGTTTTGAAGTAGTAAATAATTTTTGATCTAGGTTTGTTCATTATATTGTATTACATGATTTACTGAAAAATATTATCGAAGGCCTGATAATTTATTGATTAATTTTCGTTCCAAGCTTGCCCTGTAAATAATTAAACAATAGGTATCATTCAAGCGTTGAAATATTGTTTGGGATAATATGAATGATAAAATTCGTTCATTTCGAAAACTAGTCATAGGATAGGATGTTGGATTAATGGACAAGGGAAGTGCAGGGCCTTTTATGAATACCTATTTAGACAATACGTTCCAAAGATTTGCCATTTACTATGAAAGAGTTCTGATAGAGATAAGTTCGGTTGGTCTCCAGGCTAACAAACAAAGTATATGAAAACTGAACTGCTCGGGTACATCTCGAAGAAACTGTTTAGATAATAAAGACAGGAAGCTGCTTAGTTAAAACGATGGATGCTATCATAGAAGATCATCCTCCCAGGGAAATATCTGTAAAAAAGAAGCTAATCGAGGAAGGTCGATAACAGAATTCATAACTGAAGGGATAACGGCAGAGTATCGCCATATTTTTTGATGGATATCTATAATATATGGGCGACGATAACGAGTAAATCATCAGCTGACCTCTAGAGACGGAAACTATATTATCAATAATGAAAAAATGCTTGCACGTTCTAGATAAATTATAAGCGAGATGTTCTTCCATGGTCTTTGAAATATCAAGAGCAGATATGATTATAATATAATAATAATAATGCTCCCTCATAAACACTCGTTGAGTGTACCCAAAGTATAGCCTGTGCGGGTAGAGGACGGCTATTATTATTATTACTCGCCATTCCGCTCCGGGGCGACTTGCTGATATTTGGTGGCGTATTCACTTTTCATCTGTAGGAAAACCCGAAAAACCTACACCACCACCTCTTGGTCTTGATCTCGAATAATAAAAGTAGTCTTGGTATTGGTCTTGATGTTTCAAGACCAAGACAAGACTGGCTCAGTCTTCGTCTTGATAGTCTTTGTCTTGGTCTTGATAAACTTGGTCTTGGATAAGAATTTGTCTAGTAATTTCAATTATTCAATTCAATTGTCCAACAGTTTATATACATATAATAGTTATTTCGTATTTTTCAGTGTTTATCAATTCTCAATTTGTACTGGTAAAGTAAGCGAAATAAAAATTTCTCATTTAACCCTCATAATATAATTTTTAAGGAATCTTGAATAAATCACACCTAGGTCGATGCCCGACAGACCTTGAAGGTTCAAAATGATTGGAATGTTAATTAGGTTTTTATTTACCATTTTACAATGGATTATTGTGTGATGGGCAATAAGATGCAGTTGCATCGGTGGAATCGGATTCGCGAGGAAATTGCAATACCATATGAAAAATAAATAATTGAAATAAAATGCCATAAAATTTACCATAAATAAAATAAATTTACTTCATATTAAGTAGATTTAAGTCCACTATTTTTCTTGAATTAGCGGTAACGTTTTCAACAGTTGATAATTCTCATGTTAGTACGAGGAAAATAGCAAGAGACCATACCGAATTGAATTTCATCAAGAACTCTATTATGATACCAGAGTTCGTTCGCTATTGTGAAAATATATTGAGTTTAATTCGCGAGAAAAAAACTTTTCTGAAATAGCTTTCGTTTGGTGACGAGTCTAGATACATTTAAAAGTAATGAGATGCTTAGTAAACACAATTGCCACTACTACTCGACAGAGAATCCCCATTGGGTTATACAAGTTGATAACCAAAATATATGGTCGGCAAATGTTTGGGGGGCATAATTGGGAATCAGGTGATAGGATCATATTTCTCTGATGGGCCTCTGAATGGAGAAGTTTAACATTATTTTTTTCGAGAGGATTTAGAGAGCAATTACCAAATTTGATGGGATATGTACCGATTAACACCAGACACTAGTTATATCATCAACATGATGGCGCACCTCCCACAATCACAATCAGGTAAAAAAAATTCAAACAGATGGCTCCGAAACAGATGGCTCCGAAACAAATGGATAGAAAGAAATGGACCCATTCAGTGGACAGCAATGTCCCCAAACCTATATCTCTTGCATGGGGGTATGTCAAAGGCGAGGTCTATCAAGTGAAACCAACGACACCAGGGGATATGAGGAATATAATTAGAGAAGTTTTTTTGCTCTATAACAAAATCAACTTTCACTGGAGTTCGAAGAACCATTGTAGATAGACTCAATTTGTGCATAGGTCAAAATGGGAGATTGTTCGAACATATATGATTGAATATTTTTTGAGATTATTTTGTTACTGTGAAATATTATTTAAGTGTTAAATGAACCTATTTTTTGACATAAATATCATCATAACATCAGAACCCAGAGAAATTTAACAGAATGGGTATTTTATTAAAAAAATACCTTTGATAAGTCACACATTTATCGGACACTCAGTATATTAGTAGACATAGTTTTATTGCTCTCTACAACTTTTATTTGAAACATTTTTTTTTTCTATTTTAAATAGAAAAGCACCTATCGTCTACCCACGCATTGTTGATACACCCTGTATGAGCGGTTGTTTGTCTTCATGTTGCACATGCTAGGATTTGGCTAATCTATACATATGATTACCAACGAGTCTTTTGATGACCAAGGAGCTTAACCAATTAGCTAACTTAAATTCATATAAAAAGCATTGTGAAAAAAATGGGAAAACAAGAATGAAATAAAAAAACTTACAAACATACAATAGTTACATTCAAAATGGATAAAATAAAATTTTTATAAAATATTTGCTCAAATTGAAAAAATCAGTAAAATATTCCTGCAAACTGTAGTAAGCAATGTACTCATATCTTCTTACCTATGTTTTGAAGAATTTTTCTATCGGCAACAGTAAGTTCGACTTGCTGCTGTTATGGATATTTTTAGGACTCCAAAATATATAATGCAATCATAGTAGGAATTTTTTTTTTCTTGATAAACATTTTACAAGAGCCTCTTGGTTTGAGATCAAATAATTATTCCAAAAACTGCTTTATAAAGATGCATTGCATACGCTTCGAAATGGAATTCCATAACGTAATTGATAATCAATGAGTGCATAGTATACCATTTTGGAGGTGTTAAACTATAATTCTTCAGAGATTGACAAAGAATTACGATTTTTGACTGCAATTTCTTGTTACACGTTTCACTAGCGTGAGTGACTAGCTTCTTCAGAGGTGTTTCTTCTATTATCGAAGTATGCTACCAACATCACGGAAGACGCTAGCAGCTTGCGCTATGGAAATATTAACAAAGAAATACCAATTTCCGACGACTTCAAAACCCAAATACTAGACGCGAAAGCCTGTTATTTTTTTTGGAGATCAGTCTTACTATATATCATCCAGAAGAAATATAACCAGTGAGATGTTTCATGTCATCATCAAATTCAGTTTTGGTCAACAAAAACTTCAACAGCTAGTTAAAGCAGCTCACAATGTATCGAAGTCAAAGAGCAGAATGACAAAGACTGTACTGGCAACTGGACAAATGAGAAAAAATAATACTAGGGAAAACTACCATCGTAGGTATGGACGCATGGGATAATCCAATACTGCAGTGTATTATCGGTATCCCGATCTTCACCTAGAGACCATGTGAATTTTCAAGGAATAATGAGAAAAATCCAACTAGACAGCACAGTAGGGCTAGCATATGCTGATGAGGATGAATATGTAAAGAAAACACTCAATAGAAGTACTTTTTAGCAATGACCGTAGATATTGGCGCAGCTGTTTGATTGATTCGAAAAAACTAAGTATGTCAACACATATTTTAATATTGATATTTTATCCCTATGCCATATAAGCTGGTATGATAGACAAGCTATAAGACACAGAAAATGAATTCTCGTCAAGCCTTCAAGCTTGGTACAAAAAGGTCATCTTGAATAATTATTGCCATGGAACCCTTGTCCGAATTTTAACTACAAATACTGTTGAAGTACATAGCAGTTTTATTTTGTAGGTGGAAGTAGAGGTTTGGGAACTGATGCCTTCGACTAATATAACGTTATGATAATCCTTGGAGTTACCCGGATAAAACTAAGAAAATACAAAGGATGTATCAAAGCGATCACAACATGAAAGTGTTGACATTTTTCAAATATCCTGGCAACATTTTACTCCGGCCAGTTGACAATAACTTTTTCATCAAAGATCAAAATGCAGAAGAGGTCTTCTAGACAAATATAAGAAAGTTCAGTCACTAACAGAAAAAAATATAAAAGGCGTGTAAATGATCGAAGGATCTACTAGCCATGCTCCTCTACCAATAAGGGTGTAGATACTCGATTCTGCCTAGATCATAGAAAGCTAAATGAAGTCACCAAAAAGGAGGTATCTCGTTCTCAGAAATAATGACATCAACGGTTGTTACCTATTATTGACAATTTGATCTCTATGCCTTCCAAATTTCTCACGGTGCTGTGTCCCCAGCGCCATCTGTTGGGTATTGGCAATATATCTTCTCTCAAAAAGTAGTATCGTTAATACCTTTCAAAATAGATTTATTGAAGTTAGGGTACCATTCAGATCCGCACAGATCCGCATTTAAATGGTATATTGTAAAAAAAATTTATGAACAAAAAATTTAATTACATTTAGTAATATCGAGTTGAGGGATTCCTTTTAGAACTAAAATCAGGAGCATCTTTGGGCTATGCACATACTGTAGAAAATTCTAAGATTTGTGATTTTCAGTAAGGAACAACAAACAGCTCTTTCCAATTCGATTTTCGGATATCCGTAGAGGAAATTCACTCTTCAACGTTGGAAGTGTAGCAGTTCTTTCGGAACATCAAGATGGTGAAGAGCAGGTCGTCACATTTTATACTGGAGTACTTTCAAACAGAATTATTGTGTGATGAACAAAAATGTATGCGATTTGAAGGAAAATTGGGGTACCGATAGACTGAATTTTTTTTTGGAAATGTAGAAAGCGCGTATAATAATAATAACACTCCCTCATAAACACTCATAGAGTGTACTCAAAGGCATAGCCTGTGTGGGTAGATGATGGTTATAATTATTATTATTTTCAGTTGGCTTCACTGATTATTTGCTTGAAAGAGTAAAGTTCTTACCACTCATTTGCTGGTATCTAGGAAGACAAATAGGCAAATTAAAAGAAGTGCATAACGGGAAGATGTTTGCAGAGTTAGTGATTAATAAAACTTTGAAAGTTCCACGATCGATTCTACTGAGTCAACTTCAGCCAAAATGTTAAATAGAAGATCCAGAATCACCCCAACAAGGGTCTGTCGCTGAGCTCTTTATATGCTTTGATGAGAAGCAAAACCTTCGAAACTAGTCTGCAGGTGGTCGTTCTGTGTGAATCAAAACAAAACTTTGCTGGTGGTTGCAGGGAACACCTACAATAGCTAGGACTCGTATTGCAGGTGTACCTACCCATCTCTTTTAAAAAGAGTTAAATTAATTAATTAATTATACCTACATTACTCATCACGTCACAATACAAAAAATTAATACTTTCAATCGACAAATTTTTTATTTTAACATTTTGTATGCTTGAAATAGTTGATGAATAATAACAAATGAATGTTTGATTTCAAATAAGCAAAAAGATTTAAAAAATTTAATGACTTTCGTTTTTGCATCATTTGGATTGATAAAAATCATAATTACTTCGTAAAACACTCTTTATGAGAAATATAATTGAACGATAGAGCCATTAGATGTCTTCAACCAACTATAATGAATAGAACCTTTGCTTTTTGATATAATATTCTTGTAGTCGTGGTCGATTTGTATGTCTTCATCCCCAGTTAGCCAACTTCAGAAACTGCTCGGGTACACTGTGTTAGATCTCCGAAGAAGAAACATACATTTTTCAAGTTGAATGCTGGAGTAGACAAGCGAACAATCTCCATAATGTTAACGAAGAGCCCTCCTGAATTTTTGTGAATTCAATCCTGTTACCGCGTGCTCGTACGAGGTGGGGTTGTCCGAAGAAGCGCAAGCGTAGGTATCGATTCAAACAACTGACTTGACTCCAATTCTACAAACTTCAATGGGGGTGTGTCTTATTTGGCCTCGCGTCTTTTTCTTTGATGTTTGTTTTCTTCTTAGTCACTTCAGTCCTTACTAGGCTCCTTTCAAAACTTCATTTGGAAATGACTTCGAGAATTATTCTGCGACATAAAAGTGTGCATGAAAAAAAATCATACTGCTCGACTGAAATGATTCAGTACAGGAAAAAAACTTAGAATTACATCTATTATTTTTTGTTCTTATGATGAACTAGTAGGTTGAAACTTTGTCTTTTCACTATTGTTTAAAAATTGTTTTTTCCGTTAACCAGCTGTCGTCCCCTTACGGAGTGGAAACTTGTGCGAGCCAAGGATATACGAGGTTCACCGTTTAACGTGCGATTCCTAGCACTTCAGGCTATCAGAAAAATAAACTGAAGTCGCTTAGCTTTGAACCCACGACCGGCAGATAATGATTTGAAAGCATTGATTCTGACCACTCGGCTACTACCATATTAATACTACAACTACTTATACTTCGACTACTACTATACTATAGTTCAGTATCCACAGACAGGTTTGATCCAAATGAATGTTGAATGGTAGCAGTATGAAACTAATCGGCAGGTGACTTCTTGACATCATATCAATCGCTTACCAAAAAATCTGGAATGGGACACAAAATAAAATATTCTCGAAAAAAAAATAATGGCGATGAAGTTCTCTGCAAAATAGTCCTAGAATAATTTTAGAAGGATAGTTAGCTTTAGTTATATTTGCAATTAATTTTTTTGCGCTCTGAAAACGATGCTGATCGTCCTAAAATTGCGATGAGGACTATTGTTCTCTGTAGACGGGGCCTGCGGGTGCTGAGAGACTGGCAGCCGGTGATGAATCACCAGCGGCCGCCACTCCGCCCGGTTGATATCCAGCCCTACCAGGGAAATTATGAGTATGGGTATGTAATGTAAATGAGTTTTGACTGTGCCAATTGTTATTGTTTCCAGAGCTTTGGAGTGATTGGGATCTATATGATGTTTGAGAAAAAACAGTTACATTGTTGCCTCATTTTCAAATTGAATTGAATTCATCCTCAGGGTCCAAATACCGTTCCTGTCGTAGAGCTATTATATTTGCGGTTTTCTTCAGGAAAAAACAGAGCATGATAGGTTACAAGAGATTTCACAATTTTTAAATACCCCTAAAAAAATATATATAGCATTAGAGTAATAATTATTTCTTATTGGAGATCGGACTCCTCAATTGCCCTTTGAGTCAATCAAATTGCTGATGCTCACTCTACTCTTTTGAAAATCATTTCAAGGATAAGTTTTTGTATCTCTATATTCTTCTTTCATTTGTATCAATTTCTAGGTAAGTAAAGTTTAAAGTTTTATTTTTGTAGTAGGCCACTGGAATACTAACATACTTCCAACCCAAGTTATGTGAAATATAAGCTCTAATAATTTCATACGAACCACAACATTCAATACAGCCCCAATCACTCAACGTATTTATGAGATCTCGTCTGTTTTAGTTTTACTCACTTTTACACGAACAAACCTAGTTGAATCTATATAATTGTCTTACTCAGTCTTTCACTATACAATTTCTTGGTTCATAGTACAAACTTTGATTATTACATCAAGGAAAAACAACAATTCTTGTTCATACTTTGCTTTATATGCCAAGGTGATCCTGAACTATATGAAATGGAAACGGATTTATCTCATTACTTTGCTGAGAGTTTCTGAAAATCCCGCAGATCAACAAAATTCTTTATCGTAGAAAACAGGAACTTTTGGAAAGCCTTCACATTTTCTGAAATTGTGATAAAAACACAAATATAAAGTGCAAACCCCAAGTTTAAAACTGCATACTTAATTTTCCATATAGATGTTTATAACCAAGAAAACTGTCGGGATTATGGGAGAGTTGGGAAATGAGGCAGGAGTAAACCTAGTTTTTTTTTGGCACGTGTGAGACCTATCCCACTTACCTTAAATCGTAGGTATTCAGTAAAAATATGGGAATGGAAGTAGGATAAAAAAAATTTCAGATATTATTCAGGTATGGTTCCACGAGATGTCTTCGGGAAAGAAAAACCCTTTAACATTTTCTTCTTGCTACTTTGATGTCGGCATTTAATCACGTTTCCTGAGAACATCTGCTCCAAAAGTACCTACGATTGAAACGTAATGTTTACAAGTAACTACATGAAAATGAACACGGAGGTGTTAGATCAGGTGAATCCGCCGGGAACTCTCTTACCCCAAAAAATGTATCCAACTACACCGCGTGACGACATTAGGCTCGATCGAATTACTCCGCAGTGTCAAAATGTGAAAAAAAATGGAATCTGCTGAGTTTCAACTAAATAATTATTTTGGTTCATTTAAGCTCAGCTCAATGTTTGTCACTCCCGGATTATACCCTAGTAGAGTGATTGAATTCTTGGTTTACGATCCAGATGACGATGAGTGTGTCATTAACATTCTTCAAAAAAACCTGTGCAGTTAAATGAAATGATATAAGTAGATAAACAATGCCAAAGCTGGGACCGAAGAGTGTCCCAGAATCGGCATTGCTCCACACGGTGAATCTCTCGATGGCCGCGTCCATCGAGTTCTTGCCGTTGGTGGAGGGTTGGTGCTGAAGAAGATGACGTGTTCAACGAAGAGTTTCGGGGTGGGGGGGTTCAAAACGTTTCACCCTAAGTAGCGCGCGTCTTTTCTGCAAAAAAACATGGCGGCGATGCAGCGGAAAGCAAAAAAACATGGCGGCGATGCAGCGGAAGGCAAAAAAACATGGCGGCGATAGAGCGGAAGGCAAAAAAAATGGCGGCGATGGATCGGAACGCAAAAAACATGGCGGCGATGGAACGGAAGGTAAAAAACATGGCGGCGATGGAGCGGAACGCAAAAAACATGGCGGCGATGGAGCGGAAGGCAAAAAAACATGGCGCGATGGCGGAAGTTATGAAAAAACTTTCCCCCACGTGATTCGCTGAGAGCAATTGGCTGGAAGAGAAAAAAACATGGCCGCCGCCGCCACCTTAATTGACAAAACAAAAAAATTAAATATGAAAAATGTCTACTGTCTTAGAATACACACACACAACAGAAAATTATGATGTACGACTTATTATTAATTCACTCGCTCTCGAATGAAATTCCAAAAGAAAAACAATACGTCTCCGCCGCCGTGAAATAGCGATAAGACACATACCTTGAATGTTTACTGTCTGCTCTCTCAAGTTGAACAAAATTCTCAGTAAACACGACGATGATCCATTTTTGACCTTGAATTTGTTTTTCAGATTTATCTCACACATCCGGTGTCTGTTTACGCTGCTCGAGCTAAATTGACCTTGGAGTTGTTTACTGTTATTACGCAATTTGGGTTTTCCCCAGATCGACCGTTGCATACATTTGCAGCGTGGGTTACGCGAACTCGGCGTGGAGGTGGACGGCGTGGGTCACGTGACACAGAGAGTTAATACGTACGTTCACAGCGAGCCTGCGTCATTTCATTATCTGCGTTCGAAGCAACAACAAGTGCCTCTCTGCCGCTCATCTGTCTCTCGCTTTTTTTCTATACAAGTGCCTTGTTTTTATTGTGAGTGCCTTTTAATTCGTGATTTGCAAAGGTCAGTAGTAGTAGTAGTAGTTATTCTTTTTTATTTTTAGCGATTGTTTCAAGTGTGCCTATTTCTTTCGATTCACTTTTTGTAGTGTTTCTTTTTTTTTAAAAATTCAGAAAAGTTCATTTGTCATATTTGTTTTTCGTCTCATACAGAGTGTCTCTCTCACAAAACGTCATATTTTTTTGTTTTTCATACAGTGTGTGTGGATTGCATTTTTTATCATAATTCCTTCTCATACAGGGTGTCTCTCACAAAGTTCCATTTGCTATATAGAATGTGATTGGAATATTTTATTTTTATCATATTTATTTCTCATACACGGGGTGAATCATAAAAATCATTTTTCATTTTGAGCGAGTGAGTGAGAGTTATAATACAGCGTGTATGAATTTTTTTTCATTTTTCAAATGATTTCGCAGATGTCTCATCTTCTCGACGAAATTAACAAGATTTCGTTGGCTTGCAGGAAGAACCTGCGGAAGTTGTCTGAGCTACTGAAGGACGAACCCCATCTGTTCCTCAGCGCTGAAGCGAAAACAACCAAATTTGGATAGTCCATCCTAGTGGAGTTGGAGGAGTGTAAAGTATTCCTGCCAAATCGAGTGACTGGTGCATTCAAACCCATCCTCGACAAATTAACCGAGTCCCAGCATATGCTCATCTACAGGGGCGAGCAGAAAATTTCCAATCAAAATCATCCGCAGCAGCTATTTGAGATCGCTAAAGCCTGAAGACGCTGACACCGCCGCCGCCGTTGGAAACAAAGAGTAAGTTTCTTTTCATTGAAATTTCATTTTCTTGAAATTTTGTGTGTCTGTTGAATAATCATCATCATCATGTCATCTGACGCTATTGTTGCACACAGTATGGAGATGGTAGCCAAGTTGCGTAAGGTCAAAAAATTCCTCAAAAAGGGTTGTACTGATGAAGAACGCAAACATTGGCTGGCCCATTGCAAGTACACCGCCCGCCTGATCAATAGTGCGATCGCGGCAGTGGATTGCAGAGGCTCTCTGAGAAAATTACAAACTTTATGCGGACACTTGAAAATTATACGAAATTCAATCAGAAAGTCAGGTCAACAACAGCCAGGCGTCGACGTGGTGGTGGGAGAGAGAGTCAAATCAAAATTAACATCTCGAGTAAAGTGGGAGGACTTGAAATCGGCATTTTCTTCGCGTTTACGTACCGGTATAATTATAAATTTGAAACAAAGATATTGGGCAATTTTTTGGTGATGCATTCATTCTATTCAAAAGCAGAATTCAAAATTTATTGAAAAAACATCCAAGCATCAAAGTCAATGCGACATTTTGTGGTAAATTCGTGAAAAATTCCTTGAATCAAGAACAAATAATAAGCGACTATAAATATTTCAACACTAAAAATGTTGTTATCGATAGGGGTACAACTTTGAAAAAGTGGTTCCTAGAAAATGTCATCGATCAAATTCAAAACAAACTGTCGGAATTCGCGGACAAAGAAAGTGGCTGGAGTCTTCAGAAAATGGTTAGTTTGGAAATCAATACGAATAAATCGGACGTGGGAAACGGTTCGTCTTTCATCGAGCAGCCAAAATCTATTGCGAATAAAAAAGCTTGCATTAATATGAAAAATGAAGATGATGCGTGTTTCGCTTGGGCCGTCGTTTCGGCCTTGTACCCTGCTGAATCGGGTAAACATTGTGCTAGAATATCATCATACCCTCACTATTCAAATGTACTGAACTTGGATGGAATCGACTTTCCTATGAAATTAAAACAAATTACCAAATTTGAGCGATTGAACAACATATCTGTGAATGTGTACACCTTGGAATTGATTCAGCCGCAGGCGAACAAGGAGGCATTTTTCGTTACTGTTCCGAGCCGACTCACGAAACAGAAATTAGACAAACATGTCAATCTTCTCCTCAATCAAAATGAATATCACCCGAAATTAAATGATTACGAGGCACCACCACTGATAATCGCCGACGCCGATGATGCCGTCGGCGATGACATAAAATTCCATTATGTTTGGATAAAGTATTTATCTCACCTACTCAGTCGCCAACTCAGTAAAAATGGACATAAAACATTCATTTGCGACAGGTGTTTAAATTATTTTACGAGTGAGGAGAAACTCGACAGTCATACTGTTGATTGTCAAAAATTAAACGAGAGCAAAATTTCATTTCCTTCGTATGATCATGTAGAATTTCGGGATTTTGTACGTAAAGAAATAGTGCCCTTTGTAATTTACGCGGATTTTGAGTCGATTTTGAAACAGTTTAATGACGAAAAATGCACCTCACATACGACAAAGTACCAAAAACACATTCCTTTCAGCGCTGGATTTTATTTCAAGTGTGCATATGACGATACTTTGTCATTTTATGATAGTCATCAGGGCCTCGACTCTATGGATTGGTTTGCGGAGAGAATGGGGGCCATAGCCAAATTTGTGGAAGACAAAACTTTGGATATTGTCCCCATGATCGTCTCACTTCCAGATAGAGCGACAGCGCCATGTTGCCACATTTGCGAAAAACCTTGGAAAACTGACGACAAAATTGTAATAGATCATAATCACTACATGGGAGCGTTCCGTGGATATGTAATAAAAAGTCGTTCGTTGTGCCAATCATTTTCCACAATTTATCCGGATACGACAGTCATTTTATTATTCCAGATATAGCAAAAAGGGGTCGAGTCAGCCTGGTGCCTATCAACAAAGAAAAATACATTTCTTTCACCCAGTACGACGGCAACACTGACATTAAATTTCGATTCATTGACTCTTTTCGCTTCATTGGCATGAGCTTGGAGCATTTGGTGCAAACACTGACCATCCATGACTTGAAGATTTCAAGGCGCGAATTTGCCCATTTCGATGCCGACCGGTATGAGTTACTCACTCGAAAAGGGGTATTCCCATACGATTTCATCGATTCGATGGAGAAATTGGAATGCCCAAGTTTGCCGGTGCGCGATCAGTTCTACAATAAGTTGAACGATTGTGGCATCACCGATGCCGAATACGATCATGCGCAGAACGTGTAGCGGTCGTTCAACTTGACAACACTGGGCGAGTATTCTGACCTATACATGAAAACCGACATATTGCTCTTGGCGGATATTTCCGAAAATTTTCGAAATATCGGCCACGAGATGTATGGGTTGGATCCTGTGTGGTATTACACCCTCCCGGGATATACGTTGTCCTGTATGTTGAAGTACACCCAGTGCAAATTGCAGATACTGAAATATGTCGACATGCTTCTCTTTGTCGAGCGAGGAATTCGTGGTGGCATCAGTCAGTGCTGCAACAGATTCTCCTCGGCCAATACCAAGCACATGGGTGAAAGGTATGACGCCTCCAAACCGTCGACCTATTTGCTATATCTCGACGTGAATAATCTGTACGGTTGGGCCATGATGGAATATCTTCCGTACGATGGCGTTAAATGGCTCGAAAATGCAGCCGATTTCGATGTGTCGGAAGTGTCGAACACCTCGCCCATCGGCTACATTCTCGAAGTCGATTTGGAGTACCCCGAACATCTGCATGACAAACACAAAGATTTACCCTTGTGTGCCGAGCACCGTACACCGCCAGGCTCGAAATTACCAAAATTGATGACCACGCTGTACAACAAGGAAAAATATGTTGTGCACTACAGGGTGTTGAAACAAGCACTCAAACACGGCCTTGTACTCAGGAAAATCCACAAGGTGTTGCAATTCAATCAGTCGGCGTGGCTGCGTCCCTACATTGAATTAAATACGAAATTACGCTCTCAAGCAAAAACTACTTTTGGCAAAAATAACTACAAACTAGCCAATAACGCAGTGTTCGGGAAAACCATGGAAATCATACGGAAGCACCGTGTGGTGAAAATGGTCTCCAAGTGGGGGGGACGATATGGCGCAAAAAATCTGATTGCCAGTCCAAATTTCAGGAGTCGCACCATTTTCGACGAGAGCCTCGTCGCTATCGAGATGGCAAAGACGGGTTTGTTATTCAATGAGCCCTTGTACATAGGAATGTCGATTCTCGATATTTCCAAGGTATGCGTGTACGATTTCCATTACGGCTTCATGATGGAAAAGTACACGCACGATCAGTGCAAATTGATGTATACGGATACTGATTCGCTCATTTATGAAATTAAGTGCGATGATATTTATCGGGATTGGATTAGCAGTCACATTGAAAAATTCGATACGAGCGACTACCCAAGCGACAACCCATTTGACATCCCCCTCGAAAATAAAATAGTACCCGGCTTGATGAAGGACGAAGCCAATGGTCGTATCATGACAGATTTCGTGGGGCTTCAATCAAAGTTGTACACCTATAAGATACAAGGTGGAAAAACCGTAAAAAAATCCAAAGGGGTCAAATACAGCGTTGTCGAAAATCACATCACTTTTGAAGATTATGTGGAATGTCTGAAAAACAATGTGGAAAAAATAACTTCGCAACGCTGTATTCGATCCTTTTAACACAAAGTTTTTAGTGTAGAGCAAACAAAGATCGCTCACGACGACAAGCGCTGTTTGATTGTCGGCTCACATGACACTCTGCCGTGGGGTCATTACAGTCAGTTAGATATCTAATAGAATTTAAATGTTTTTTCAGAGAGCACACACACACACACACACGCCACCACCATGGTAGACACTTTGAAAAATTTATGCTGTCTGCAAGTAGTCAGATGTACATCATCAATAGTTGAATTCATCGAGGCCTCACCTCTACCATGGACGCTCACTGATCGAATTTTGAAAATGTTTGCCGATGAAAAATGGGTACAAATCTATAAGCAGGCTCAGAGCGTCAAACGAATTTCAATGATTTGAGTCACTTAGACTACACGAGAGAAATCAGCTTTGAAGATAGGTGTGAAGCTCTCAAAAATCAAGACTGGGAGGGTCATTTGCACGAAGACCAATACTGTGTGTGGGCGAATCGAATATCGTATTCCAAAATATAATTTACGATTTTGCCGCACTTGCTATAAAGCATTCAGAAGGGCTATGCAAAACCATCCGGTTCACAGCATCAGAGACCATCAACATATGGTGTTCGGTGTAAAGCACATGGACAATATATATCAATGCGGCAAATTTTAGTGTCACAACAGATTTGATGAAGTACTGTTCACTTTGAAAACGAGCAGCCAATGCTACTGAGACCTAAATCTGCGTGGTGGTGGTGAGCCCTACGGATTAGATCTCACATATAAACGCTTCATAGGCTCAGGAAATGAGGATTCATAATTCGATGAATGAGATTGCCAAACACACACAAAATTTCAAGAAAAATGTTAAATGAAAATGCAAGAAATTGTGCTCTTGTTTGTTTCTTTCCACACACACACTACATATATTATTAATCAAATAATAGTCGATTATGTTTTATATTTATGATTGAATAAAATCAATATGTAATCCGTGTCTGGATATTATTATATTTTTTTCACCCTTCCAATCTCCCATTCAAAATCCCACATATTTTTAAAGATCACTTTTGCATCAAAAAAGGGTTACTTTTTTGCGCAAAAAAGTATCATTTTTTTATACGAAAAAGTGTCACTTTTTCATGCAAAAAAGTAACACTTTTACTGACATGGTGGAAAAAGCTGAGTGAAAGCTGAGTGATTCACTCAGCCACTCAGCTTTCACTGAAAATGCTTCACTCAGCTTTTACCACCATGTCAATAAAGGTGTCAATTTTTTTCATTCAAAAATACATGTATTCTTATGGGAAAATGGCAAACATTTTTTGATGCATACTGAATTAAAACGCCAACTCTGCTCTCAATATATACATTTATTTCGTTTCATAATCAAACATTACTTTATCCGGCAAATAGCATAGGTATTCACGAAAACATAGATGTTTATCATCTTTTGATGATATAGTACACAAGTTTATAGCCTCATCAAATGACAAACCATTGTTTTTAGCTAGAGTTTTTGCACTGCTTAATAAATCGTGATAATATTGACTAAAGTTCATATTCAATAGATATTCAAATCTTGTCGCCATCACAGTAGCATCTAGATGTAGGATTTCTTGAACATCCGCTTCCGTCAGGTAGAAGTAGGTGTCATTCTTGGAAACTTGCACTCGTTGACTCTCTGCATACGTGTGTAATTCCAAATCCATAACATTGTCCCAGTCGAGTTTGATTCGGATAGTCTTGGCTGCTGCTGCATTCGGGTCATTTCGGCTAGTGTAAAGCAACTGATTAATGGCCCCTACGAATTGGCCCCATTCAAACATGCTGAAGGACAGGCTGGAGCATATGGTGTATTGGACCTTGCACACGAGTTTCACAGCAGGCACAAAACTCCGAGCAAAACTTATGCCGCATTGCAAGCTCAAAACTCGCGGAACTCGTAGGTGGCGTTGCACGCGAAGAAACGTTCCGCTTTGATGGCCTCCTTGTACATGTCACATATTCGATCTAAATCTGCCATTCGATCTGCCCACTCTCGGTCCGATGATGATGATGATAATGATGATGATGAAGCTGACGCCGCCGACGCCACCGACGCCGACTCGTAACCAGAGGACTCTTCAGAAGAGTCGACAACGTCGTTGTTCACTGCACCAAACATGTTGACTGACTAATCTCTCTGCACCGTTTGGCATCGGTTTATTTCTCCGCTGCCGCCGTCGCAATCACCCCCCACCCTTCCCCCATACACCGGTTCGAGTTTCTACGTCGTCGAGAGCTGAGAGACGACGACGATGATGATGAAAGGCCCCCTCTTCCAGTTGAGATTGTGCCAATTTTCCATTCAATTACATGCGATTTGTCGCATCAATCCAACTATTGTGCGTACTATCGAACCCCAGCCATTTCACAAGTACTTTACCTTTACGCCTGATGATTTTTTCCACTAGATAGACTTCGGGATTTTTTGTTTTTTGTAGTTCTTGTTCGTAGAAAGCGCCGCTGATTGGTCGCCCTTCCAAGTCCTTCAGCAAATACATTATTGGTTGGGTGATTTTCACTTTGACAACTTTGAATAGTTCCGTAGTCCAATTAGGCGTATACCCTTTTTCGAAAACATGCTTGGCCTTGATAATTCTGCGAAATCGCCAATTTTGAATTTTTTTCGACCAGCACGTTCGGCATAATCATACGTTGACTTATACACCTGTTTTTCATTGTCTTTGGTGACGTCTTTCATGCCGATCGTTCGATGTTTGCGCTGGTTGTAGTTTTTGGCCAATGTCCGGAAAAATGTCCAGCCATTTGTAGGTACCGTTCAAACTGAAATACTTGAAGAGATTCTCCTTGAGAGTACGTATAACCCTCTCTGCGATGGCGGCTTTCTTCACGGTATACGTGCTGTAGTGTTTGATGTTGTACTTTTTCAGGAGAGTCTGAAAGCTGGAATTGAAAATTCAGTTCCGAGATCTGACTGGAGGAGCTTGGGACATCTTTTCGCTTTCGACAATATGTCACTCATCGCTTCGGTGACGTCTCGACCAGTTTTGGTCTTCAGGGGGCGCACCCATAGGTACTTGGAAAAGGTGTCAATCACCACGAGAATATAATTGAAGTTTTTATTGGCTTTGGAGTATTTTTGAAGATCAGCCAAGTCCATCTGCCACAGATCGTCGAGTCCTTTGATGATGGTACGTCTGCGAGAAAAATTCCTTCTGGCTGGAGCATGGAGCTCATCAACCAATTGTTTTTTCTCAGATGATGATGGTGATGACGTCATTTCGCTAATGGCGGAGTCAATACACTAACTGCACTGGGCGTTACACCTTTTACTTAAGAGGCTGGAATATCAGTGCCAATTTATCCAAGCGTTTCTTGGTATTTTCATGCTTTTTCATCGAAAGTGGCATGAATTTCATCACTCGAATATCCAAGGCTGTTAGATTGTTTTTGGTGGTATCCAGCTCGTCTTTGAGTTTGTGTATGACGTCATCTTTGAGCTTCTGTATGACGTCATCAACGTATTTTTTGTTGGCAACAACATTGAGTGCACTTGGCGTTTCCACATTACATATTTTCACATGTTCAGCATCAATGTCCACATTTGTCGTATAGTTGAGTATAACACCAGGAAAATGATAGGGCTGCTGCTGCTGCTGCCGTGCACGGCGAGCTGACGAAGTTTGACCGAACTTGTTGATGCTCATGATGCGACTGTGGCATGCAAAAAAACGTCTACGCTTTCATTTATCGAATATAGCCTGCTTCTCTCAATTCATTGATGATGGCTACGATCTCGTTGTCGGTAGAGGTGCTGCCGGCATTTTTGGCGGCTACCAGAAGCCTATACCTGTCAACGAGCTCGTTCACATCGTCCCAGTACACGTTTTCTATGGGTTTCGTGTTGTATGTCAACTGATCTGGGATACCACTGCCGTCGGTGAAACGACCTCGACCTCGACCTCCACCACCTTCACCACCATCTATTTTTGATTGAGGATCTTTGAACATTGGTCGAATCAACTGTTCGTATTTGGCAGTCTGAGGTGGATTCAACCTACCTCGCGCATCTACATGCGCACCTGTAGCTGTCAAAATTTGCTTGTATGCCTCCAAATCGGCTTTAGCGTATTTGGGATTTTTGACGCCAAATTTGGTGAGAAAGCTGCTGCTTGGCTGGTCACCAAAACCATGAAGGCAAAACGTAATTTGGGAATGGGTCTGAAGAAGAAGAAGAAGACTGCTGCTGCTGCTGCTGCAAAGCCAAAGTCTTTCCGTCGAGATGTGGGTAAGAAAATTACCAAGATTCTGCGAAAAACACTGAAACCTGATCAGCTGAAAGATTTGAGTGCGAAGGCTCTGCAAAAATCCTCCTTGGTGGCACTGCACCCGTGCTCAAGTGAAAAAATTGGATGGCCGCAAAAAAATTAGAGTACCCCGAATAATACCGTTCGAAGCGAAGAGCGGTGGTGTGCTGCCTCTGCTTCCGATATTCGCCGCTCTGGGAGCACTGGGCTCGTTGGCAGGCGGTGCCAGCACCATAGCCAGGACCATCATTTCCTCGGCAAATGCCAAAAAGAAATTGGAGGAAGACAAGCGTCATAATACCGCAATGGAGAGCATTGGTGGCGACAACAAAAATGTGGGAGGTTCCAGTTGGTTTCTGCGCAAGACCGCTAAAGGCGGCTACGCTTTGTTTCTCAAGAAGAAATTTTAGAAAAACTCCCGCTGAAGCTGCCCAATAGAGCGTTGTACGATGAGGAATTACTTAAATATGTGGAACGTTTGAAAATACCTCATTTCATTGGTGTTTTCATGCGAAACAACTTACCTCGATCCTCATCATCATCATCGAAGTACAGAGAATGCGCAATCATCAATCTGGACTCGAGCAGGAATCGCGGAACGCATTGAGTAGCTTACGTGAAACGCAGACATGTGGTGAAATACTTTCACAGTTTCGGCAATTTGAAACCGCCGGTGGAATTGGTGCGATATCTGGGTAAAAAAGTGAAAATCTTCTACAACAACGATCGCTATCAGACATTCAACCAAGTTAATTGCGGTCATTTGTGTTTGAATTTTCTATACGAGAACACACTCTGAGTGTGTGTGCGCGCGCGCGCGCGAAAATGAATAAAAAAGTGGTGACCTTTAATGACGAGCGCAATGAGGTTCATTATATGGTGACGTGGCGTTTTGCATACAAAACTTCGCGAAAATCGTATTCGATGCAAGTGGCCATGGACAGGATACGTTTCGCTAGACGAATAGCGCGAGCCTCACGCTTCTTGAATCCCATACTAGACTCTGAGCACAGAGCGCGCATATGGAATGGTTTAAATAGAAGTACATAACCCCATCCAGTGTCAGTCATGTCTTTGCTGTTGACAGTGACAGGTCAAACGTCGACGTTAACCGCAGACTTTTCTCCGCCGCTCCAATTGGACGAAGATAGCACTTACGGCTTGGCATTGATTGGTTTCCATTCATACAACAGCATACCGAACATATCAAGTGGTCGATTCTATTATTCTGTCAAAGGAGCGCCATCTGTTAGCATCATCCAAATATCGACTGGGTGTTACGAAATAAGCGACATTGCCAAGTTTATACATAAACACATCGAGAGGCTGAGAGAAGCAAACAAGAAGAAGAAGAGAGCCGTAGTGTCTAGTGACGTTGGCGACGTCGACGACGACGACGACGACGGTACCAACAAAAGCAAGGCTTTGTTCTCTCTCAAACCCAACACCAATACGCTGCAGTGTGAGATATACAGCAAGCTCTATAACATCGATTTTCGTCCCAAGGATTCCATAGGACGATTACTGGGTTTTTCCCCGAGACTATTGGAGGCTGGAAGCGTTCACTCATCCGACCTACCTGTGAACATTATCAAAGTTCGAACTGTTCACATCGATAGTAACATCACATCGGGTGCCTTCTTCAACAATCGTCCGGCTCACACCATATACGAGTTTGCCGTTCGAGAAGAGCCCGGCTTTGCCATCGACGAAATGCCCTCGAATTTGATTTACCTGCCTGTGAATAAGACATAAATACACAACATAACCTTGAATATTCTCGACCAGGACTGTTGCAGTGTGAATTTTCTTGGAGAGACCATCATTATACGACTTGTGCTGCGCAAGCTGTCATAAAAATTGGGTTGGTATTTGATCAGAATGATGATCATGATGCCTTTGGGCATAAAAGTGCAGAGGGTGCTGGCATCAATTCAGTCACGCAGACGCAGTCGAAGAGAGCAGACGCACACACTCTGTCTCACTCCAGCATACACTTTCTCCAATCACAAGGACATCATGTTATCAAGACAAGTGTTCGACGTGTACAATCATCCAAAGTTCGACGAATCCATCAACAGAGTTGAGACTCGAACGCACCACCCGTACATCAAGTCCTTTCAAAATAATGACATCATCGAAATTGTCATTCCGCAGAGCGATGTGTGGATACTGATGAACGATGCCCTTGTGTGCATAGAGGGCTCTCTGACTCGTACCGCAGGAACGGGCAATGTTAGATTTATCAATAATGCCGGCGCATACCTTTTCGAGGCCATCTACTATGAAATCAATGGCAAAGAGGTGGACTCTGTTCGATCGCCGGGTATAGTGAGCACCCTTCGCGGCTATACTTGTTACGAGGAAAATGATGTGCGACACTTGAGCACAGCCGGCTGGACCTATCCTGGCGGAACGGTTCACAACGCCCCCGACGGTTCGTTCGCCATGTGGATCCCGCTTAAGCATTTGTTGGGCATATTCCATGACTATAGATATGCCACCATTGGACGACAGTGCATTCGCTTGGTGAGAAGTAGAAATGATAATAATTGCATGCTGATAGAGGAGGTGGCGAATCCAGTAGTCGAAGCCACCACAGCCACACTGACGATCACGAGCGTTGTACTCAGAGTCAAACATGTGGTGCCCAATGACGACATTCGTCTGAAATTGTTGCAGTCCATCAAAACAGACGCTCCTGTAGTGATTTCGTATCGCAAGTGGGACATACACGAGTTGCCTGCACTCACTCAGGGTTCCACCAAGGAAGTTTGGGCTGTGAAAACTTGCACGGCCATGGAGAGTCCCCGATTCGTCATTGTGGCCTTCCAAACAAATCGGATGGGCAATGCGGCTCGAGATGCGTCCTATTTCAATCACATCGACATCAGCGACATACGCCTAACCATGAACAGCGATACTTTCCCGCATGAACGTATGCACTTGGAATTCAACAGAAACAACTTTGTCGAAGCCCATCGAGCCTACACGGAATTCTATCCGAGCTATGCCAATTGTCCGAAGAAGTGCCCTCTACTCGATTACGGAGCATTCAAAAACAGAGCGACCGTTTTCGTAATAGATTGTTCCCGCAGAGCGGAATTCATGAAATCCTCCACTGTCAATGTCAAACTTGACATCGAGGCCAGAGTCGGATTTCCCGCCAATACTCGAGCCTATTGCATCATCATTCACGACTGTATGCTGGAACACTTGCCCTTGAGCGAGATTGTACGCCGTCTGTCATAAAAAAAAATAGTGACATACAGTAGTAGCAGTAAGTGGTGGGGGGAATCCACTCTTTGTTTGTGTGTATGCATGTAATGCAGGCATCGACAGGTCGAGAGCGTCAGTTGTGAGCCAAACGTTCAGTTGTTCAGTCGGTGTTTATTAATCTCGCTCTCACTCTCTCCGAGTGTATGTCTCTCAGTTAATCAAAGCAGTGAATCAGTTCAACAATCATCAAACAAACAAAAACGCAACAAGATGAAACTCGTAGCCTGTGACATTCAGGGTTTCACTGTGGGCGGTGAATTCCAACCCAAAGAGCTTGCCATCACCGACGGGCATCGCACAAACCACTTTTTATTCAAAGCCGTAGTGCCATTCCATGACCTGAGCGAAGCAGATAAACGGCAAGTACGATATTTGGAGAGAAATATCCACGGCATTCCATACTCTGATGGCTATGTCGAATTCAACAAGATCCAGGAAGTGCTGCGCCCCATCATCGAGGCTGATGTGGTTTACGTGAAGGGTAATCAAAAATTCGATTTTTTGCTGAAGTGTGTGCTCGATCACACATCGTCGATATTGCGGCTACTACAAGTACAGTCGTCACAACGCCTCCACCGACACTCGAGAAGCAAAGCCCGCTCTGTTTGAATCATATAGCATCCGGAGAAATAGAAGTGCATTGTGCCGTGAGACACTGTTTCGATATCTGGCAATGGATATCGTCACACCTGATATGGTGAGGCCCCACGGCGATCACGACGACGACGACGACCACGACACTCCTATCAATCGGCACTTGCAAAATTTGCGCGAGCTCAAGGCACACATAGCAGAGTACGAGCACAAGCTGTGTATTTTCAAACGCTTCCAAAATATGCAAATTAACGATGGTAAATGGATGGGGCAGCAGCCACAGCAGCATTCACCGATCCACCACGTTCCGCCGCCGTCGCCGCCAGTACCAAGTCCATGACGTCAGCCACACCAAGACTAGCCGAAAACACACGAAATATTATTATTCATATTGTATTATTATTCATATTGTATTATTATTATTATTATTATTATTATGTATTAATAGATTTATAAAACCAATTTTTCTCGATTTATTTTGCGGATCGAATGAATGAGAGAGAGAGAGAGAGACTGAAAGAAATACGAGTCATGTACATTGAGCAATGGTGTATGTGTGTGTGTGTGTGTTCCTCTCAGTGTATATATTTGAGTGACATATCCGCTGTTTCTCAGTGTACATTGAGCTGTCGTCACGATGACAACAAATTATATAATTCTAGCAGCCGTTCTGTCGAACGTACTGTATATTAACCCGCCATATGAGTACGGTGAGGTATTGGTATCGTATTTGCACGACGATGATTCGAGTACTTCGAATTGGACGAAAATGACTCAGGCGCTAGCCAATGATGGATATTTGCCTGTGTTGAGAGCCGAAATCCCGATGAACACCTCATCGTACAGACTGCGGAAAATTTATACAAATCTCACCTATAGCGATACGCAGTGGTTTCCGCTGAAGATGTCTTGCCCCTCTAGCAGCAGCACTTCGAGACCATCGTCATCTTCGTCGTCGTCCCACCCAACTACCCAACCCGTGGATGTCAAGATGCAAGCCCCTGCTGCTGCTGCTGCTGATCGAGAAAGTAAGGATTCCAAATGTGAGCTGCCGCCGCCGCCAACACTGCACGATTGGTTTATGTTTATTAAATCCATGAATCAAAAATATTTTTTAATCGATAATGATTATGTATCTTCATACTACGCCACTGGCACTGAAGTGTAATTTTTTTATGTGAAAAATAAATGTATTTTTCTCGAACTGACGTTATTCACTTCAATAAATGCAAACAGAGACAAAGACAGACATACAATGCCATGGGTTAGAGTGAGACATTTAAAACAACATTTAAACAACTCCAAGGTCAATTTAGCTCGAGCAGCGTAAACAGATACCGGATGTGCGATTAAATCCGAAAAACAAATTCAAGGTCAAAAATGGATCATCGTCGTGTTTACTGAGAATTTCGTTCAACTTGAGAGAGCAGACAGTAAACATTCAAGATACGTGGTTTATCGCTATTTCTTAGAATTTCATTGGAGAGAGAATAAACACCAGATGTGGCTTATCGCTGTTTACGACTACAGCGCGCGGAGACGTATTTTTTTTCTTTTGGAATTTCATTCGAGAGCGAGTGAATTAATAATAAGTCGTCCATCATAATTTTCTGTTGTGTGTGTGTGTTCTAAGATAGTAGACATTTTTCATATTTAATTTTTTTGTTTTGTCAATTAAGGTGGCGGCGGCGGCCATTTTTTTTCTCTTCCAGCCAATTGCTCTCAGCGAATCACGTGAGGGAAAGTTTTTTCATAACTTCCGCCATCGCGCCATGTTTTTTTGCCTTCCGCTCCATCGCCGCCATGTTTTTTGCGTTCCGCTCCATCTCCGCCATGTTTTTTACCTTCCGCTCCTTGCAGAAAAGACGCGCGCCACTTAGGGTGAAACGTTTTGAACCCCCCATCCCGAAACTCTTCGGCGAACACGTCATCTTCTTCAGCACCAACCCTCCACCAACGGCAAGAACTCGATGGACGCGGCCATCGAGAGATTCACCGTGTGGAGCAATGCCGATTCTGGGACACTCTTCGGTCCCAGCTTCGGCATTGTTTATCTACTGATATTGGCTCATAATGACATAGTATTTCAATATGACTCCATTTCATAAGCATAAGTATGCTTTCCATTCAGGTTTAGCATATCATCTTTCCTTCCTGATAGACCCAAACCTCAAACCTTCCCAGTTTTGTATAGAATTTTAATATTCTGGGTTGAAAATACCTTCGAAAACCCGAATATCCAGAGATTCTTAGAAAATAACAATGAATTTGAAATGGTTCTCTTCTTATCAAAATGTCGAAGAGTTGCCAATTTTTTTTGTAACTGTGAGTCCACAAAATCTCTGGGATAACCGTTCAACTCTGCCACATCTGTAAATAACATTTTCTGAGTATTGAATCTTTCGAGTTGAAAGGACAATGATCAATTCACCAAAAAACTCAACCCACAAGCACCTCAATATAATCTCGGCTTTCAATGGGATAAGTTATAAGGATAACAGAAAAATATGTTGGTCAAACGTGAATGGTCATGAAAACACAGTTCAAAGAGCATATCACACAAATGAGACATTTGAGAATAGCAGCATCGGATGTTGATCAGCATGAGCAAATTATGTCGAGGTTACCAATAATGAAAAATAATTATTACTATAGTTCACAATCGCATATTGGTATTTCATCCCCTGTGATGGATGTATCGCCCATCTCTACATTTGACTACATCATTTCCAGATTCATAAGAAATCCTCGAAAAATTACACAACTGTGTGGATATCAAGGATAACAGTAACAATCTGGAAACCTCTCTTCCCGATAACAACTTTAGCTTCTTCGTTTTGGGGTTCATCATCAGCTGAGTTTGAAATTATGGAGAGGAGTTATGTGAGCACTGAAAAGTTAAGCCTCCCCTATTACTACTTTTTTAATTAGGCAAACTAGTAGCATTTTTAATGCTCTTCTCGATGCCGAAAACAAAAAAAAATATATTTCATAATATGATATTTCTTTCAATGGATAATAACATTCTCAACAACAAAGCTCATATTACCTCTCTTCCTAAAGTGGAAAATGAGCGACATATACGGAAATATTTATTTTTTTCACTACTACAAGAAATTTCTTCGTTTTGGCGTGTTAACGCCAATTTTATAAGCTCCCGTATTGCCTTGTTTTTGTTGTTGCCTTAGAAAAGTGTGTCAGTGAAGTAATTGTAACTTATGTCAGATTGAAAAATATCCGTCAAAAGAGAAATAAAGAGTTTGCAAGTTTCTATCAAATTATTTCTCATAAAACTAAAAAAGTTCAAGTACATTTAGTACAAAATCATACATTGGTCCTTCGAGCCGGATAAAACCAGTAAAAACATCGAAAATTGGAAGAAAATTCAAAAATAAGTTCGAAGTAAATAAACGAACGGGAGCCATAGCAGCGGACCAGCTCTACAATCACGAGACTGGTCGTTCAATCTACAACAGAGAGCAACTGAAGCAAAAGACGATTGTACCGGTGAGTTCGTTCCATTTTTCTTTCCTAGAGTCCCACCACTGCTTATTTTGAATTGCTTTATTTCGTTGTCTATATTAGGTTATTGCAAGTTACTCCGATTTACCTAATATTCAACAATATGACCGAAGAAACAAAAAATTTAATATTCAAGAGAAACTCATTTAAACAGCGACAAACAATGTTTAAAACCTACTTAGAGTCATTTACACTTTTGATAAGTGCACAACCTATTCTTGAAATTCGGTATGAGAAGATTTTAGAATTACAATTACGTTTAGAGAAGCAAGAACCTTTACTTGCCGAATTTGAAGAAGTGCAATTTGCAATAGAGGCTTCGGTAAACGAGCCAAACGAATAACTGGTCGAAAGGGAAGATTTTCAAGAAACATATTTTCGTGTAATTGCCTTGGCTAGAAAATATATTTCAAACTATTATGCTGCAAGAGATGCAAATATGTTGGCTAGTCAAAGTAATCAGTCCAATAAACCTAATCCTCTTCCACCAGTTGAAAATATCAAATTGCCGCAGATACATCTTCCAAAGTTTACCGGTTCGTACGAAAACTGGTTGGAATTTCGAGATACTTTTGACTCTTTAATCAACTCAAATCCGACAATTAGTCAAATACAAAAATACCATTATTTACGGGCAGCGTTGGAAGGTGGTGCAGCTCAGGTCATTCGGTCTTTGGAATTTTCTGCGACTAATTATACAGTAGCTTGGGAAGCACTGCTCAATCGATATAATAATGACAGCTTGTTGGTGAATAATCATGTTAAATCGATTTTTTCAATTACAACCTTAAACCATGAATCAGCTCATGATTTACGAAAAATGCTTGACACTGTTGCCAAACATTTGAAATCGTTGGAAACTCTCGGGCAACCAGTCGAAAAGTGGGATACCTTACTAATTTATATATTGAGTAATAAATTAGATAAAGTAACTGCACGAGAGTGGGAAGAATTCAAGGCTAACAAAAGCAGTACCAGTAAGCAAAAACTTCCTGTGCTTGATGATTTCAAATCGTTTATAAAAAACAAAGCTGATCTACTAGAAACTTTGAAAATAACCAATCATAATGTCATAATGCAAGATTTTTATATGGACGATCTCTTGACCGGCTGTAACACGTTAGAGGAGGCAGTGAGACTATGTGATGAGATTTCTAATATCTTGAGTTCCGGTGGGTTCCACTTACAAAAATGGGCATCGAACAGTAAGCAATTGCTGGATCATGTGCAAGCCATAGACCCTTTGGCTATCCTAAAGCTGGGAGAGAATGAAAAAACTAAAACATTGGGACTTTACTGGTCTTGCTCAACCGATGATTTGATGTATAATATTGGAAAATTTGATATAAAAAGACCTATTACCAAGCGGTCAATTTTATCTGAGATAGCGCAGGTATTCGATCCGCTAGGATTGTTGAGTCCTTGCATAATCTTGGGAAAAATGATACTGCAGAAGCTGTGGATGCTCAAACTCACCTGGGATGAAGCACTTCCCGAAGAAGTTTATTCCAACTGGTTTAAACTAAGAGTTCAGTTGCCGGAGTTAAATATATTGCAAGCTCCCAGAAGAGTTTTGAGTAATGAGGCTATTAAGAATGAACTTCATGCTTTCTCAGACGCTTCCCTAGAGGCCTATGGGTCTGTTTTATATGTTCGTACAATAACCAAATCAGGCGAAATAATAATTAGGCTTTTGTGTTCGAAGGCTCGGGTCGCTCCCTTAAAATCGCTTACCATACCGCAATTGGAGTTGTGTGGGGCTTTACTGCTAGCCCAGCTAGTCAATAAGGTGAAAACGTCTATGAGAACTACATTTGACGAATCATTTTATTGGAGTAATTCTAGTGTTTGTCTCTGCTGGATAAAAACTCAGCCAAATACCTTAAAAACGTTTGTACAAAATAGAGTTGCCCAAATTCAGTCTCTTACCAGCCCGTCTGATTGGCATTTTGTTAGAACCAAAGAAAACCCCAGTGACATTTTAACCAGAGGAATGTTTCCTAAAGATTTGCAAAATTCCACGTTGTGGTGGTTAGGGCCTCCTTGGCTGACTCTGCACAGGGACAGTTGGCCTAAGTCAACTATTCAATTTCCTTCGAACATTCCTGAATTGAAAACCCAAAAAACTACCTGTCATAACGTCAGCAGAGCTGTCGAGAAATCGGACCTGTTTTCAATAAATCGATTTTCAAATTTAAACCGCTTGCAGAGAATAGTAGGATATTGCCAACGATTTATTTACAATTGCAAAAATAAAAATTCTAACCGAAATCTTGGTCCACTTGACACATTCGAATTGAACCAAGGATTAAATTATTTGGTAAGATTAGCACAAAAAGAAAGTTTCTCGAAAGAATTGTCATTACTAAAAAATAATAAACCATTACATAAGGGGTCGAAAATTCTCCGCCTCAATCCTTTTATTGATCAAAATGACATTCTTAGAGTAGGTGGTAGATTGCAACTTTCCAACTATGAATACGATAAAAAACATCCTGCCCTTCTCTCCAGTAAACATCATTTAACTAAATTGATTTTTCAGCAAGAACATATTAGATTATATCACTGCGGTCCTCAACATTTGTTATTTTCGATTCGCGAACGTTTTTGGCCACTTTCAGGAAGAAATTTAGCGAGGCAAACAGTGCATTCGTGTGTACGGTGTTTTCGCGTAAAACCACGTCAAGATTATCCAATAATGGGTAATTTACCTAAGGCAAGGATTTGTCCTGCACCACCTTTTAACCTGACCGGGGTGGATTATGCTGGACCACTTAAAATCAAGGATAGGAAGGGTCGAGGAGCTAAAACGCTGAAAGCATATCTGTGTTTATTCGTTTGTTTAACGACAAAAGCTGTTCATTTAGAACTAGTTAGTGATTTGACCAAAGACACCTTTATAGCAGCATTTCGGCGTTTTAGTGCTCGCAGGGGTAAGCCAGCAGAGGTTTACTCCGATAATGGTACCACCTTTGTTGGTGCTGACTCAGAAATAGCAGAACTAGCAAATTTTCTAGCGAATAATCACAATCAGATTGGGGAAAGTGTTACAAAATTAGGAGTTACGTGGCATTCTATACCTGCCTATTCTCCCCATTTTGGTGGGATATGGGAGGCAGGCGTTAAGTCGGCAAAATCTCATTTGAGAAGGGTAATGGGAGAGACTTGCTTAACCTTTGAAGAGTTATCAACTCTGTTGACCGAAATAGAGGCAATTTTAAATTCGCGTCCTATTTCCCCAATATTCTCAGATCCCAATGACTTTTCCGCACTTACTCCATCCCATTTCCTCACCGGACGACCTTTAACTACACTACCTGACCCTGACGTCACGCATATCCAGATCACTAGACTGTCGAGATACCAGCTACTGCAGCAAATGCAACAGCATTTTTGGAACCGGTGGTCAAAGGAGTACCTTTCCGAAATGCAAATGAGAACCAAGTGGAAGACCAATCAATTTTCTCTCGAAGAAGGCGCCTTGGTGGTCATAAGGGAGGACAACACTTCACCTCTTCAGTGGAAGCTTGGACGAGTAACTTCTCTACACCCTGGGCCAGACGGCATTGCAAGAGTAGCAACCATCAGAACTATGTCTGGTGAAGTGAAGCGATCGTTTGCTAAAATGTGTAAACTCCCTGTGGAAAATGACCCCAGTTCATAGTGCGAAATCATCGCGAGTGTAATGGAAAAACAGTAACTCAGTTATAAACTGCCATTCACTATTAATCATTTTGTTATTCATGCTTGAAAGTTCAACCCTTTCAAGGCGGGGGGCATGTTAACGCCAATTTTATAAGCTCCCGTATTGCCTTGTTTTTGTTGTTGCCTTAGAAAAGTGTGTCAGTGAAGTAATTGTAACTTATGTCAGATTGAAAAATATCCGTCAAAAGAGAAATAAAGAGTTTGCAAGTTTCTATCAAATTATTTCTCATAAAACTAAAAAAGTTCAAGTACATTTAGTACAAAATCATGCATGGCGAATAAAACCTCATGATTGTCCAAACACCCAATTTTGATACTTATATGAATGACAATATTTTCTTACTAATAGCAGAAAAAGAAAAAATTGCGCTGGGATGTGAACTCGTGAAACCCGTGATCATCATGTCGCACCTCCAATTGACACTACTGGGCTATTTGGTATTAATTTACAAAACGATAATTTCCATCTTTAAGCCATTCCGCTTTCCGCATTTATTTTGTGAATCAAAATATGTCTGCTGTAGAGATAACTTTGAAGCCGTTTTTGTACAGAACAGAAAATACTGGAGGGTCATATGAATGTGGTTGGAAAAATGTGTTTGATTCGATAAAACATAATTATCATGAGCAATCGAGTTGCCTTGACACTTTGTTGAAATACTATTTGTCAAATATTCTCAAGTATATCATGACAATGTCATAAATTATTGTAATTGTCAACTACTGTTCGAATATTGTGATATGTTATAATCCTACTTGGTTTGCCAGAAAAATAGCGCAAGAGAACTCCAACACTACAGCAATTCATTCCCCGATCGTGAATTACCTAATCGACGTTTTTTTGCTGTGCTTCATCGTCGATTCAGGAAAATTAAACAGTTTTTGAGAGGAGAGGAGAACAAAAAAACGTTTTGTAATATCTGAAGACGTTTTATCATACTTTGAGGTATATCCAAACAATTCCATCAGAGATTTATCTAGAGAAATAGCTGTTCCACTGTCTGGTATTTAACGAATTTTGAAGAAACCCGATTTCTCCTTATGAGTTAAGACCAGTGCAAACACTAGAACCTGGTGATCCTGAGAGACGATTGGGGTTTTGTCGGTGGTTTATGAATAAATGCATACAAGATCCAAATTTCTATAGAAATATATGGAGCGATGAGGCTAATTTTTCAAATCATGGGATGTATAATAGAAATATTTTTCATTATTGGAGTAGACATAATCCATTTCTAGTCCATCCCCACAATCCGATGGAGCAGGATGGAGCACCAGCACATAATCAGTGGCGTAAAAATAATGCTGCGAGGCTGTTTTGGAAACAGATGGATTGATACAAATGGTCCTGTTAAGTGGCCCCCTCGTTCACCAGACATGACACCACTAGATTTTTATTTTTGGGGATTTATGAAAAATGAGGTGTACAAAATGAAACATAATAATGTAGATGAACTGAAAAATTATAATGAAACTATAATTAATAGAATTAATGGCCGAACTGTCAATAGAAGGGCCCAAATATGTGTTCAACAAGAAGGCGGTGTTTTTTTAACATTTACTCGATATTTCATAGCGCTTTATCAAATCTGTTTGTTATAAATTTTTCCTATTGATAAAACTGTCTTATTTTCACCTTTACGAAAAAGAGTCAAATGAGATTTATTGTTGAGAATGTTATTACGAATCAAAATACATGAAAAAATATAGGGTGTTCCATTGAAAGAAATATCATTTTATGAAATATTCTGAAAACGTGAATGTAATTTTTTTTGTTTTCGGCATCGAGAAGGCCATTAAAAATGCTACTAGTTTGCCCATATAACCGAATTTGTAGCATCAATAATAACGGAGTTGGCAATGGTGCCGACTTAATTTGGAACACCCTGTATACGTATAAAATAATATTCTAAGCAACCTTTCCCAAAAACTTTTTTCGATATCTTGCCATTTCACTCCAGTATTGTCTCTTTGTTGCAATTATTTTTCAATTCGCCACATCGCCATTGATCACGTGACATGTATCGATTTTTAGGTTGCCAAACATGCACAGTCGCTTAACCAAACTTTCATTTCCATTACTACTCTTATGTTTTTTTTTACAATGTTACATAGGTACTGTACCGGGGGCACTTCATATACATTTAATTTCTTATTTGGGATATTCTAACCTCTGATAAATGATGAATAAAATTAAATGGTTTTAAAATATTCAATTGAAATGACAATAATAACGAATACAAATTATTATTTATCATTTCTGAAAACGGTATTTCTATCGATTCACTCAAGAAACTGTTGTAGAAATTTCATGATGGAAGCGGAATATTCCAATCCTGAAATATGGGCTGAGCCTATTTTATAGGAAAAAACCAAGGATTCTAAAAATATTCCTCTAGACCGCGCCAGAAATTTGGTGCACATTAAACTATTTTATCTTGATTTCAACAAACAAACCATAAATTGAAATTCGTAACAGTTTATGAAATAGTGAAATTATACACCTACCCGTCTGTTTCTGGAAAAAGGTATATAAACATGTTTCTTCTCGCGATGGTTATGATGTTTCTTCCTACCCAACATTTGAACACAATTTCACGAGAATGTAACAAGTAAAACAATAACTAATACCACAATGTTGTTTATTTTATAACACTAAACAAAAAACAATGTATCCACATCACATACTGATTTGTTTGGATTAAGAAACTATCGTCAAGGCATTCTATAACCTATGCCAAACTGTTTCTATAAATAATCGACACAACTTGGGCTCATATCATATCCTGTTTTGAGTTTAGACACAGTGATAATCGGTTAATGTTGGTGTGGAACAACAATCATCTTATTAATGATGTTCGATGGGTAGTTTTGAACTAAGTAAATGTTCTGGGTAATTTCGAACCAAACGTTATTTGACATTATTATACGTTCTTCAGATCTACTTCAATTGGGGAGGGTTCTTTGCTCTGGTGCGGCTGCATACTATGGCCCATAAGAGTTCTCGAAATGTGGCATTTCAAATAGAATGTTTCTCAATTATATCAAAGTTCATCAAATATCAAATCAATTATTGGTGGGAGATGGAAAAGTTGAATGTATACCAAACAAATCATTTAACTTCTTTATTAAATCCTCTTATTATTGTAAGATACAATAACAAAATTTTGGTTATGTTTATTAGATGGACCAGTGGGAAGAGGTTTTTGTTATTTTAAAAACTAACTACTCCTTTGGATAATTGAAAAAAAAAGTTTTGTGATACTCTGCTTGATATTAAATAAGTTACAAAGGTATTTTAAATTGCATTGAATGCGCATCGGTTTTTATCTCGAGGAGTTCTATCACAGTGACAAATAGAAGGTTGCTCGATGCTACCCCAATAGCATATCATGAGATAAATAAAAAGTCTGGACAACCAGCTTTAAATTTCAAATTTTCGAGGTGGACAATTTTTTTTCTCTTCATGTTAATATCAACAATTGCATTGAAGAAGTTTTTCCTAATTTATTAAAATTATTGGTCAATATTGGCCATCAACATTTTAAATATTGCATCGACAATAAACAACTGTAACAGAAACTGTATATTTATTTATTTATTTTTTATTTTGCTCGTATTTCGATTCTCTACAATTTCTTTCATTAGAGCAACCAGATTGCTGCATGAATTTTCTTTTTATTAGCAAAACGCTAAATGAACATTTTTGTTAATTTAACACATTAATAAATGACAGTTGCGAGTCCAAATCATAACAAAATTTAACCACGGCTGTCTTTCAGGTGAAGGCACAGTCGGTTTCCTACTAAGTAGGTTTAAGTACTCATTTTATACTCTATTAATTGGTGGTGGCGCGTCCACTGATTCATTAAGTGGTCGCATCTGAACAAGATGGAATTACATCTATTTAACGTCGTCGTGGAAAAATTCTCTGATCGAAGGAATAGCATTCAAAATCATGCCATTTTCGAGACTTGTTGTGTGTATGAGCCAAATTTGTGATCAAATCCAATACTGAGAAAACTCACATCGCCATAAAATCAGGTCGAAAAGTCCAAGAAGGTTTGCTTACCTTTTCTGCAACTCACTTGCCATTATTCATGGTCATGTTATATCCAGGCGAACCAAGCTTAAGAGCAAACACTTTCTTGGTTAAACGGGAATCGGTTTTAAGCCTACAGTTTTTGTTTAATTTTTTTTCTTTAGCAATTGATTAAAAGTTTTTGTGTAAATTCGGGAACATCCATGATTTTTGGATGTGATAATTTTTAAAAAAAAAAAAATTAGAATGGCATGATGAATTAGAAAATTGAGAAGTTTCCGGATTCCTATGGGATCACCAAGCCCATAACAAAAATGTCTTTCTCATGAAATCAATAGTTTTTGCAAAAAAACCAATCCTACGCTCGTGAACATTGTACCTTATTAACGCTGCCCCCTACATACCTAAAATGTTAGCATTAAATTAAGATTCGATGAGTTTGATATTTTCACTAACATGCTCCATAAATATATGAGTACGAAACTTTGCTGCGCGGGGTGAGGAATGAATTCAAGATTCAGAATCAGAATCAGAAATGCTTTATTGTCATACAATATTAATTATGTTGACAAAGCTTGCCTAAAACTAAGACATGTGAAGAATAAAAAGAAAAAATATAAAATAATTATATATTTTTACATATACACATACATACATATATAATCCATAAAAACGGTAAAATATAGATCTGAAATAGACTTTCATTTAAAACTATTGAACCAACAAAGTTCAGTTTCGATTTTATGGCGAATCGAACTAGGTAGGAAATAATTCAACAGAAATGGAAAAGAATTGAAAAATAACTTTGTTAAACCAAAATATTTCAATACCCAATTTTCAGCAACAACGAATTATCCTAGAATCAGAAATGATCACATCAGACTTTTGAAGAACCAAAATTTAATGAACTGAAAAATCACAAAACGGTATATCTGTAATACTATAAAATGAGAATAAACACAAATGTGAAGACGGATATTCGATCAAACCGTCAAATCACAGAAATAATATCTCATAATTTTGTAAGTCTGCAAAGCGTCATATTCGAAAGTCAAAGGATTAAAATCGTCGAATCAGTATACCACAAGACCTAAAATTGGCATATCAAAAATCATCAGACAAATAAATGCTAATACCGAAAAGTAAAGAACCAAAAATTTCCAGAAATTTGAGCATAGCGAAACGCCGTTTTATCTATTCTCTCAGAAATGGCGTATCGTGCGGTTAATATACTTAAATAAATTGTTAGCGCCATCTAAGAGCTAATAGAGCAAGTTTTACCAGTCTATTATCCGCTAAAATTTCTGCTCGATTTCGATTCTGATCATTTTATATCTTACACATTACGTTTCCATACATTTCACGATTCTACATTTTTTTCGGATCATTTGTTGGTTTAACGTTTTTGTTGATATTTCGTTAGTATTTTGGTTTGACGGTTTTATGATACTATTAGATTAGGTTATTAAGATTTGCGATTACTTAGTTTTATCGTTTCAGTCACTTTTTTTTCTTAACTAAATCAGATCAATGAAAAACAATTCTTACCGTTTTCGCGTATGATGCTTTATCGGGTCTCATACAAACGCATTAGATGAATTTTTTTTCGGATTAGAAATCAGTTCTATACATTTCATTCTGCTATATTTAAGTCTTATAAAAAGTTATTCTGATAAATGATCAATTCTTCATTTCATTGGTTTTACGTATTAACGTTTTTATCATTTATTGTTGTTAAAAAAGATATTGTACTATTCTTTATCCCACCGAATTCGACTGTTAGGTGTGACGTGCTGATGTGGCTCTTTAACTCGTATTTTATCATGGACGGTGCATGGTGACCGTGATGGTTGAGTGTTTGTACCTCAACCATAAGGGCATGGGTTGAGATCACAATCTCTCAGGAGCTTCTGCGAGGGGTTTCTTCCTGTAAACCTTGAAGATTCGTCACATTATAAAGTAGTGTTATAATCCTCCGTTAAGTCACAAGTATTTTATGCACGAGCGAATCGTAGCGGACCGAGTGTTCAATAAACGAGTACCTAGAAGAGTTTTTAACCGTTAAACAAATTGTTAAATCCGTCAACCGGCTGCACCCTTACAAGCAACCCTTAGAAGTCTCTGAGATACTTGTGCAAACTACCTTTTTGAACGTGTGATGCCATGCACGAAATCGGTGATCGTGCTGAGATTCGAATATATGCAACTACAGATAGCGGATGACTGATGGGTTAAGAAGCGAGCGCTTGACTCGCATGACTATACTTTTTCTATGAACTCATATTCAAAGATATATTGATAGATGAAGCCGTTAACTACGTAGTAAGAGATCATAATGAAACTGCTCTATGTTTTTATACAACTAACGTTACTGCCGTAATGCAGTTTGGTCTCATGTATCCACTAATGGTATATCTTCATAAACCCAAAACAATTAGCATAGAATGAAGGCTTTCACGGCCGGAAGTAGAATCCTGAGGTATGGTTTCCGGGCTTTGAGGCCGTGGTCGGTTCACCTCCGTGGAGGTGGTTCCACTAAACGTTTCGCTCACAACTGCGGTGAGCATCTTCAGCATAGCTTTAGTCTTCTCGAAGGGCGACGTAAAACTGATACAACGGTTTGAAATTCTTCGCCATTTATAGTCGCAGCCTGGCTATTTTGATTATTTTGTTTCACTTGGGGTGACTGGGTTACTTGGCCGGGTGGTATGTTGCAATTGTCTACCTGTCTAATTAATGAGTTGTGATTGGCCCCTCCTACCAGCTCGATTATGTTATGTGATTGTTTTATCTTCGTGATTTTCAGGGCTGGGTAGGTACCAGACTTTGTTCAGCTTTAATGATTCCTCGTTTCTGTTGAAATTATTTCTGTGTTTATGTATTTCTATGGCTTCTCTATTGAGGCGGGCATGATAATGTTTTGTTGTTGAGATCACTTCAGTATTTTTAAACAGGATGTCATGTGTACCTTCTCCATGGGCGTGCAATGCCACGGCAGACTTCTCTGTCTGGGCTAGCCTACATTGGCTGTGGAGAGATCCTGGTTTTTACGCTATGGAGGGTGGTACCGATATATACAGACCCGCAAGAGCATGGTAATCGGTATACACCGGGCGTAGCCAGGTGGTCTCGTGGATCTTTCGCTGAACGTAGCAATGAACCAATTTGTCTGGTCGGCTTATAAATGGCTTTGACGTCGTGTCTCGTCAGTACTTTACCAATCCGGTCCGTGACTCTTTTGATATAAGGAAGGAAAGCTCTGCTTGTAGGCGTTATCGCATTGTTGCCGTCTTCTCGATGCAGCCTAGGGTTACTAGCCCTAGCAATTTCTTGCCGGGTGTAGCCATTGGCTTGCAAGGCAATATTGAGATGTCTCAGTTCCGATTTCAGATGGGCCGGCTCACAGATGCGTTGCGCTCTGGTGTTTAGAGTTTTAAAAACTGCACTTTTTTGCCCTGGGTGATGATTCGAGTCTTTGTGTAGGTATCTGTCTGTATGGGTAGGTTTTCTGTAGACTTTGTGGCCCAAAGTCCCATCCGGTTTTTTGATGACCAAGACATCCAGGAAAGGCAGTTGTTCATCTCTTTCTCTTCCACCGTAAGTTGAATCTCAGGGTGTCGGCTGTCAAGGTGGTGCAGAAACCCTTCCAGTGCCAACCTCCCATGTGGCCACACGACAAATGTGTCATCCACATAGCGAAACCATGTAGACGGTCGATTTGGCGCTAAATCCAGAGCTTGCCGTTCAAACGTCTCCATATACAAGTTCGCTACTACTGGGCTGAGAGGGCTGCCAATGGCGACGCCGTCCAGTTGTTCGAAATATTTGCCATCCCACTGGAAATAAGTAGTGGTGAGGACATGTTGAAACAAGTCAGCGAGGTTATCCGGGAACAATTGACGGAGAAGAGTCATAGTTTCGGGAATAGGTATGTTGGTGAATAAGGAGGTGACATCAAAACTGACTAGGAGGTCAGTTGGTGTTAAGCGGATATTCCCAATTTTCTCAATAAGGTGAGTAGAATCTCTTATGAATGAGTCAGTGTTGCCAACGTGTGTGTTAAGTAGGTAGGTGAGGTGTTTTGCTATCATGTAGGTGAGCAGGTAGGAGGGGGCAATCACAACTCATCAATTAGACGGGTAGACAATTGCAACATACCACCCGGCCAGGTAACCCAGTCACCCCAAGTGAAACAAAATAATCAAAATAGCCAGGCTGCGACTATAAATTGCGAAGAATTTCAAACCGTTGTATCAGTTTTACGTCGCTCTTCGAGAAGACTAAAGCTATGCTGAAGATGCTCACCGCAGTTGTGAGCGAAACGTCCAGTGGAACCGCCTCCACGGAGGTGAACCGACCACGGCCTCAAAGCCCGGAAACCATACCTCAGGATCCAAAACAATTAGTTTCTTATTTCACTACACTTTTTGTACCTGTGCTCTATTTACGTGTGACAATGTGTGTGCCCTCCTACGCTGCGTTGAAAACCGACGAATATACCAAAATTTATTGATCATTCAGTAGGTTGCATTCGCAATTTTAATACTTATGAATTTCCCAGGATTTTATATAATCGAGTTTCGTGAATGTACAAAATTTTCGTATCGGATAGATTCGGGAACTTGTGATTACACACTAAGAAATTTTTTGTGAATGTCGAATCACTTTGTCCTATAGTTCAAATGATTAGCACGGTTCGCCCCTCGACAAACCAATCCGGAATCTGCTTCTCCCCATCTAGCCATGAGTTGAAAACTCTTGCTAGATGGTGGTGGGTACATGGAAATTTTTTCCACCAATAGTTATTTAGGCCATCGGGGCCTAGAGCAGCAAAGTTCTTAGAGCCTTTTAGGGCCCGTCGAACTTCTTCCGAGGTTATCGGATTGCGCAGTTCATTGAGCTCAGGCTGACGAAGCCTCCTGCAGAAGGCTTCGAACTGCGGTAGGGCTGGAGTATCTACGTTGAGTGGTTGCGGAAACTCATAAATGTTCTTCCAGAAGGTTTCTACCCGATCAGCCGCCGGCGGGTTATCCACAACACGTGGAGGCTCTTGGAATAGGCGAGAGCAGTGTGTCCATCATTCCACCAAGGACCCCTATTATCAGATCCACCATCTTGACAGAATGGTTTGGGTAAAACCTGCGGAGTTCAAAGAGAAGATCTTGATATTTAGTCCGTTTTTCCTCCTCTTTTCCGACGATGTTCGTTAGATTAACTTCTGAACTGTAGCTGCATTTAAATCATTATTCTGTCCTATCTGTATGATTGTTTCAATTTCTCTAGATTATTGAACGAATGAAATCTCTCCGTGTAACATTGAACTATATGCTGTTGATTTTTGACTATCGGGCTGAAAAAAATTACTTGGTAATGACTGTCTGTAGAGCTTGGTTTTCTGAATTCATCGAACTCAAATGTAGATATTAATTATTACAGTGATGCATGTTAATCAGGTCTGTTTTTATATCTCTGTCCTGTATGTTTCTATTGGGAAGGAATATCGTCGACAAATGTTTTTTTTTATCCAATTAGTAAATTACTATTGAGGTCATCAAATTTTTCAGATCTTGTCTATATTCGACGGTACGATGTTTATCACTATTTCAACGGATTTTTCAGATTTCCTATTTTTCGCTAGTTTTCGCAACTTTTTCCAAGAAAGGAGGAGGGTGCTTTTTGCAGTAATTTTCCACGTCCTAAACAGTTGAATTCTTTTTCGACTTCCTTTTAATGACTTTCGGGGGGCAGGGCAGGGAGAATAAAATTATTGTTTTATCGTTGGTTCTCAATACGTCTATAAATTTCAAATCAGTCCCAGTAAACATAAATACTTCAAGAAACGTTACATTGTTAACATAATTCTGAGTTTTGTAACGTTCGTAAGTAATGTTATATAAACGTTGCTTCTTGATTACATACCAAAACGGATGTTTCATAACTGTTTCCAGTATGTGCAGAAAACGTACCGATATGAAACATGTTATAAACAAAATATCTATTGCAGTCGTCTAGATCCTATAGATAAGAGTAAATGAGTTTCCCATACGTTGCCAAGATTCAGTTATAACGACTGAAAAAATAATATATATTTCTTTGTCTTATATGTACAAAAAAACGGAAAACCATTAATAAATTATGAGCACGAGTGAATACCTACATCCAAATATGGATTATTAGATCAAATTATATTGATTTTGAAATTAGGTCTAAACGCTTGCATTCCGATAATGCACGATCATGTTCACGAAATTATCGCACAAACGGAAAGAAATAATGAATTTTCTCTTTCGACCTGACAGTTGACAGATGGCCACTGCGTGGTTTGTGATTTTGTTTTGTATGTTCTTTTATTCTTGTGGTTGGAGGTTCAAGATATTTTTATCACTACATATTTCTGTATGGAGAAGAGAAAAGTAAATTTCAGTTGCCCAACTCAACATGTTTATTTGTGCTGAGATCATTTGAATTGACGTTCGTGATTTCAGATCGTAGAGAAGTAGGTACCAGCTGTGGTTGGTCATGCCGTATTTGGCGAGTAACAAGATCGTGCTAAATACAACAAAAACAGATCTTGTGATTTCCACAAATAAACGCAAACCGGTACTGTCAGAGATCGCCGGTGAATTCAGAGCTCTGGGAAACCAGATAGACAACTCGGAGTCTCAGAGGTACATGGGAGTACAGCTGGACAAAAGGTTAACACTTGGTAGGCATGTCGGCGGATTGGCAATACAGCGAGATGCGGCAGCAGTCAAAAGGTCATACCCGTTGATAGCCAGGAATTCCAAGCTGTCCATGGATAACAAGGTATCAATATATAAGCAGTTTATATCATACCAGCATTGACTTATGCATGTCCAGTGTTCTGCAGCCTCGCCAAAACTCACATAGAGAGATTGGAGAGGTGACAGATATATTCAGTCAGACGCGTTGAGAGAGCTAGCTAGCCGATATTCAATCCATCGAGGAATTTATTAAATTACAATCGGATAAATTCTACAAATATCACATCCTTGAAAGTTCGCTGACCAGGAATATAACAGAATTCCAAGCGTACCATAACAGGCCAAGAAGGAACGGAGGGCTTATCTACCAGGAACAAAAAAATATCCACGAGAATCCAGAAGACGAGTGATAAACAACACATAAAAACATAAAAATGTCAAACCCGGTTTTTTCATCGTTTTTCTGGGATATTACTCAAACCCCGACAATACATGTATCCAATAACTCGTTGTCTTACGAATAAGCATACGATATCCCCCACACAACTTGGAGGAAGTGGGGAAGTCCTCAACTTCGACTCAGCACCTAGAGCACTTATTCGCCTACACAACATCGTAGGGCCTGACCCAGGGTAGGTGTGAGCTGTTTTTTTTCGCTCGCTGACCGCTCAGCAGGGCAGGAGTAAACCTTTCGCCGCTAAATGCAATATTACTCCCTCCCAATCTATCTGTGGCTTGAGATAGTTTTAGTATTTTGAAATTTTTAAATGTTGTTTCGTGCTATACATTTTTATGACTTTATACGCGTGATGCATCTATCGACAAGCAGGTTCTCCTTGCAGCCAGCGACCCCCTTCTTTGACCCTCTTTGCTCATATATCCGTTCATACACCGGCTCAACTGCGGAGATTATTCGCAAGTATAAGATGCGTGTAAACATCTTATAACATGCGTTCTAGCATGTTATCGGTCTGTAGTTTTTCGGATCGGACAAATCTCCGTTTTTGGGGATTAGCACGGTTCGCCCCTCGACAAACCAATCCGGAATCTGCTGCTCCCCATCTAGCCAAGAGTTGAAAACTCTTGCTAGATGGTGGTGGGTACATGGAAATTTTTTCCACCAATAGTTATTTAGGCCTTCGGGGCCTAGAGCAGCAAAGTTCTTAGAGCCTTTTAGGGCCCGTCGAACTTCTTCCGAAGTTATCGGATTACGCAGTTCATTGAGCTCAGGCTGACGAAGCCTCCTGCCGAAGGCTTCGAACTGCGCTAGGGCTGGAGTATCTACGTTGAGTGGTTGCGGCAACACATAAATGTTCTTCCAGAAGGTTTCTACCCGATCAGCCGCCAGCGGGTTATCCACAACACGTTGAGACTCTTGGAATAGGCGAGAGGGTTTATCGCCGAACTTCATGTTTTCCGCGATGCTCCTCGCCCGCCTCACCAGTGACTTTTTTGCAGCCACCAGCATTCGTATCCTATCAAGACAGTGCTGTTTGATGGTCAACAGCACGACCTGATTTAGTGTGTTGTGAACTCGTCTTAGATTTGCGGCAATTCGCCGCACTGGATACGAGACGCGCGTTGTCTCGCCGACTTGATCTTAGCTTCCATCTTGTGAATGCGTCGCTCATGCCTCCCAATCAGAGGGGTGGTATCCCTTTTCTCCGCTTGGGACAGGGCCTGAGCAGCGTCATACACGGCAGAGTTGATCTGCCAGATGTCAGCCTCATCAGAAAAGACATCGTGAATCTCCGCATCCACCCGCGCCGGTTGTTTATTATTATTATTATTTTTTAATCCGTTAGGAATTACCCAGTCAGGCCCTGTCTCCGGAGCCCCGACACTTCCGGAGGGCGCGCTGGTGTGTCATTAACCCCAGTAAACACTCCCCACGTACATGGGGTAAGTGATTACTGGGTCCGAGAATCATGTGCCCTGAGTAGGCGGAGTGAACCAAGAATAACGGCCTTCTGCATTCGCCCGGCTAGGATTTCTGCCATGTCACGGCAAGCCGGTATGATTTTTAAGTTTGAGAGCAGTGTGTCCATCATTCCACCAAGGACCCCTATTATCAGAACCACCATCTTGACAGAATGGTTTGGGTAAAGCCTGCGGAGTTCAAAGAGAAGATCTCGATATTTAGTCCGTTTTTCCTCCTTTTTTCGGACGATGTTCGGTTCGCCAGGAGCTGAAAACTCAATGACGAAAATCATCCTACTTTGATGGTCGAGGAGTACTACATCAGGCTTATTGGTTTGTATTTGCCGGAGGGTGGGGAATGAATAGTTCCAATAGATTCGGCACTTCTCATTCTCAACCACGGACTCAATATACCCCGGAACATAAGGCAACACCGGTGTCTCGTCTACACCGTACGAGTGTCGTAGATGGTAATGTTACGAACCTGGTAGTAGATAGAAAAATCATGAATCCTTCTGTTTGCCTTCTAGAAACCCATTAGAATGTACTAGAATCATTAAAGTTTATTCGAGAACTTAGTATGGAATGTTCTGTTGAAAGTTCTATAGCTTCTAGAATAATCTCATCCTATAAATACGATCAGATTTGCCATGTTTGGGAAGTTTTTGAGTTTTGTTTACTTGTTAACATTTGACTGTGGTAACGTTACCAAGTGAAGTTTGAAGTATTTATTTGAACTGCAAAGTGTCAAACAGTGTTGTCAGTTGTATTATTTGTTCTGTGACAATGAAGGCGAGTTTATAAGTAAGTGTACCACTTATTGAACCTGAAAAACGTAACATTTGGTGGCAGCGGTGGGATAAGTGGTACTGAAAAAAGAAGAGTGGAGCAGATTTACAGTATTTGATGGTGAATACTCGAGCACAGAATTACGACGAGATGGCGACGTTGGACATAATCCAGTTTTTGAAGGAACAAGAAGCGAAAAGAAAACAAGAGCAAGAGGAACCAGAAGCTAAAAGAAAACAAGAGCAAGAGGGACAAGAACTCAAAAGGAAACAGGAACAAGAAGAGTTTTTCCATCAATTTGAAATGCGCAGAAAACAAGAACAAAGAAGAAGACAAGAACAAGAGGAGCAAGAGGCGCGGTTAGTCCAACGGTTACAACAGCAGCATGTCGATCTCCTGCAACAGTTTAGTCACAGCCAACAGTGCTTCCAGAATGAAATCACCGAAATAGTCCAGGAAGTTAAAGAGGAGGTCCGGGAGGTCACAGATGAAGTCCAGGAAGTCAGAGGAAGAGTCCAGGAGGTCGAAATTGAACTGTCCAAAATGAATGAACGGGTGGCATAAGAAGTAAACAAGAAATTCAACGAAGAAGTGGATAGGATCAAGGAGAGGATAGAAACAATACACCTTCCACACAAGCGGGCACCCTCTGAGGAAATTTCTCCCACCAGTGAAAGGCAATCTTTACTGACATATTCAAGGCCTGCTCAAGCAAAAATTTTGAAGCCTCCAACATTTCGTGGTCTATGTATCGACGTCAATTTGAGGCGGCAGCAAACGCAAACGGCTGGTCCGAGGAAGAAAAGGCCACTTCACTAGTCCTGTGTCTGCGAGGCCAAGCGTTAGAGATATTGCAGAATATCCCCGAGAATAAGCAGAAGGGGTATTCTAGAATCGTGGAAGCTTTAGAGATAAGATATGGGCAGCAGTATCTTAAACAATTGTTCCAGAGTCAGCTAAAGAGTCGATCCCAAAAACCAAACGAATCACTGCAGGAATGTGGAGCAGATGTGGAGCGACTCATTAATTTGGCCTATACACAAGCACCGAAAGAGTTCATAGAACAAATTGGAGTGCAAACCTTCATCGACGGCCTAAGAGATCCTGACATGCAGCAAGCCCTTCGACTAGGACGTCTTCAGACCATAAGCGGGGTACTAATAGCATCATTGGAGTTCGAATCGGCTAAAAATGCATCAAGAAATACGAGAAGTTAAATTCATCGAAGATTCTCCTACGAGCGAGGCGCTGTTGAATAAGTTATTGGACTCCATATAGGCATTGGGTAAACAAATGACTTCTGAAGAAAATAAAAGGAGGCGCTGCTATAGCTGCGGAAAAACTGGTCATATACAAAGAAGCTGCTGGGAAAGATCAAGGTCCAGAAGTCCAATCGAGATCCCAAGCCCAAAAAAGGAACAACGTGGTCGTTTTATCAGAGGAGGCTACAGGAGGTCACCCACGCCAGAAGGGAGACCTCGAACGCCTGAAAGAAGACTCTGTTCCAACCAGGAAAACGAGAATTAGTCGGGAGTAGGGGGCGTGCGTCGACTTTCAGTGTTCAAAGCCCCAAGATTCCTATCTTGACGTTGAAGAGAAATGGACAAAGTCTACTAGTCCAAGGCCAATTAGAAGATCGAAGATGCACCTTCACTATAGATACAAGAGCTTCCAGAACAGTTGTTCGTCCAGACCTCATACAAAAATCTGTAAAGCCGATAAAGAGGAATATGGTTTTGGAAACAGCTACGGGACAAACCTCAGTTAGGCCTCATTACCATGGAACATTTTATGTTGGTTGCAGACATAAAGGATGAATGTGTTTGTTTTGGGTCTAGATATCATGGAGAAGAACGACTTCATCCTTAATGTCAGAAAGAAAATATTGCGGATCGGCAATGAAGAAATCTTCCTGAGCAGATACGAAGAAAAACTCCAACCAATGAAGATTTATGTTGAGGAAGACATCCTCATTCCGAAAAACTCCGAAACCATTGTTATGGCCAGACTGGAAGGTGAACCTGGCGATTTGAGCACTGGAATAATTGAAAACGATGAATACCGTAACGATGGACTTCTAATTGCCCGATGTCTTGTGAACACGGAACAACAAATTTCTGTCAGGGTTGCCAATACTACAGATATCAAAGTTTTCCTGAGGAAAAACGACCAATTGGGCATCTGCAAACCCGTCACTCGAGTCATCAATTGTGAAAACCAAACTCGAACACTTCGAAGAAAAACTACCAACATCGATAAGAGAACAATCGACAAAATGATGGAATCCACGGAACACCTATCTCTGGAAGAAAAACAGAAGGTCAAAGAGTTTCTCGATAGTCATGGAGACATCTTCTTGACAGAAACTTCAACGGGACGTACCAATCAAAATACCGAATCAACACCTGCGACGCCCAACCAATCCGACAAGCTCCAAGGAGACTACCATTTGCCAAACAGAGAGAGGTAGTCAACATGATCAACGACATGCTGAAGGATGACGTAATTGAAGAATCCACAAGCCCGTGGTCCTCACCGATAGTCTTAGTAACTAAAAAGGATGGATCAACCCGATTTTGCGTGGACTATCGACGATTGAATGACATCACCATGAAGGGCAGCTATCCATTGCCAAGAATCGATGACACGCTTAACACACTATCTGGTTCAAAATAGTTTTCAACGTTGGATTTGAAAAGCGGTTACTGGCAAGTGGAAGTCCATCCCGATGACAGAGACAAGACAGCATTCTCTGCCGGACACGGGCTGTACCAATTCAAAGTTCTTCCGTTTGGAGTATGTAACGCTCCTGCCACCTTTGAACGACTTATGGAACTAGTACTAAGGGGTTTGACATGGAAAACCTGCCTTGTCTACTTGGATGACGTAATGGTAATGGGAAAGACGTTTGACGAACATTTGAAAAATTTGGAAGAAGTATTTTTGAGGTAAGAAAACGCCAACCTACAGCTCAATCCAAAAAAATGCTGTTTATTTTAAAAGGAAGTTAATTTCTTAGGCCATGTCATCTCGGCCGAAGGAATCAAGACCGATCCTGCGAAAATCGAGGCTTTTTTGAGTTGGCCACGTCCCAGAGACAAACACGAAGTAAGAAGTTTCTTGGGACTATGCACTTACTATCGAAAATTCGTACAGGATTTTGGAAAAATCGCCAAGCCACTCCATCGCTTGACTGAGAACAACGTTCAGTTTAATTGGAGTTCTGATTGTCAGCAGTCATTCACTGAACTGAAGAAGAAATGAACAACTGCACCTATTTTAGCTTATCCGCAAGAGAAAGGCACTTTCATTTTGGACTGTGATGCGTCTCAGAATGGTATTGGATCTGTTTTATCTCAGGAACAGGATGGCGAAGAGAAAGTTATAGCCTACTATAGTAAAGCTCTGGGCAAAGCCGAAAAGAACTACTGTGTTACGAGAAAGGAACTTTTATCGATAGTCAAAGCCATTGAACATTTACACACCTACCTCTATGGCAGACGTTTTCTCGTGAGGACTGATCACAGCGCTCTGCAGTGGATAATGAACTTCAAGAAGCCTGAGGGTCAGGTGGCCAGATGGATAGAAAGACTCCAACAATATGACTTCAAAATAATTCATCGTAGGGGCAGGAAACACAGCAATGTAGACACCTTATCAAGACGTCCATGCTTGGAGCAGGAATGCCGGTATTGTCAGAAACTTAAAAACAAAGAGGCCAACTTCTACAATGAAGAGCAGTGCAAGGAAATTTTGCAAGCCACTACCGTGAGAGTCGAGTCCGAAGAATTTGATTTATGGACAACAGAAGAAATGAGGAAAAGTCAGAAGAAAGATAACAATCTGAAGTTAGTCCTAAGCTGGCTTAAAAATGGAGTAAGACCCGAGTGGCAGGAAGTATCCAAGTTTGGTGCAGTTGCCAAAGGATACTGGGCTCAGTGGGATTCCCTATGTCTTCGTGATGACCTATTGCATCACAGATGGGAGAGCCCAGATGGAGCAACCGTGGTGTACCAACTGGTGCTGCCAAAGGTTCATGTCAAAGATGTGCTTGAACAACTTCATAGTAGTCGTGCAGGTGGACACAGGAGTTCGAGATCTATTCTATTGGGTGAATTGCCATCAAAGAGTAGCAGTTGACATTCTGGGGCCGTTTTCTGTTACTGATCATGGATATAAATACTTGATGGTAGCCATGGAATATTTCTCCAAATGGCCCGAAGTTGTTCCCATTCCAAACCAGGAGGCAAAGACAGTTGCAAAGGCCTTCCTAGAAAATGTGATAGCCAGACATGGAGTTCCGCTAGAATTATATTCAGATCAAGGAAGAAACTTCGAATCCGAGTTATGGCAGGAAATGATGAACATTTTAGGCGTGAAGAAAACTCGCACAACAGCCTTACATCCACAATCAGATGGAATGGTTGAACGACACAATAAAACCATCAGCCAGTATCTGTCGATGTTCATCTCCAAGAATCAAAAGGATTGGGATGAGTTGGTGCCACTATCTCTCCTATCCAATCGAAGTGCCCACCATGAGTCCACCGGATATACCCCTTCAATGTTAATCACTGGGAGAGAAATTAAACTGCCTATTGATCTGCTATTTGGAATGCCACCCGCCAGGACAAAGTTCTTCCAGAATTTGTCAAAGCATTGCGAGAAAGACTGGATCGAGAGCATGAATTCTGCATACATCGTCTTCGAATCACCGACAAGATGGAGAAGAGATTTGACACGAATACTCCATAGACTATTTTTGAACCAGGTGATGCTGTTTGGCTGTACCAACCTCAAAGAAAGAAAGGACTATGTCCCAAGCTACAGAGAAACTGAACAGGCCCTTATGTCGTCGTAAAGAAAATCAACGATTTGGTGTACCGCATCCAGCTTACCCCAAAGAGCAAACCCAAAGTTGTTCACGTGGAGAGGTTAGCGGAATACCGAGGCCACGACCCTCCAAATTGGTTCCAGCGAGACAATCAAGATGGAGATGATGTTATCCGGGACGGAATAACCTAGAAGAGGAGGCAGAGTTACGAACCTGGTAGTAGATAGAAAAATCATGAATCCTTCTGTTTGCCTTCTAGAAACCCATTAGAATGTACTAGAATCATTAAAGTTTATTCGAGATCTTAGTATGGAATGTTCTCTTGAAAGTTCTATAGCTTCTAGAATAATGTTATTCTATAAATACGATCAGATTTGCCAAGTTTGGGAAGTTTTTGAGTTTTGTTTACTTTTTAACATTTGACTGTTGTAACGTTACCAAGTGAAGTTTGAAGTATTTATTTTAACTGCAAAGTGTCAAACAGTGTTGTCAGTTGTATTATTTGTTCTGTGACAATAAAGGCGAATTTATAAGTAAGTGTACCACTTATTGAACCTGAAAAACGCAACAGTAATACAACACTCGTAGGGCTGCGTTATGTCTGTGGATATAGGCTGAGACCGCATAAGCTGGACAAGCTGACAGCAAATGCATTATGGTCTCAGCTGCCCCACGACATGCTCTGCATCTAGTGTCAGGGACCTCTTTACCCATCACACGACTGCGGTAGTGTTAAAGACACCGTCCTGGCAGGCCATTATGAATCCCTCGGTTTCCGACTTCAGCTCACTTGACCTGAGAAAAGCGAAGGTCAGGTTTCTGGATAAGCCAAGGTCTTCAATGTTCTTGAAGAAGACCCCATCCCATGCATTGGCTCATCCGTATGTAGCTGTAGGAGCCTGTCACACTCCGCAGCTTTCACGTGGGCTTTTTGCTGAACGGGTTCCAACTCGGTGACAGAGTTTGGGTTCGTCCGTTCAGTGTCGAATATGAGACCGAGTTCATCGGCTGCACGGGTTGCTGCCTTGAAAAGAAATGCTCCAATCCCTGCTTTTTCATGATCACATACCAAGCAGAGAAGGGGATCTGAACTCCTGATGACTTTACAGGCTCCATCCAGTACCATTCTGTTATGTAGACACTCGGGCGGGCTCACTGCTCTCATAGCAATGCAGAAGACTGTCCCTTAGTTCATCCGTCTACTCAAAGCATCCGTTTTCATTGCGGTCGTTATATAGTGGCAATCCATCGTTCTGGGCCCCACCACCTTGCTTATGACCCCTAATCCGAGGGGGTCGGTTGTGGGGGCCTCTTTCTCGTCCATCGTGAACCGAGTAGTGGGGTATACCGGGGGGTTAGCCCAGTATACCCACGGCCGACATCAGAGGGAATGAGCATTCCCTCCAGGGTGCGCCATGGCTGCCGGTACGGTATTATTATTATTATTATTATATATATATAATTTTTTTTTTTTCGTTAGGAATTACCCAGTCAGGCCCTGTCTCCATTCATTCCACCAAGGACCCCTATTATCAGAACCACCATCTTGACAGAATGGTTTGGGTAAAGCCTGCGGAGTTCAATTAGTATTATTATTATTATTATTATTATTTATTATAGACTACATTAAAGTTTCAAATGTTCTAGTTTCTGATTCCTTTTCCTCGGGGTATAGAAATATTTGGTCAAATTCAATGTGTTGTTATTAGATTAACTTCTGAACTGTAACTGCATTTAAATCATTATTCTGTCCTATCTGTATGATTGTTTCAATTTCTCTAGATTATTGAACGAATGAAATCTCTCCGTGTAACATTGAACTATATGCTGTTGATTTTTGACTATCGGGGTGAAAAAAATTACTTGGTAATGACTGTCTGTAGAGCTTGGTTTTCTGAATTCATCGAACTCAAATGTAGGTATTGATTATTACAGTGACGCATGTTAATCAGGTCTGTTTTTATATCTCTGTCCTGTATGTTTCTATTGGGAAGGAATATCGTCGACAAATGTTTTTTTTTATCCTATTAGTAAATTACTATTGAGGTCATCAAATTTTTCAGATTTCCTATTTTTCGCTAGTTTTCGCAACTTCTTCCAAGAAAGGATGAGGGTGCTTTTTGCAGTAATTTTCCACATCCTAAACAGTTGAATTCTTTTTCGACTTCCTTTTTCTGACTTTCGGGGGGCAGGGCAGGGAGATTAAAATTATTGTTTTATCGTTAGTTCTTAATACGTGTATAAATTTCAAATCAGTCCCAGTAAACATATATAATTTAAGAAACGTTACATTGTTAACATAATTCTGAGTTTTGTAACGTTCGTAAGTAATGTTATATAAACGTTGCTTCCTGATTACATACCAAAACGGATGTTTCATAAATGTTTCCAGTATGTGCAGAAAACGTACCGATATGAAACATGTTATAAACAAAATATTTATTGCAGTCGTCTAGATGCTATAGATAAGAGAGTTGTTTCCCATACGTTGCCACGATTCAGTTATAACGACTGAAAAAATAATATATATTTCTTTGTCTTATATGTAAAAAAAAAAACGGAAAACCATTAATAAATTATGAGCACGAGTGAATACCTACATCCTAATATTTATTATTAGATCAAATTATGTTGATTTTGGAATTAGGTCTAAACGCTTGCATTCCGATAATGCACCATCATGTTCACGAAATTATCGCACAAACGGAAAGAAATAATGAATTTTCTCTTTCGACCTGACAGTTGACAGATGGCCACTGCGTGGTTTGTGATTTTGTTTTGTATGTTCTTTTATTCTTGTGGTTGGAGGTTCAAGATATTTTTATCACTACATATTTCTGTATGGAGAAGAGAAAAGTAAATTTCAGTTGCACAAATCAACATGTTTATTTGTGCTGAGATCATTTGAATTGACGTTCGTGATTTCAGATCGTAGAGAAGTAGGTACCGGCTGTGGTTGGTCATGCCGTATTTGGCGAGTAACAAGATCGTGCTAAATACAACAAAAACAGAACTTGTGATTTCCACAAATAAACGCAAACCGGTACTGTCAGAGATCGCCGGTGAATTCAGAGCTCTGGGAAACCAGATAGACAACTCGGAGTCGGAGTATATCATACCAGCATTGACTTATGCATGTCCAGTGTTCTGCAGCCTCGCCAAAACTCACATAGAGAGATTGGAGAGGTGACAGATATATTCAGTCAGACGCGTTGAGAGAGCTAGCTAGCCGATATTCAATCCATCGAGGAATTTATTAAACAACAATCGGATAAATTCTACAAATATCACATCCTTGAAAGTTCACTGACCAGGAATATATCAGCAGTCCAAGCCTACCATAACAGGCCAAGAAGGAACGGAGGGCTTATATACCAGGAACAAAAAAATATCCACGAGAATCCAGAAGACGAGTGATAAACCACACATAAAACCATAAAAATGTCAAACCCGGTTTTTTCATCGTTTTTCTGGGATATTACTCAAACCCCGACAATACATGTATCCAATAACTCGATGTCTTACGAATATGCATACGATTCCCCCCACACAACTTGGAGGAATTGGGGAAGTCCTCAACTTCGACTCAGCACCTAGAGCACTTATTCGCCTACACATTATCGTAGGGCCTGACCCAGGGTAGGTGTGAGCTGTTTTTTCCTGCCCGCTGACCGCTCAGCAGGGCAGGAGTAAACCCTTCGCCGCTAAATGCAATATTACTCCCTCCCAATCTATCTGTGGCTTGAGATAGTTTTAGTATTTTGAAATTTTTAAGTGTTGTTTCGTGCTATACATTTTTATGACTATATGCAATGGATTTTTGGCTTTTGGATTTTTGGTTGTGCATTGTGGGAAAAATAGCTGCTGTAAGGACTTACATTATTGAAAAAATTTGAATTACTTTGAAAATGTCTTAATGCTTTTGTTTGGCCGGAAAATGATTGAAAGTGATTGAAAGTTTATTTTTGCAATTTGGGTTTCTTTTTGTTGCAGATGCGATCAAACTCAAAATTGAGAGGGGGATAAATTTACGAGATTGACAAAAATTCCCTAGCTATGCCGCTGGGTCGATTTCGCAAAGGTGTCGTCGATAATTGGTTCCTGGATATTTGCAGAAGATTTTCGGTATTGAATATTCGGTACAACGGAAGTATTTATCGCGAATGATCTAGCTACACTACTTGAGTATATAAGGGCGAGACATTTCACTCGAAGAAGTTTATGAAGAAGTGATAAGAAGTTTTTGTAGCAGTTTTGATAAGTGTTTGGAATATTGAGCTAGTTGTATAGATCTACGTGTTTTATTAGTCAGTGAAGTAGTTGTATATTTATAGTGGAGTTAGAAGTAAACTGTTTAGTAGTGTGCTCGGCTTATTATTTAGCAAATCGTAACAATATTCGTAGAAATGACCGACAAGAGCTTCTAAACTCGTGTTATTTTGTAGTTTCGTCAGGCACCATTCAGGTATTCAAGACAATCAACGTAAAACTGATCTTTAACAGATATGTTACCAAAAATTATCTCAGTTTCAGTACCTGCCACGATTAATTGATTTGTATTAAGAAAATTTAATTTTTTCATATTTGTATAAGTATTTTTTTAACACAGTGACGTTATGTTAGCATAAGTACTTAGGTAAGTTTATTTATTTTATTAATAAATTCGTATTCAGTAACTAACTTTTTTCATCAACATGTCGTATATCCATTTATCATAAGAAAAGTTCAATATTATCCTTATTCACAGAAATAATAAGTGATTCTATGGTATTTTTGTTTCCATTGGTGTTCATTTGTATTTCATTGAATGGTATCCTAATCTAAAATTGCAATTTGTGAGAAAATGCTAACTTTGTGATATAACATCTTAAAAATACGTAATTTCTTCCAATAATTTCGATTGATTAATATTATGATTATGAATCGTTTCTTGAATACAAATAGTTGGTTACCGAAACAATTCTGCTTGGGATAAAAAATGTTTTATGTGAAATGTTTCAAGTGAAACTCATTCGAGGTAGGACATCTGTGGTTTATATAATGTTTCTGGGAATTCTTGGATGTTCCTGAACTTTTGAAAGTTACAGCGAAACATAAGACTATTTCATAAACATTTCAGAAATAGATATAATTATGTTTACTGGTTTATTCAAGTTCTTGAAAAATGGATTGAAATATTTTAACTGGAAATACAAACAAACACACGAATAAAAGCGTATAACAACGAAAGTGCATTCGTAACAGCCCGTAAGACTGAGAACCTACTTCTATAGGAGCAATCAGTTAATTAATTTCTATAAATTACGTGGAATAGTGTACGATTGATCTTCTGAACAAATAAAACATTCGAAAATAAATATATCCACGTTCTGATATTGAACACCACTTTAGATATTGAGCAACTTCTAAATATAAGTAATGAAAACAGGTCATCATCATCTTCTTTATTCCATAGAACTGAGGTATCGAGAAAATAATTGAAAATGTAGTTCAATTTTGATTACCTACTAAAAATACAGCGCCAACTGGAGACATTTCAGTGAAAGAAGCATACTAATGTTTCATTGTGGAAATCTATAACCCAATGAGCCAGCCTACCACTTCACAGTTCATCTTTTGATCGCTAGATGACCGACTGTGGGCAGCAGCACTCTGTTTTCTCACCGCCTTTTTACATCTTAGAACGCGAATCTCATACGGGAGATCGATTGAAGATGGCACAACGTGCGGTGACAAATCTGAAAATTGTGATGAAAAACTGTAGTAAGAAAAATACCCTCATATGTTTGGATACTGTTTATACAAAAGAATTAAGTTTAAACTATTATTATTCATTATTTCTAATGAGTGTATCAGTGATAACCAATATATTATTATACTTAATGGGATTTTGATATAATAAACTTTAAACCTAGTGATTAGAGTAAGTTTTCATAAGAAATTTCATATTTATATAAAAATTATAACTGTACAAGGAGTATAACCGTGATGAACTGGAGACTAGAGTAATAAGATTTCATGTGGTAATTCCTTTTTGTTTAACAATTTTGTTCTCATTGAATTCAACGAATCCAGTTGATACAAAAACGAAATAGCTATTTAACTGATTTCGAAAAAATATGCCACACTCACTTATTGAATGCTGTAGCAGGCAATTAATTCCTCGAAAAGGCAACAGTACAAGTTGCTTTGAAAGAAATATACAGGCCGTTTCTTTTATCATGTGGTAACATTGCTATATTCTAAAAATGTAACTATTGTGGTGAGCAGTACCCGACTTACATAGGAAAAACTTAAAATGCTGTTTTCGGTTTTTTACGAATAGGTTATTTCAGAAAATATAAAAAAATGAAAGAGGAAAGTTTTATTGAATTCAAAATGTACTATCAATATTTGTGATGAAATAGACAGGTCCGTAATTGCCTAGCAGTGGTGTCATTTCTATTGGCTTATTTTTAACACAATTTGAAACAATCCACCATAAAATATCGCCTCTGCAAGGTAGTTTTGAAGTGTTCTGTGGTTTTATCCACAAAACAGACGTTGTTGTGTGGTTTAATTAAACTATTTGACCATGATCCACGTAATGACAAGACAGATGTTCTTGTCATTTAAACTTCCCGCCATTATTGCGACCAATTACAGATCTCGTCCTATGTATGGTTATATCGTGGTCACGTGATCTACCGTCTACGTATCCATTTTGAATTTGCATTTGGCATTTGCTCCAGTGTTGTTCCTGGCTGTACGATTGTGCATTTTGACGCCCTTTTTGTAATAAGTGCGCACGTCGGCACCACTTTCCTCATTTCTTCCGAAAAGTGCACCTTTTCATTTTTATTGAAATTGGCAATCAAAAATTGAATGTACAAGTTGTAGAGAAGGAGAAGAAATATAAATTCTGTCGAATGTCAGTTATTATTGACATAATCTGTCAAATAGTGTCAAATGTCAGTATTGACAGTTGACTTGCTGACAGTTGTAATGACTGTAATGTGTCAATTGTCAATTGTCATGTCCTTATTCAATTTTTTTTAACTTTTTTGCATATTTATTTATTTCATTATATATTGTTTTTTTTTATTTTTCCATAGTTTTCAATTTGTTTCACATTCATTGAAATATACGTTTGTTCGAAATGTTTTAGTAATAATTTTTTGCAAACAATACCTATTTCTGAAATCTTTAAAAAGGTATGTAACAAATATTGACACAAGGATATTGATATTTAAACTTAAATCTAGTAAACACTTTATAATTCATCTAAACGTGACTTGCATAGTTGCATCACGCGTTAATGGAAATCCAGCCTTAATTTTGAGCAGTCTGGCATCACTGTCACCTGTCACAAATTAAAGACAGAGGGCCGCGGCACGCACCATGTGAATGTTTCCTGCGCATGCGTAGATAGTTGGGTAATATGTAACTCGTGTCTTCATTACATTTGTGTTGGTATTGTTGAAATATGTGAAGAATGAAGATATATATTCAAAATGAATAACAAGGTGAGTGAATTATTGTTTAGTGTACCTAGTTATATATGCAGAATTGATTTCAATTACGGGAAATTTGTTTACTGTGTATCATATGAGAAGGCTTTCATCGCGTAAATGTCTATATAGGTAGGTAGATAGATATATGTTTAGGAAAACACATTCGTAACACATTATTTTTTTGTTTGTTTTCACGAACAATTTCACTGTTTCGTATGTTTAAAAATATTGAAATTAAAATTAAATCAGACTATCAATAAGACCTATGAACGTATAAAGCAAAGGACAATGGGGGGACATGCTAATTTATACTTCTTCTGGCATCATTTATCCCGTTCAGTGAAAACAAAATCTGCACATAATGAAAGTCTGTGTCCTCTGCTAGGTATAATTATTGAGTAGAATTATTATTATCATAATACTCATTCGAAAGAGGGGGGATGCTGCGAGTAAACAAGCTCTTAAACATATTTCATTGTAAATTGTGAAAGGCTTTCGCGGCCATAGTTAATTACATGGTGGTTCTTCTGGTTTTTAAGCCGACGTATATTTTGAGATCTCGAAGTTTCGCAAACACGAGTGGTTGAACTTCTCACGAGAGAGATTTTTGCATGTGAATTGAATAAGTAACTGGAAACATGCAAAAATCTATCTTGACGAAACGTCGAGATCTTCTCAAAATATACGTCGGCCTGAAAACCCGAAAAACTACCATGTAATTATTCATTGTTTCCCCTAATTATATCATTGGCTTTGACAATCAAGGTGCATTTTCAAAATATGAATTGGTTTTAATGAGAATATATGACACCAAAAAGTAAAAAATTAGATATCAACTCCAATTTCATCATTTCAAAGTTTTTTTGCAAAATCTGTTTTTGGGGTGTTTCAAAATTCATTTGCCAAAAACCATCAAATGAAGTAGAAATTTCTATTGTCTTGAGTTGAAAAAAATCACTTGACAGTTTGGTTATTAGCATATGAATTATGAAGTAGAATATGTAAATAAAGATTATTGAGAAATATTTCTAGAGAAATACTGAAAACCCAATATTTTCAGTAAAAAGTCTTTTCTTCCGAAATTCCTTCAGATTTCCTTTTGGCAATTTCATTCTGGCATACCTTTCATGTTAAGGAGAACCAATCTCACATATCATCTTTTTTTGCAGGAACGACAGAAGGAACATTAGGACCTAATTAATATAGAAATGTAATATGTATTTTATTAAACACTTTATAACTGCAATAGTTTTTTGTAAATTGAAAACTTCTTTTCCCTAAACTCGTCCATCTTATGTAGGAACTAACAATGGAGAATATTCAGAAAGAAATAACTTCCATTTTCTTCTTGGGGCTAAAAAATAGTTGATGAAGATACACTGAAAAAAATATTGGAGTAACAATAGCAAAAGAAGTCTCACGAGTTTTTGGGAAGTTTTATTTTAGTTTGTTTTTTCTACATTATTATGATGTAAAATAGAAATGTTTGACAAAAGTTTAACATCATGATTTAGAGTCTGGCACTTTCAATTCAATAAAGTTCATTTTTGAAAAATTTTGCATGCCTACTCTCAATATTTTACATGATGGTATTTGGAGAAAACAATAAATATCAAACACAAATCTGACGATCAATTCTATAGAATTTTAGGTAAGTAGTACAACATTGTATCTATTTGACTTTTTCTTTTTAAGAATAAAAGTTACTTCATGAAAAGTTTTGCATGTTCTAGAACCTAATTATGAATAATAAAAAATTTGTTAGTCGTATTTGAGAAAGTGTCAAAAAATACGAGTTAGAGGATACTTTTATTTGTGAAAATATCGAAAATTGTAATTAAAATTTGATCAGAACTAAATATGGCGTTCATACGGTAACACTTTAAAGTTTACCATTGGCTGTCGTAGTGAAGTCGGAGAATTTTTAACAAAAATTTGTGTAGAAATTGGTAGAAGAATATGAAAAAGAAGTATTTCTTTTAGATATACTTATGATTGCTTATTGGAACATTAATAATTTTGAACATCTTTTCATAATTTGAATTTGCGATTTTGTTACAAGTGCTTTAATTAAACATGTACCAAATTCATATTTTTTTACTCTGTACTCATTTACAACTGCCACATTTTAAGGTATGATCATTCAATATAAGGTATCTAGAACGTGCAGGATTCTTAATGAAGAATAACTTTTTTTCTAAATCGTAAAATAAAAAAGTTTTCAATTTGTCGCCAACTCAAGTGAACATACTGTAATAACATTTTAGAAATGCTCTAGAAATTTTCACCTGAAATTCGCAATAAGAATTTGTAACGAACTTTCAAATGGAATTTTTTGGGAATTTTGAAATGGACTTTCGTAAACTGCATAGCAAGTTTACGAATTCAAGTTCACTAATGGCATTCTTATGCACACTTGCTGTCTACATATTTTATAAGTGATCTGAAAGTTCTCCTATGCTGTTCACAATGAGATTCCTATTATAAACTTACAAATTACAATTTTCAGAAGATTTGGAATGAAGTTCCATAAACTATTTGTCAAGTTTTCAAATACAAGTTATGTATTCAATCGTTGTAGTTAACTTGCCAGAAAGTCATTTTTGTAAGTTTACAGAACCAAGTGTGTCGAAGGGCCCTTTCAAGCTTGATCAGAACTTGCATTGAGTTGAATGATAGTTATGTTCATAACTTGCACTTGGTGATGTGAGTCTAGTGAGAGGTCTATGCAAGTCGTTTATGTTTAGTGGGACAATTCTATTCGTAAAAAACCGAAAACAGCATTTTCAGTTTTCCCTGTATGAGTTGGGAAGGGCGAGAATCCTCGAAAATTTTCTATGACCATTTTACTGCTCACCACAATAGTCACCTTTTTTCCCATTTAATCGTCTTTGTATCTATTACGGTTTAGAATATAGCAATGTTACCACATGATAAAAGAATCGGCCTGTATATATACCAGGTGACAACGAAATCATTGGCCAGGGCGTCATTCAGCAAGAATTTTAAACAGAACTCTGTACATATTTTTTTGCCACTCGATGAAGCAAAAAAATCTCTTTTCACTGACATCACAAATAGGCATTTGTTTTCGAAATGTCGATGAAAGATACATTTTTATTAAAAACGATATAGCAGCACCGTACCGTCATCCATCAAGCAGCCTTATAAATAAATAAATGGAGCACTTTGATTAGTTTTTGATGAAACATGCAACCATTTTGATTTATCGCTAATCAGGAATTTTTTGAGTAATTTTTTCAAATTACATCCTATCGCTTGAATTTTCTCGAACATTTTACATAGGAATAAATGGTACTTTTTCAAAATCAATGTTAAATAAGTCAGCATCTATAGATAAATTGTTGACACACTAAGCCTTTTGTTTTTATTTTCAAATGAATAATCAATGAAAGTTGTCCGTTTCATGTTGAAAAGAGGAAATATTCTCAAATGAAAAGGACCCCGCACATGTAGTACGTAAAATGGCTTTTGGCAAATTTTGCTCAAATTCTGATAAATTGTAGATCTTGGCATCCTCATTACGTAGTCCAATTTACAGATCGATCCTATGACCAGATTTCGAGGTACAGGGTATGAAAAATTCGATTTTCGCTATTTTGCGTATTATGCATCGATTTGATTTTTGTACTCTAATTCGAAATTGAACTGTCTTAGAAATGAACTTAATATATCTAAGTTGTAGCTCATGAGTCCCTCCATACGAATGAAAAATAATATCTAACAAAGGGTGTTGCATTACAGCATAACAAGACATAGAAATAGATAAAAATCGATACCATAATCGTTTTGATTTTCACTCAATCCGTTAAAATTAGAAAACAAACGGCTAGAATTTGACAATTTATAAAGTATGGGTCTTGATCAACTACATGAGGATTCATATGATTGCTTGTCCAACAGTATATAGTTTTCCAGGAACAGGGTGACGATCTGAATGCTTTCAAATGCTACAGCTCATGAATAAAATTATATCATTACGAATTATCCATAACTGTTACTAGGATATGAAAGTTAAACTTACTCATGAAATAATCCTTCCTATCACCTCCCCCCATTATAGCCAACCCCCATCACTCCCTTGATTTACAGTCACCTGCATTCCAATACTTTCAATAGAAATCTCTACTTGTAATACCTCATTGAATAGCTGGTAAAAATTGATCTATTCTCCCTCCTCATCAAACAATTAATTAAATATTTTTGTGGTCATTTTTGCGTATGGGAATGAAATGAAAAAACGCATCATCAATATTTTATATACCTAATTAGGTATTTTCATACTCTAAGGAGTTAGTTATAAAAAATATATTAGATAAATGAACTTACAAAACCTGCAAAACAGTGATATTAGGAAAAATATCTTGATTGAAGGTGGTGACAGAGATTTTTTAATAATCAATTGTAGAATTTTACATGACTGTAAGTCATTTTCACACAATCACAGCCACCCTTGCTGCAATTCTACGTCTATCTACGATAATCATTTCATGGTCCCAATGAACATAAACCTGCGAAAAATACCAATACATCTATAATATAAAAACTTTCATTTTGTATGTTTCAAAAATTTATTTTTCAATGCTATTTCAAGTAGGTATATGTGAAAATTAATATTTTTTGCAGTTGAATAATTAGAATTTGAAAATACCTATTCAGTAAATAAAATATTGATGATGCGTTTTTCCATTTCATTTTCATATGAAGAGGTGTTCACAAAAATAATATTTGATGTTTGATTTGATGTTTGATGAAGAGGAAGAAGGAAGTAAGGGGAGAGCATTTTTTACCAGCTATTCAGTGAGGTATTACAAGTAGAGATTTCTATTGAAAGTATTGGAATGCAGGTGGCTGTAAATCAAGGGGGCGATGGGGGTTGGCTATAATGGGGGGGGGGTGATAGGAGGGATTATTTCGTGAGTCAGTTTAACTTTCATATCCTAGTAACAGTTATGGACAATTCGTAATGACATAATTTTATTCATAAGCTGTAGCATTTGAAAGCATTCAAATCGTCACCCTGTACCTGGAATAGTATATTCTGTAACAAGGTTGGAATAAAAATCCGATGCGAGTGGAAAGTTCCGAGCGCGAGCCGAAGGCGAGCGGGAGTGAGTAGCAGACTATACTTTCTCCACTATCAAAAATTTTAAAATATTTTCAGATGGAAACGAACAAAAGATAATTTCCACACTAAATAATAACTATTATTTAAAAACACTGTTTATCAGAAAGGACTAATCCTGGACTAACCAGAACTAATTTTTTTTATCGCAAAGATGCATTAAGAATAAACTATTAAATTAAAAAAAAATTGCCTCGGCGGTGGCTTGCACCCACAACCTCTCGTACCATCTGAGCCATCTGGCCTCTCATTAAAATATGTTTAATAAATATTATATTAACGGCATTCTCTTCCACGAGTCCCAATTATTATTCGGGTGTTTTGGTAGTAAACTTTCCAGTATATTATTATTTGTACTCTTTGTAATTTCAGGTGGTGTATTTTCACACTCTGATTCTGAATCACTGGATAAATTCATGATACTTTTTATATTTTCGAATGAAAACGTGACAGCAATAATTTTGATTATTTCTTTCGTCTATTAAATATCAGTCATCAACCAATCATACGTTTGTTTCCTGTTTGACAGGACCAATCAACACGCTCTATTAGCGACTATTTACATGATGCACAATAGTCACCGACAATTCAGCATGATACTCATATCAAGGAGCCTGAGCATCTGACAGTAGTCTAAATAAATACATATTAAACGTCAAATAGAATCAATCGTGTTAAAGCTGAATAATTATTTGAAATGAATTGGTTTGGAAAAATCAAAAACGATGAGATATCGAGGCTACAATCCCTGACAATACAGTGTCATTCATATGACAGATATGAAGAAATGGATTCAAGAAATAATCTTCATAAATATAACACGACCTTGATTAATTGTCGACTATTTTATTGCTGCTAAATTTCTTTTGTATTTATTAATTTTACTCGACATTAATAATCAGAGATGAAAGCCCTCGAGCTTCGCTCTCGGGCTCTCATCAGATTATTAATGCCAAAATAATGTCTCGTTAAATTATTATAAAATACAGTCGAAATTCAGATGCAATAAAAATAGTCGACTATTTATCAAGGTCTTGTTATATTACCCTTGACACATACTGAAATTTGCCACTACGGTGACAATCAACTGCGCCAAGGCTAATGTTATTATTGCTACCAGTGTGAGAATATTATTCTATTACAAGAGAGAGAATGTAAATACATTTGAATTGCATGGGTGTAACGTTTTTGTTTTTTATTAAAAAATTAAGGATTAGAAATTTTTATATATTCTTTTAATTATGGAATCAACAATATTTCTGTAAGTTAATGAAATACAAGTTTCAATTAATAATGAGGCTACGGGATGTACCTTCGTATAATCTGATATTTAAGGTGCTTAGTGCTCTCAAAAAAAATTATAGAATAATAATCTTATCTTGAACAACTCCTCGGTTTCTAATGGGAAATAATTTAGCTCAGCTTGTCGTTTGATATCCGAATTTAGTATTAGGCGAAACAATAAAGGGAAATTTATAGGGCTCCACCCCTATCAGCAAAATTCTGCAAGTTACGTTAAAGTTCCAATCGTCAGCCTGATTAGCCTGGTTAGCATCCAATAAAAAGTTCAATAAATTCATACGACATGCAATATCCAATGTGCAGAAGATAGTTAGATAATTTCTTTAGAAATTTGAACCACAACACTACTATGGTTTGTGGTTCTAATGATGTATTTGAATTCTCTACCAATAATTATGTAATTTCAGATTTTAGTATTCAAAATCTTTTCAACAAACGTTGTTTATTTTCTGTGTTTCCATTTTGTTTTTTTCACCAAGAATACATTCATGGATAATATCTGTAAATATCATGATGACAAATTAATCATTATAATGACAGAATTTACTTTCGTTATACAGTATGATTAAAAATCAGATTATAAATTCCTTGCATGGGGGCAGAGGTGTTGCAGAATATTTCTTCAATCTCAAGAGAGAGAATTCCAGCATTTTGTAATCAAATATCATTTCAGAATTAGCAAATTCTGTGATGATCGTGGAGAAAACTATATTATACTGTTGGGCAAGCAATCATATGAATCCTCATGTAGTTGATCAAGACCCATACTTTATAAAAAATTGTCAAATTCTAGCCGTTTGTTTTCTAATTTTAACGGATTGAGTGAAAATCAAAACGATTATGGTATTGATTTTTATCTATATCTATGAACATTGTCTTGTCATGCTGTAATGCAACACCCTTTGTTAGATATTATTTTTCATTCGTATGGAGGGACTCATGAGCTACAACTTAGAAACATTAAGTTCATTTCTAAGACAGTTCAATTCCGAATTAGAGCACAAAAATCAAATCGATGCATAATACTCAAAATAGCAAATATCGAATTTTTGACACCCTGTACCTCGACAAGTGGTCATAGAATCAATCTGTAAATTGGTCTACGTAATGAGGATGCCAATATCTACAATATATCAAAATTTGAGCAAAATTAGCCGAAAGCCATTTTACGTACTAAATGTGCGGGGTCCTTTCAAAATATGATTTTTCTGGAAATGGAAAAACCTGTGATTTTATAAACACCCTGTTCATATTTTCAAAAAAAATCAAACTTATCTGTATAATAACTAAATAACTACCACTTCGTAAATTTTGGGTTTTATTAATTTGATTTCAAACAATCATCCTATTTAAAACAATTACACTAAAAAAAGGGACGGTAGAAATAAATACTCATTCAGTCAAATGTTTTGTATCCGCTGACCGCCTTCTTGCTAACACAATTGAATTCCTCTGACATTTTCAGTAAGATTACTAAATGTTCCGGAATCATGTCAATAGCTTGTCTTATTCGATTTTCAATGATCTCTAAAGTTGTTGAATGAGTTGCACACTCTTTTTTTTTTGAGAAAACCTTATGTGGAAAAGTCCATTGGACGATCTGGCTGACTAACGAATTGAACCATTACTACCCCATCAATTCACCCCACATCGTTCAGTGAGGTAGTTGGTTACAGCTCTTGTATAATGGGCGAGAGCAAGTTTCCTATAAACATTTAAATTTAGTTTTGAAGAAATTCAAAATACATTTCACCATAATTAAAATTGGTTCTATGACGTCAAGACCTAGTACACCCAACCAAATATTAATTATTCCAAAACGCTATTGAAAAGCACCTTATCACTTTATCTACTAATATTTTATGCGATATGCGTTATGCGACAAAAAACATGGGTGAGTTATTGTGTACACACCCGCAAATGTTTCTAGGATAAATTTTTGACAAAATAATTTTTTATATAGACGCATTTATTTATTTAGGTGTTCTAACGAAGGCAACTTCCAATGATTTTTCTATTAAAAATCAATACAAGAGGTGTAGTGTGTCAAGTATTTATCCGTAAATACTGACTTATACTTTTATGTTAATTTGAAAAAAATATTATTTTCCTATTGAAAATGTTGAAGAGGATTCAAGATATAGGATGCCACTTGAAAAAATTACTGAAAGAAATTCTGATTAGCGAGTAATCAAAATTTTGCGTCAAACCCAAATCAAAGTGCTTTGTTTATTTGCTATTTTATGAGTTTGTTTGATGAAAATTCGATGGATGACGTAACCGTGCCGCCATATTGATTTTAGTAAAAATTATTATCCTACACCCCTTTTTTTATTTTTGTTTTTTTATTGTATGTATTGACTTGAAATAATACTATACCTGTATCTACAGGGTAATATTTAAAATTCTCGACCTAGATTTATCTCCGGTCGGTGAAACCGGAAGTGATATTCAATGGTTTTCTCATGGAAAAAAATTGGTCCCAAGGAACTATATCTTCGATACAAATTCAAAAGACAACAAAACAACTGAATAACGCTCTGGCCAATGAGCCCAGAAATTCAATTCATGGCCCCCTTTAACGTCACGTAGTTACGAAGCCCTGGAAGGGATACCTGAAATTAAAAACATATTTTTATTTTGAAATCGGAACTTTCGATTCAAAATTCCGACTAATATCTCGGAATTTTAAAATTCCGAGTTACAACTCGAAATTTACAATTCAAAACTCCGAGTTATAACTCAGAATTTTGAAGTAAAATATGTTTTTAATTTCAGGTGTCCCTTCCAGGGCTTCGTACGTAGTTTCTACATCAAATTTATAATAAAACTCTAGCTGAATTATTAGATTCTGATTTCACAAAACCACGACTATTGTTTTGCAATACAATGGCTTTTTCTATGCAATTGAATTTTGTTGGAAAACATGCCCGATTCAAATTCCTTGTTAAAAGGTGCCTTAAGAATGTTCTCGTTAAAATAAAAATGAAATAAAAATTACAAATTTTCTTTTTTTTCAAAATTCAAAAACTAAAAATGACACTTGATTTTTTTTCAAATAATTAATTATTGTTCATTATGAAAACGCACAACAAACCACCGTCCAAATTACCCATTTTTCCTTGTTTCTTTAATTTTAAAATTCCCTTCATGGTACAATTTGGCCATTCAATCTGGTAGATCTGACAATTCCTCAAAAACAGCAAAAATCTTGAGGTTAGGTTGGAAGTTTCCAATTTTTCTCAAGTTTATCGGAATGGACTGCATTAGTGATGACGTCATAAATATGTAACCAACACTACACCGAGTCCTAAATCATTTGGCGCGAAATGAGATGCGTCATTCTCTATCTCAAGTACGGATGACATAAGAGAGATATTAGAAGTATCGTAACAGCTCTTTTTGTTTTATGCTTTCACACGAAATAAGTAAATATTTAAGGAATTGCCTACAGCTGGTCTTGGATATGTAGGATGGAACAAACGATATTTCGATTAAAAATTTTCTGAAAGGATTATATATAATTTATAAACGAAATAAATTTGAATCGCACGTTAAAAGGTAAGACCCCGTTTATCCTTAGCTCGCACATGTTTCGACTTCTGAGGACTGTCGTTCGTAGGGGGATGACAGCTGGTTAACGGAAAAAACAATTTTTAACAAATTTAAATTTTAATATTCATCTACATCTAACTTCATGCTGCAAGGAAGTGCATCCCCTAGATGGTGCTCCTGATTTAGGCACGAAACAGTAAATTTGTGATCAGTCAAGTGTTTCATTTCATTCCCATTCGAATTTGAAAACATTGCTGAAGATGTCGAAAGATGAAATAAGTTTATTAGATATTTTCATCGCAGACATTGATACTTTTTCATGAAAATCTCAAATACATATTACATATGACATAATGTGTGTTCTGTGGACACGACTACGAGCAAATAACATGAAGTTAGAAGCAAGATTCTATTTTGCTATTGGTCGACGCATAATGGATTTTCTGAAATTTATTCAGAAGTTATTTAGAAGATTTTTTTTACGTTAACCATTCTATAATGGTGGTCGGTGGATCAACGGTCTAATGCACAGGCCGTTCGAAACTCCAGCATAGCGATAGTCGGTTCGAGTCCTATGTAGGTACGAGAATTTTACTCAACTACTTTATATCGGATTCGATAGGCGGCCGCATGCCTTGTTGAAAAGCAAGTGTATTGTGAGTTGTCTAGATGCCAATCTCGTCTAGTGCTAGCTTGGAGTGCACACCGACCACCCGAGGTGGTGCTGTAGGTTTTCCGGGTTTTCCTACAGCTGAAAAAGTGAATACATCACCTAAAACATCAGTAAGTCGCCCCGGAGCGCCACGGCAAATAATAATAATAGCCGTCCTCTACCCGCACAGGCTAGGTATTATTATTATTATTTTTTATTTATTTATTTCTATCTGTTAGGAATAACCCAGTAAGGCCCTGTATCCGGAGCCCCGACACTTCCGGAGGGCGCGCTGGTGTGTCATTAACCTCAGTAAACACTCCCCACGTCCATGGGGTAAGTGACTACTGGGTCCGAAAATCATATGCCCTGAGTAGGCGGAGTGAACCAAGAATTACGACCTTCTGCATTCGCCCGGCTAGCCATGTCACGGCAAGCCAGTATGATTTTTAAGTTTTAGAGCAGTGTGTCCATCATTCCACCAAGGACCCCTATTATCAGAACCACCATCTTGACAGAATGGTTTGGGTAAAGCCTGCGGAGTTCAAAGAGTAGATCTCGATATTTAGTCCGTTTTTCCTCTTCTTTTCGGACGATGTTCGTTTCGCCAGGAGCTGAAAACTCAATGACGAAAATCGTCCTACTTTGATGGTCGAGGAGTACTACATCAGGCTTATTGGCTTGTATTTGCCTGAGGGTGGGGAATGAATAGTTCCAATATATTCGGCACTTCTCATTCTCCACCACGGACTCAATATCCCCCGGAACATAAGGCAACACCGGTGTCTCGTCTACACCGTACGAGTGTCGTAGATGGTAGTACAACACTCGTGGGGCCGCGTTATGTCTGTGGATAAAGGCTGAGACCGCATAAGCTGGACAAGCTGACAACAAATGCATTATGGTCTCAGCTGCCCCACGACACGCTCTGCATCTAGTGTCAGGGACCTCTATACCCATCACGCGACTGCGGTAGACGAGAGTGTTAAAGACACCATCCTGGCAGGCCATTATGAATCCCTCGGTCTCCGACTTCAGCCCACTTGACCTGAGAAACGAGACGGTCAGGTCTCTGGATAAGCCTAGGTCTTCAATGTTCTTGAAGAACACCCCATGCATCGCCTTATCCTTATGTAGCTGCAGGAGCCTCTCACACTCCACAGCTTTTACGTGGGCTTTTTGCTGAACGGGTTCCAACTCGGTGATAGAGTTTGGGTTTGTCCGTTCAGTGTCGAATACGAGACCGAGTTCATCGGCTGCACGGGTTGCTGCCTTGAAAAGAAATGCTCCAATCCCTGCTTTTTCATGGTCACATACTAAGCATAGAAGGGGATCTGAACTCCTGATGACTTTACAGGCTCCATCCAGTACCATTCTGTTATGTAGACACTCCACATTATTATTATTATTATTATTATTATTATAAGACGTATTAATTCTTTTTCTATCGAATTCAAATACATACATTTCTCAAATATTGCTGATAATATCGAAATAATTAAATTAATAACATCATAGTTTGGACCGCAGATTCTAAACCTTATGTAATGGTTACTGAAGGTATATATTTACAGATATATTTTGTTAAGGACTCAGTGCACTGTTACTTGCATACATTTTGACATCACACTAATGCGGTCTATTGGTAGGCGATCATGTGCCTTGTTGAAAAGTGAGTTGCCTGCATGCCAATCCCGATGTCTGGCGCCGACCACCCGGGGTGGTATACTGTAGGGTTTCCGGGTTTTCCTACAGCTGAAAAGGAAATACAGTACGAAAAGAATAATTCAGAGCGCCCCAACAAATAATAATGAGAAAGCCGTCCTCTACCCCCACAAGCCATGCCATAAGGGAGTAATTACAAACCATCGTCCACATCACCTAATTACTCTTAATTCTCCATAACTAATTTTAAAATTCCCGCCATTTACATTATGTTACGATTTGGCCATTCAATATACATAGACAAATCCTTTAGAACAAGACTTATTTTGAAGTTAGGTTAATGCAGTTTCACAACTCGAGTGTATCTGTCTCCAACTTTCTCTTTCGACATATTATGCAAGATTATTGCGTTGTCATTCATTTCTGACCCATATCTATTTTCAAAATTTCAAATCTTTGGCTCATCGGTGAATTAGTTTAATCGAATTTAGTATTTGTACTAAAAAAAACTAACAGATATACAATAAGACGAACAAGGAAGCTAATTAATGAAAACGAAGTGAAATAGCTAATATTTTGAAAAAGCAAGGTTTTAATATTGCTTTTGAAGCAGATAACAATTCAGCTAGACATATTTCAAGAAAAAAGACATAATAATGATAATAATAATACTCACTCATGAACACTCATTTGCCGTATAGCGCTCCGGAGCGACTTACTGATTTTTGGTGGCGTATTCACTTTTCAGCTCTAGGAAAACCCAGAAAACCTGCAGCACCACTCCGGGTGGTCGGTGCGCACTCCAAGCAAGCACTAGACGTCGGGATTGGCATCTAGACAAATTTTATTGCCTATCGACTCCTATGGAATGGAGAAAAATTTTCCTATTCCCAGGATTTGAACCTGGCCAAATGCGAGTGAAAGTTTCAAAGGCCGGCATCTAACCGTCTCGCCACCGACCACAAAAACAACAAAAATAAACGAAGAAAGGAAAGTAGTCTATTAATAAACTTGTGGTACTTGTTCTGTTGCATATGGGACAAACAGGTAGAACCTTCGAAAAAATAACTGAACATAGAAATATTTTGTGAACAGAAAAAGTTATTCAAGTTTTAGTACAAATTTATCAATAGTAAAACACATGAACGAACATTATTTAAATACTTCATGTCGAAAATAAAGTCATGAAACTGAATGTTTCAGAAAGTTCATGAATGAATAGATTAAAAAAAAATCAGAAATCCATTATTACTATGAACAGAATTAAATAAAATTAGTTAAAACAAGTGCTATGTGGATTGCTTCGGGGTGGGTACTGTAGGTTTTACGAGGTTTCCTACAGCTGACATGTCAATGCATCACTAAAAAAATGGTAATTTACTCGTGGTCGCTATGGCAAATAATAATAATAGTCATTCTCTACCAGCACAGGCTATGCCTACGGGTACCTACGATTCTGAGGGTGTATAATTATCATCATTTAGTTGGCAAGAGTACCTAGTGAATAATTATACTCGAAATATATCCTGTGAATTGAAAAATACCACTGAATATATCATGTGTTGTGAATTCATACAGACTTTCACAGACACAAATGCTGAAAGAATTTGCAAAATCGAGGCAAGACCATGAAGGAGTCACCGTTATTAACTAAGCAATGCGAGAGAGTGGTACACAATGCTACTATTTGCTAACTTGTGACAGTAGGTGGTACCCAGAGAGAAATAGTGGGATATGAGCACAGTCAAACAACTATAACAAACAAATGGTGTATTAAAAATATTCTAAAACATTTGCTGTCTTATGCACTTTGCATGTATATCATTCCATCACTTGTTATGGATCTTGATCTGATTTCAATAATAACTGGCGGCGCGGCGATTGGAACTATTTGGAAGAGGCAGAAGGATACCTAGAAAATTTCTTGCTAAATCGAATAAACATAGAGAATAAGATGTATCATCAATCAGCGAAGCTGGTCATTCACCTACTGGGCCATCAACTTCCAATTCTCTGAAATTATTTCAAATGAACTTTAATTTCCATAGTTGTAAAAATAATATAAACATAAATGTTAATGCGAAACAAAATTTTTATTATATCATATGTTGAGTGGCTCGTGGAGAAAGTCTGTTACTCGGTTTTGGAACGAAAATTCGATGCTCTCCCTTCGGCTTGCGTACGGAATCTGTCACTCGCATCGAGTTTTCATTCCGTCCTCGAAACAGGAAGTAAGAAATTATCATTTTGTGTTTGAGAAAATTGGCTATATTGGTATAAGGAAGTACTTAGTAGTCACATAGATTATGATTTTTATGCAGAAGAACAAAAAATTTGGTTGTCAAAGATGTGGAAATACTAATTTTCAACGATTTGTGAGACATGTCTCCCTTATACCGCCGAATAAGAAGTGGGTTTTACTTCTGCCTAATTTTTCAACTCCCGCATATTCCTGTGATTTTCTTCAACTAAATATTAAAAATAATCGGTGATACACATTTTGCATGAAATAAAAAGTATAGGTACAATTTCAATCTTGAGGTTTGCACTTCACCTTATTTGTGTTCTTAAACATACAAAAACATCTCAAAATCATGTCACTATTTCAAAATTCAGGAATTATTTTAGTGGTAACTTCCGTCTTCCGATACTCCCGGAAGGTGATCCAGCGCACTTGCCCCAATTTGCCCCAATTACTACTTTCTTCTCCGTTGGGTCCAAGAATCATGTGCCCTGAGCAGGCAGAGTGAACGAAGGATGACGGCCTTTCGAGTTCGTTCGGCTAAGATTTCTGCCATATTACAACAAGACTGTATGATTTTTAAGTTCGAGAGCAGTGTGTCCATCGTTCCACCAAGGACCTCTGTTACCAGAACCACCATTTTGACAGAATGGTTTGTGTAAAACCTGCGGAGTTCAAAGAGTAGATTTCGAAATCTAGTCCGTTTTTTATCCTCTTTTCGGACGATGTTCGCCTCGCCTGGAGCGGAAAACTCAATGACGAGAATTGGCTTACTTTGATGGTCGAGGAGGACTACATCAGACCTATTGCTGATAAGTTCATGCTGATACTTGCCGCCGCAGAGAGAGTTTTCAACAGTTTTTCAAATAATCACGAAGTATTTTTCACTGTATCTTTGATCTCATGTAGAATGGCACAAATATATCTGGATCGGCCTTAAAGGCAGTAAAAAATACATCGGGATCATTTAAAAAACTCAAATAGTATCACTCCAACATTGGCAAAATTATTACAGAACGTACTTTGGTCTTGTGATAGAAACGTGAGTAAAAGGCATTTAAACCGCCCGTGCCTCAAAAACCATGCATCGGCACGCATGTATCTGAATCGGCCTTAAGATGCTTTCATCTACGAGCTGAACGTCTTCTTCGTATTCCTCGCATCGTCCTCTGTTGTTCTTTGGATCAGACAAATCTCTGGTTTTGGGGATCAGCACGGTTTGCCCCTCGACAAACCAATCCGGAATCTGTAGCTCCCCATCTAGCCATGAGTTAAAAATTCTTGCCAGATGAAGGTGGTTGCTTGGAAATTTCATTTTATTATCTTCCGTTAGTTTTTCCCGGTCAGACCCTGTCCCAAAGCTCCTATACTTCTTGAGGGCGTGCTGAATCAATTGCCCCAATAACCACTCCCCACGTTATGGGCTAAGTAACTATTGTGTCCGTGAATCATGTGGCCTGGGCAGGCGGAATGAATCAAGGATGACGGCAACATTAAAAAAAATTAAATAAGCAGATCCACGGTGTTTCTGATGAATAACGAGCTCTGAAGGTTTCAATGTGGAAGTAAGAAAGTCTAGCTTTTTATGCAATACGTTAACAAATCGCAATACTTTTGAAGAACAGAAAAGAATGAAATACTGTTGGGTACGAGAGCACAATGTGTTATCGGCTCATAGTATTTTACTCGAACCCTGAAAACAATTATTTTGAGTCAAGCTTGACATCTCCGTTCAGAATCTAATCCATTCAACCACAATATTTTGAATGATGATGGTCTTTGCCACCAATACGTCATCAGTTCCTAGATTTTGTTCACTGAATCAACCAGATCCGACTTCAGACGGGTACTAAGACAAAAGAAAAATGAAGAGTCGCTTCGGATATATTTGTAACTTTATGTAGCGCTTTCGGCTATTAGGCTATCATCGGTGCTATACTCGTCAGGTATTTAAACAGGAGCAATACTTATAAAAAGTCATCAAAACCATAGTTGACATTGGTTTCGATCGGACGCACAAACATGTTAAAATTAAGTACCTAATATATATATATATATATATATATATATATATATATATATATATATATATATATATATATACAATTTTAAATAAAATCCCTTAAATTAGGTACTCAATTTTAACATGTATGTGCGTACGATCGAAACCAATGTTTACCATGGTTTTGGTGACTTTTTATAAGTATTGCTCCTGTATAAAATACCTGACGAGTAGGTATAGCACCACCGATGATGGCCTAATAGCCGAAAGCGCTTTGCGATTTTATTAAATTCTTACACGAAATACAACTCTTTCTTGCATTGAATAGTTACGTATACACAGCTTCAAGAACTTCACCTTCCAAATATGAATTGAAAAAATATTGACATTATTAATTAACGTATAGTATAAAACTTCCAATTTCCCCGCCACTGATATCGGATGATACGAAATAACAAGAAGCCAGTTTGGCTGGGAGGGTGTTGAAGGTCATATAGAAATACTCTCGAGTATGTCCTGGTAAGGTCATAATATGGTTGTGTAGGTAAAAGAAATTGCTGTCACGCGGGGTTGCAAGGGGTCCGAAGCGGAGGCGGTAATTCGATACAGAAAGAAGTCATGCATTAGAATCTGCACTGCGTTCGGCCGTCAGCCTTCGACGTCCCATATGGTGGTGCAAAGCGTTTCTAATTCTTTGCCTAAAACAGAGGCGCGGGTCCGAATGATGAAAAAGGTTCGCCAGGGATGCAGGATGTCGGTGCTAAGACATAGGCGCTTCCTAGGGGTTTTTCATTCTTGTGTATACGGAAACAAGAAAAGAACTACCGTGATAATCGCCAAAGATGCGAACCAATTAATACAAAACGATAAATGAAATGTTAAATACTCAATTCCTAATTGATTTCCGAATTTTGTCCAAATTAAAAAAAAAGCTCAAGTGGAAGAGTTCCCGACTGATTCGTGCATTGTATAAAACCTTCCAAAAAAATTGAGAAGTCGGCCTATTCCATTGCTAAGAGCTATGTGAGGTGATAAATCTACGTCATCTCAAAAGTGTAATTCAACTTAAGAATTGAGTGAAACAATTCACGAGGCGCAGAAAAAATACGGTTATTACATTGTCGGTTATGCATGTTAAATCAGTTTCTGATACAACATTCATGAAACGCAAAAGGCAGGCATGCCTCTTATACATGTTGAAACTCATCGATCTTTAGCGTAGTACACTGCCTGTACAGTGACACTTGTCAATTCACATATATTTGATATTGTTTGTAGTATTACCCACATCCCTGGGGTGAGTAATTATTGGATCCAAGAATCATGTGCCCTGAGTAGAAGTTAACCAAGGATAACAGCCTTCTGAATTCGTCCGGGTAGGATTTCTGCCGCGTCATTCCACCAAGTACGCATATGATCAGAATCACCATTTTGTCAGAATAGTTTGGGTAAAGACTACTGAGTTTAAAGATCAAGATTCGATATTTAGTCCGTTTCTGTTCTTCTTTTCAGAAGATGTTTATTTAGCCAGGAGCTGACAAAATTCGTAATCTGATGGTCGAGGAGGACTACATCACGATTATTGGATTGTATTTGCCTGAGGGTGGGCAATGAGTAGTTCAAAGAAATTCGGCACTTCTCATTCTCTACAACAGACTCAGTATCCCTTGGAACATGAGACAATATAGTCTTGTCTATTCCGCGTTATGCCTATGGATATACGAGACTACAAAAGCTTGACAAGCTGACAGCAAATGTATTTTGGTCTCAAGAGCTCAAAAATACGATCTGACTGATATCTGGGACCTCTATATTCATCACGCGACTACGATAGACCAGGGTGTTGAAGACATTATCCTAGTAGGCCATTATGAGTCCCTCGGTCTCCGACTTCAGCCTATTTGTACTAGTGACTGCTGAAAATGTCTGCCATTGTTGAAATATGCATATGAAGGAGCCATCAAAGAATTAGCATAATTTCGTTATATTTTTAAAAAACATATTAATGGCAGACTAGTTAGTTGTAAAAACTTCACCAACAATTTTTACGTGTTCTTGCTCGTCTGCCTATCTGTCTATGAAATTCTAGTAGAATCTTAACCGGCAGAGATATGTTAATTGTTCGATACGACTTCATAATAATTGATAATTACATTGTTGTACCCGCACAAATCGTTTCTTGATACATAGACTAACTATATTTCATTCAATTGATTTCATTTTGCGTAATTTGTGTTGTTTGAGCCGCAAAACTGACGTTTCACCGTGATTGCTGTTACTATGTAAAAGTTTGAACTACAGACTCCCCAAAACATTTGATAACACCACGAGCCAAAAGCACTATTTTATAAAAATACTGTTGTTTGAAATGAGAAAAAGATAGCATTTGAATGGTTTATTATGAAATTGTCGTAGGTAATATCCCAAGACCCATGACCCTTATTTTCTTCAAAATTATTTAGAGCCTACCTAGTATTTTGACAACAATCTGAGCTATTCTTTGATTACTGATGTTCATTTGGTCGAATTGAATTGCCCCAAAACACAAGTTACCCGACATGAATTAAAAAAACAATTATCTCTATTTGTCATGGTCGACTAACATTCAGGAAGATTATTTCATGAACAGATAAAATAATTCTTATACGTCATACAAAGAAAAGAGAGTCGCACATATTTGTTTGTTTATATGAATAGCCGTGTTCACCTAAATAACCGCTTGTTTATCTAAATAGCTGCTTGTTAACTTAAACAGCTACTCTCATCACACATCATGTCACTTCATGAATGTGTGAATCAAATAATCAGTGAAACTCTTTACTGTGTCTGAAATCAAAATTTGGAAGGCAAAGCCTGCCATCATTTCTAGCTCACACTCGCACAGTGGCCCTCAAAATTTCTAAAGATTGCAAATAAGGTTGCAGTTGGATGACGAGAAGAAAGAACAAAGTAAAAATAAAATTTGAAAAAAAGTAATTGAAGTGGCAGATTCAAAATATTTAGTGGTTTGGTATAAAACTAGTTTCTTTCGTGTTCCGGTATGATCCGAAAATACATGATATCAAGAATCTGGAAATATTAGGGATGGCTATAGAATATTTCATTTTAGAATGAATGCTTTTGTAGTGCACACCAACCACACAGGGTCCTGTAGGTTTTTCGCGGTTTTCTACAGTACACAATTGAATGAGACACCAAAATATCAGTAAGTCGTCTGGGAGCGCCATAGCAAATAATAATAGTAATGAGGGGATATTGTTATTATTATTTATCATGAATGTTGAATTATAATGAAATTTCAATTCATTAATCCAGTTTTATTTGAAGTGTGATAAGTATAATGAAATAATCTGTTTTAAAATAAATCTCTCGGATCATAAATATCCCTCTGAAAAATAACCGTAGCCCGAACATGTTTTCTCCGAAGCACCATTCTTAAATAATCATCACACATGTTATTTTACAATTCCAACTACTCTAGGAAGACATGAAAGACCGGAAGGGGAATGTGTTTCTAATATAATTATTGAGTGCATCTGGCCCAGCTAATTTCGCACTCGGTTCGTTGAGGATCCTTAAAAACGAAAATCGCTGTTGACTTGAAAGCATTGGAGCTGAGACAAAGAAAAAATAATGGCATCGTTTATAAATTCAATAGTCACCGATCAGTAACAATTCGTTTTCAAATTTTAGGTAGGTATCATCATATTCGGCTGTTATTTTTGGTTGGGTATGATTATTATCGCAATAAATAAAACATCCTGTAAAGCATTTTTGCTTCAGAGTAACAAAAATCACGTGATATAACTTGTACGTTTATTGATGATGGTGTCACTCTCCGTGATGTAATAGGGTCTTTTATATACAGGGTGATTTACCTAGGCCGTCCATTAGAAGTTTTTTAACTTACAGTTGGATGAGAAACTTGAAATTTTCTGTGCTGCCATAATCGATCATGTCCGTTCTACCTGAAATGTTGTTAGTCCTACAGCTATACATGGTACGCCAAAAGTCCGTACCAACTTTCGTATTTTAAATAGAAATCTACATTTTTTTTTCACATGGAATGATTGACCTTTTGATTATGAGTTCATACAAAGTTATTTTAACTTATCTATTACATTTTTTGATACATTTCTATCTTTCAGAAAAAAATCGCCTGCGCCCATTTGGTACCAAATGGGATCATAAAATTGGTTTCATAATTTTGAACGGTTTGCTGCCACACTTTTTTTCCTAAACTACTACGGCGCAAATTTTTTTCAGAAAAATGGAAATATGTCTAAAACTGTAAAAGATAGATTGACATAACTCAAGTTATATGAACTCATAATCAGAAGACCAATCTAACCATGTGGAAAAATATGTAGGTTTACATTTAAAATAAGAAAGTTGATACGGACTCTGTATTAGTTGTTGGAAAAAAAATATTTTAGGTAGAACAGACAAGATCAAATACCATATTCCTAGTTTTTAATCCAACTGCAAGTTGGCCTACGTAAATCAGTTTATATATAATAATAAACAGATATGACCCGTTTTCTTTTCTAGCTAGCCTCTACATTTTTAGCAATATGAAAATTTGCTTATGGAACTTTCTTCTCTGTCAAATAAATTTGCTTTGATTTGCTGTACTTTCGTTTTCAATACTACGTGTCTAAATAAAGTTCAGTAGCCTTTAGCTTCTCGAGTTTAGGGGAGCTGTTTTCGACCCCTTCGGTTTCAATTAAAGACAAACATACATATTTTTTCATTTCATATGTAAAAATAATACTAATACTCTCTCATGAACCCTTAGTGAGTGTAATCAAAGGCATAGCCTGCGCGGATAGAGGGCGGCTATTATTATTATTTTCATTGGCACTCCGGGATACATACTGATTCATTGGTGACGTATTCAGTCTACAGCTCAGGTTCTAAAAATGAAAATCCTATTCAGAATATAGGCCACATTTCATTTCAGTTCATCTTTGAAAATTCATTTGGAAATTGGGAAAATAATATAAAAGTAGATCTACTTTGTAGATGAGTACTCAAACTCAAAATCAACTTCGATGTGATAAAAGTGACATTTGATGACGAAATAAATTACAAACATTTCGAATAATGTAGTGAGTAGTTTATGGAACAAAATAAAGTGAATGTCAACAACCGACCGAAAAACTATGGAGTGTCCGTATGATGAGAAAGTAAGCATGTGAAGTATGTTGTTCGTCCATTCGAGGTGTTTGAGACCTAGCACCTAGCACACTTCCACGACTATGATTATGACTATGAACAGCATCAGCCCAATATCGGAGTTTTTCAACGTATTGAAACAAACAAATAAAATCTGCACTATTTCCGGATATTGGTGTTTGTTTTTTTGTTGTTGTTGTTTTTTCCGTTAACCAGCTACCATACCACTGGTTTGTCGCATTCATCAACAAGTAACATTTTGCTGAAAAACAATTTCAGGCCCTATAGAGTATTTGCGTCTTACGAACTACAGTAATTCATAATTATTTTGTACATGACATTTTGGGCAAGACAAAAATATAAATTTTTATGTTATCAATTCTTGTACTTTATTACTTTCATTAATTTCATAATGATTCCATATTGATTGTGTAATTCATGGTGTTATATGTTATATTCATTACATATACGTACCCACTAATAAACATTTCTTCTTCCCTTAAAGAAGAAAACGATTTTGGATAAACAACCCACGATTTCATTTGTTTTCTCGTTATCAGGTTAGCGAATGTCTCTCGTCTGACCCCACAGTTTTACAAAGTCGCTATACCAGAATTTTCATTAGTCTTATAGTTTAGAGGTTTTGCATATATTGAGTCTGGCGTACTTAAAAACTAATTTTTTGCTGACAGACCAACTTTAATCACTACTTGTGATCTTATAGGTATATTTCATATAAGAGAATGATTGAATAGGATGTTATTTTTTATTTAATTCAATGATTTTTTCTGGGATCTCAATTAGGTAACAACCATTGTTAAACACGTCAAAATTCATAGAATGAGGAGATATTACATTTTATAAAAAGTAAATTAAAAGGGTGATTTGACAAGTATTATTATCGTATTTATAGAAAGAGATATATCAAGTGTTAAATATAAAATTCAAGAGACGGGACCGATAGTAATGTAGGTATTGGGATCTTAAACTTTTTTTCTTTGAAAAGTTATTTTTCATGTAAAAATGTATGAATTTAAAAAGTAGTTTGACACATGATTATTTAGTTATTTACTGAAAAATAATCAAATATTGTACCCCTCCTTTGAAGAAATTTAAATTTTCTTTTGATTTTTTTCATCTGAGTACTTTATAAACTGCTCTTGGACACAAATAAAAAAAATTATTACATTTTTTCAAATGGCATTGCCTGTCGACTGATAGCTCATTCAATTCTCTATCCAAAGCAAAATGGTGGTACATAATGTTAGAACTCTCATACTTGGATCCTTTGGAATAGATGGCCATTAACGAGCTTTAATATTACTCCACTTGTAGCTGGCTGAATGACGAAATGTTAGAGCCACTTAAAAAAAAAGATCTCTAGTAAATTGATCCACACAAGTTTTATGTCCCTGAGAATGGCAGATGGAAGATTATTTTCTCGGTTTCGCCGAGACTCAATAAAACGAGGTTTTACTGTACCTTCCTTGTATTTATGGAATTCTGTCTCATCACATGAAGAGTTTCAACAGTTTGTACCGCCATTTTGTTTTGTATTAATATTTTTGTTTGGAATCATATTGTCTAATATATAGAAAATTGAATGACGTTTCGAATGAGGTATCACTCGACCCGTCATGCCATTAAAAAAATATTTGAAAATGGTGGCCCGAGGCCATTTTGAAATATTGGTATCAAAGAGCAGCTTCTGAAGTGCCTTTCAACCAAATAGCAATTGATACATGATAATTTGAACCCATGTCGACGTTTGAACATCACAAGCACTAGGCATTTCACTGCATTTTTGAAGCCAACATCATTGAGCGACGAACGCAAGTGGACAGCGCCACAGGCGAAACTTTTTTGAGTCTTTATTTTCGGGGCAAACTGTTTCGTGTTGGTTATTGTTTGTTAAATTTTAATTACTTGGCAACTAATGTTCACCATCAGGCAAAATTTCTGTCGCCTACTTCAGTACTATAGTTAAAAAATGCTCTAATCCATTTTCAAAATCTGTTCCGCAAAATTATCCGTTATAAATATATTATTTTACTTCTTACAAATTTTGGCAGATCGTTTATATTTGTTCTCAATCTTTTATCAACGTATTTTCTCTGCTAAAATACTTAAAGAGACAAATCGAGTTTCCATGTACAAAGAAAAGGTTGTTTTTCACCATACTTCAACACTAGTTATAATACTCGTACTACGTCTCCAACAATGAATCGCGAAAAGTGGTAAAATATGAAAAACGACATCATTACGAAAAGTGCCGGGAAATTGCGTACAATCCGCCACTTTATAAAATGACTTTGTGATATATTGTCACTTTGATCTCGTTTTGAACGAAATATTTGAGCGATTTTCTTCCAGCGTCCTGGTATTCCATCTCTTATCAACGTGACATAATAGTAATACGAACTTCTTGCATTATACAAAGTTGGTGAAATGTTTATTTGAATTTCAATAACCTTTGGTGTTGAATGGGTACGACATGGTGTTACGGAAGATCATTATAATATATACTGGCGATCCGAACCGACTTCGCGCGAGTGCCAGTTCCATGTGGTGCCATTTTTCTTTTTTTTATATAGAAATGGTAACTGTAACTCTACCGTAGAAGATAGACATATCCCATCGCAGACTTTTCTCTAGAATATTACTTTGATGAATCTCTTAAAGTTTTGCCCTTTTAGCCATGTAAGCGCCCAAAATTCGATTTTTGACGACTTAATTACAAAAAATTAAAATTTTCCCTACTGTCAATTAGAATATATGGTACAAATCTCCTCAACTTCCGTAAACAGTTCTCTGAATAACAGTAAAAACCGTACCAAAATCAGTAGCGTGGTTTAGAAGGAGTAGGCGGGAAAACAGAAAGATGAATATACATTAATTATAAACATTTCAACTTTTCGCACAAATCTATAGAATAGAAGAATATTCATAGAAAAGAATTAAAATACTGCTCCCTACAACCGTAGAATTATATCTGTCAGATTCTTGGCCAAGCTTCCTCAGGGACTACTATTTGACAGAATGTAAACAGAATTGCATAACCAGTGACACATAATTTACATGAAACAAACATTGTGGACATTAACTGAGAGGTATCAGTAAATAGTTATTTATGCAACAAGTGCAAAAAGTAAGTGTTTATTGCACTCGACGTGAGATTGTCCGACAACACGTCGAGTGCAATAAACATTTTTTCTACGTTCATGCAAAAAGCAAAAAATTATTTATTTAGGCGCGGCACTAGGTGAAGGAGAATGAAATACGCAATTTAAATAAATATACTAAATATGTAGTGGGTTTGAACGTTTATGTTCATCATGATGAAAGCACGTTGAAGTAGAATGAGAGATGAGTGCAATAAAAACTTTATTGCACTAGTGCAATGAAGAGCTTCTTTTTTCACTGAATATAGTTCAATAAAGTTTTGCTTTTTGCATAAATATAGAAAAAATTAATTTCAAAATCGTAAAGAAATACCTGACAAACTTTTTAGTGAAACAAACTGTGGTCTTGTGAAACAAGTAACTGTTTATTGATGAGTGTGTTTTGTGGATTCAAAAGTCAGCGATTTGAAACAAGACTTGGAGGAAAGAGACATCGATACAACTAGTACTCCAGAAACGACCCAGAGAGCTTGATTCAATTAGGAGAAGACACCGAAAACTATTCATTCGAAGTTGAGATCGATAATGAACAAACTCTGAGAAAATATTAATTCCGTAGAAGATAAACTTGGAGAAAATTACAGGAACTTCAGAAAATTAGAAGAATCTGGAAAATAAACTTCTATATTCTCGGAGAGTTTGAGAGAAGGGCTTCCAGAAAATTATAAAAATCTAGAAGAAAAGCTTCAAGAAAATTCTAAGAGTTTGGAAGGTGAGCAATTAGTGAATTCAAAGAATTAAACACAATATCTTCTTGAAAATTCGAATACTGTGAAAGGAAAATGCCGGAAGCTTGTATAATAAACTCCTGGAAAACACAGAATGCAATACAGTTCAATACGGGAAGAGACGAGGGGCAGATCTGAACTAGGAAAAAATCGACGAAAAAAAATTCATGGTCAAATTACTGGCGACAATTTGAAGTTACGGGCCTCCTGCGGCCAAAGCAAATGGATGGAACGCAGGGGAAACATATGCAGTATTAACACATGCATTGCACGAAGATGCAACTGATATTTTACAAAACCTCACTGCCCAAGAACAGGTGGATTTTGCATACTACGCCTATACTATTTACAGCTGAAAAACCGCCAGAAATTTAAAAAAAAAGGAATTCAAAGTTGTTGTTTTGATTCGCATAGTCTCAGCCACACATGAAAAAGCAATGTAGCGATTGGCGGTTCGGGTATTCTTGGATGGACTTCGCAACCAAAAAAACCAGACAAGCATTGACACTACATCTCCTAGACGCACTGGGAAGCGCTTTGGAAATCGGGACAGAAAAACTATCCTGCAGAAGCCAGAGTGAAGTCAAATTGTTTGAGAAACATATATAGGATTCTGCTACTATCAAAGCTGACATATAAAAAGAAATAGGAAGTGTTGCCTGAGAGAAGCGTGATAAGATGCTGGAAGTGAAGGAAAATTGGGCCCGTCTGTAGCAAACAAATATTCAACAATATAAAAATCGACATCGAAGGCAGATGAGAAGGAAAAATTTAACGCCGCTGGTATAATAGTGGGACGAGAGCTGCGACTACCATCTTACCAGAAGTTTGGGACAGGACACCACGAGAGAGAACTAACTATATGTTAGTAAACTTTGGCAGAGAATGAACGACATCCACATACAAGTTCTTTTGAACATCCAAAGTGCCAGAGGTAGGATGAAGAAGACCTATGACATCAAGGCAGATGTTGGAGGATTTCAAACTGTTGACCTAGTTTGGATGTATATCCTGAGCGTCGCCTTGGCCTGTCACCAAAGATGCGCAACTCCTGGGAGTGTCCGTATGGAACCATAAAAAGGATAAACGATAGAAATAAGAGTCGCATATGTCAATAGGTTGGATGCTTCTGGAAATTATGACCAAGTTCGCACCCTAAGACCCTCGGAGGATGAGATGACGTTTCAGAAATTCATGTCTTTGTAGATACTCAAACGTACAAAAAGTTCTACATGTAGTAACTCGAGAGGAGCCACGAAAGATATTTGCACACGGGGTGGCAAAAGATCTACAATATGAAGTTTGGTCGACTCTAAGAACATGTTGAAGTGGCGTTACAGTTAAAGAAGGGTCAGAGAAATATCTCCTATCTGGTAACCAAGACTCATTCCCGAAATAAACCGTCCTATGATGATGTTTGAAAGAGCTTCACCAAACTAAGACATATAAATGATGGTGGATTAGAATCTTGTGGATCTGGTAATCTCAAAATTATCCAGTGGATTGGATATAAGACGTATATTGGGGACGATATTTAGATCCAGCGGCGTCCAGACTTTGGTGTGCTATAACCATCCTCCACGAGCGAACATGAATAATGTATGTTGTTAGTTCCATCACACTTTACGTTGTAGATATGGAAAATCATACAGGTAGGTAACGACACACTGCAAGGATGGTATTTCAGGACGAAATGTCGTTAAGAAGGAGCAATGTAACGAGCTGGAGCTGGACCTCTCCAGTAAAAATTTCCAGTACATCTGCAGAAATGTAATGATGTCACCCCTCTTGGCATTTCAAGAACAGATAAGAATCATCTAAATTTGAGCTGCCGAACGATGGAGTTTCAGGGCGCCCTAAATAAAAGAACCAGGAATCTTCGAAAAGAACTTGGCTGGGCTATATGAGATTGAGCACAGCCAGGGTGGTCTTAGAGAAGACAATTCACCGTTCAATAAGTTGTAAACAGATTTGCATACCTAATAGTATCAAGTAGACATAAATTACATTTTGCATTAAACTAAGCTTGTGATTATAAATTTATCAGTTGAACTCATCAGTAAAAATAAATTAGGGTTAGGAACATTTTTATTACAGAAGCTTTAACACGATATCTGTTAAATTTGTTGACAAAATTATAGTTGACACTAAAAATTAAAAATTATCCCATTCTAGAGCGAATAGATGTGGTTTCAGCGACTGGGGAGTGTGAAGACAACTTTGAGCGTCGAGGATGTATGCCCAGAAAGTTGGCATCCAAATGATTGCTACATCCATTTCGTAGGACTGGGAGTGTAGCTAATGTAAAAAGACCAGAACGAATCATTGAAAATGAAGAAAATTAATTTCCTTCTTTTGGATCTATCATATAGATCATATATGAGCCAACGTAAAATCAAGAAATAATTGAATATTTCACACGTGGAATTGGGCGTACAACAGGCCATAATTTCATAAAACAGAAATAGATTTTAAATAATGCAGCCATTCGCAAATTTCTATAAAACACATACTTCGCAATGCTTTCCGTAACAACTAGCAAATGTTTTAATTTGTGTTCACAATTTGTAATCATAGTTAGGAAATACTAAATACAAAAATATTTGAGTCATTCCGTTGATAATTGATTATTTGATTCAATTTTTATTATGATTTAAAATAATATAAAATAAGCATTTGTTTAAAACGTAATACAATCTCACAGAAAATGGACAAAATATGTAGTTGTCCTAACCACAGAAGGCTGTGGTAGAATGACAAATGAATGAATGCAAATAAATATTGCACCAGTGCAATGAAGAACCTGTTTTTTCACTAAATATAGTTCCATAAAGTTTTGTTTCTAGCACGAACGTAGAAAATAAGCTTTTAATTTGGTTAATAAATAATAACCAACGATTTTTAATTTGCCTAATGCATTGTATTTTCTGATTACTAGAGTTTGATAAAAACTGTGGTTGGAAAAATGTCATTTATAGGATATTATAAATTCCTTGGTAATTGTTTGGTTTATTTTTCAAAGAAATGGTTGCTTCTTAATTCTTATATATTTCATAGGTAACAAAAAATGCCTTCCATTGAAGGCAACTGTAGTGAATGGAAAATATTTGAAAACACTCTGTAAACTCAAGAACGGATTGAAAATATTTGAAAACACTCTGTGAACTCAAGAACGGAGTGGTTTTCAACAAACCTAGTTGATAATGATTTTTTTGAAAGACATACATTTTCATTAAAATTCTCGACCGTGTTTGGATTCATACATTGAAAGGTGAGGTCCTTCTCATTCCTATTCTGAAGGCAAAAAATGTATCGAGTGAAAATCAAGAATGTGCTTCATGAAGCATCATTTCATTTGTTGATAAAATGTAATTTTTTGACGCGACAATTCCCTTTCAGATCTCTGTTTGTTTACTATAATTTGTCTACTTCACGTCCACACTTCACTCCGAATATTCAGGGGATCTGAAAATATGGTGCAATACTGAAAATTATTTATAAAAGAGTATAATCGTTGCTCGAGAAACATAATGAATATGTTTACTGCGTGAATTTAAATATAAATCCTGCGTGTGCGGGGGACGCACATACTTTCCTGCTGCTATCGAACTTTAATGAGGTGCATTCCTTTTTTTACTTACACGACACGAACGTATTATGCGTGTACAAATGGGTCAGGCCCAACTGCACAGGTCGACTAGTTTTCACGATTTTCCATTTACCAATTTTTCGAATATTTTTTAATATAATATAATATAATATCGATCCCAATCTAGGGTCATGAGTACAGTGTGACTTTAGAAGTGATGAGGATATTTCATCTGTTGAAATACTGCATCAAACTGATGCCATATACCTAAACATGTCTTCAATATATTTTAATATTTTTCAAGAAAAAGCAGATAGATATGTGAAATGAAACATTTCGAAAACCACAAAGATGTTTCAGAACATGTGGGAAGAAACTCAAAAATCAAGCGGGAAAGGATAAATATCCGCCCTACCCTTTTCCTAAATCTCCCTCCTCCCACCAGAAGGACGGAGCAATTTGAATAAGTATTATTTATTGTTTTCCCTCGTAAGTACATCCTTTTCTTACAAATATAATTTTTACTCTGTGATCTATATCATCGTACTCTTTTTTTGCAGTATGCGTTGGAATCTATTTTCTTAATATTAAACGTCACAAGCGGGACACAAGGTCAGAGGTTTCAGATGGTTAAATAATAATGAGTGATAAGTGATGGTTGACATGTGTTAGTCGAAAGTGACAGTGACAGTGACTTATGATAGGTGACATATAATAAGCAACATGGCGGATAATGGGTGGCGAATTACAGGTGACAAGTGACAAATGATAGGTGAAGGATGACAGGTGAGATATATTAGATGACAACTGAAGAATGGCAGGTGAAGAATGGTGAATGACTGTCAAGATGTGACAGATGATGGAAGAAAAGTGTCGGGTGACAAAAGACACGCGACATTAGAAAGATGATGGATAACAAAAGACAGGCGATAAGTCAATACTACTACCTATTTCATTTTTCCTGTATAGAAACGGTCTTGTATAAAGTTTCCGATTTAGTTCTTTATTTTGTTCGCTGATGACACCAGTCGACTGAATTTCAATGACAATATTAATGATTTAGTGAAAACGTCTAAAACCGTATATAATATTCTCAAGTGGTTTTCAGCAAATATACTGATTGTTGGCCTTGAAAAAACATTAGGCATGATAATTTATCCCAACAATAGAATTGAACAAATTTAGATTTATAGAAGAGATGAAGTTACAAACACATAATTTTTAGGATACTGAATAGACGAAAGTTAGAATTGGAAGAGAAAGTATCAGTAATCAATAAAATTTTGCAAAATCTATGCAATTAGTATCATCAGAACCAATCTGAGTTTCAATAGGGCAAAATTAGTTCAATATGGCAATTTTCAAAATTCACTTTGTTATGTTATTGAATTTTGTATTTATTCTACGGAAAATATATTCCATGAGATCTTCTGGAGTTAACGAGAGAATCATAAAGACAGCAACTCCTGAACTTGAAATTATTTAGAATGACACATCTCTACATACAGTGTGGGCCATAATGTTTGTAACGAATGGAAAAATATTTTATTATCAGAGTTACAAAAAACACGAGATTTTTTCTGCACATCGGGAAATCCAAAATTAAATTTTTAAATATCTCACATGTCAAACAAAATAGCATAAATTTTGAAAAATTCAATTTGAAAGGGAAAAAATAGGTTATTTTTGAAAATACCAGAAACAGTAATTTGAAAGATTTGTTAGTGATTGAATTTTAGTTCACTTACAGAATCTGAAATATCTATATGGAATAATTCTAAATTGCAGATTTTTTTGTTGAAAAAGAAAGTTGTTTGTCAAATTACTTATAAGGGAAAAAATAAATTTGTTTATTCATTGAAATAGGATTTTTTGAGTTTGTACTGATGCAAATTAGAAAAACTGGTTTTTACTAAGACCTATGATAACATAATGGTCCATATCTTACAACTTCATTCAATATTTTCACAACTTTTTAAAATTTAAAAGTCACAATGCATCAATTGTTTTTAAGGGATATATTTAGCGGAACTGAAACGCAGAATCTTTTCCAAGAAAATGATAAATAAAATAAAGTAGGAAACCTCAAGTGCGGTTTACATAAAGATTTCTTTTTTTTTCCATTAAACTTTATATCTGTCGTAAAAATCAATCTATTGCGACTACTGATTTATAAATTTTGGCACTACTACAAACAGAAAAAAAAAATTTCAATGATTTAATAAATCCATAATGATTCCTAAAAGTTATTCAAGAACAATAAAACAGTGTTTTTTAATCAACAAAAAATATTCAGGTATAATTGCTATTTTCAATTATTTCAGACAGATTTGTCAAATGCCGCATGGAGGCCTGAAATTAGATTTTGAACAACTATATTTGCGATCATCGAAAATTTTCCAATTAGAAAAGTACTTTTCAAAATTGCTGCCATATTGATAGTCTCTTGATATATGTAAAAATTAATTTTTAGGATTCCCAATATGTAAAAACGATCCCCTTTAAAGTGTTTCGTAACTCTTATAATGAAAATTGTCCCCGCATGTTGAAAATATTATGGCCTATACTGGATATATAGAGTAGCCATAGCAGGAATTAAACGAAAACAGCTTTACGAAATTTATAGATATTCACAGTTATGGCACTCGAAACAATGAGCAATTGCTCATAACAGCCCTCAGCTACATTATTAATAGAAAAGGACAGCTATACATGGAAATAAAAACTATCAATACATCACCAAACTCATTGATTGAAAGCACATCTGGAAGGTATTTGAAAATCATGTATATTACAACTTAACTGATTTGTTCGATGCTCATTTGAATTTTTTTTCATTTCTCACTTTTGTTGTCTTTATATATTTCTAAAAAGTGTATCGCGGTCTAGGTACTCCCAATGATTTTTTATCTTTTCTTGATGCTTTGCCAATGAAATGCACTATTACTTTCGAAATGTTATAAAATGGAAAAGGTGAAAGTGATTCCAATTTGCGCATTTGCTAAGTTTTTCGTAACATACGAACAACATCGGACCGGCAGACAAAACTCTACGTGAATTCTATCAGGAAGATGCGGATACCTCGGTGAATGTATTGTGCCAATGTGAAGATACGTCAATAATGACGTTTGCAATGCTAGAAAAAATAACACAAACATGGGAATGTCTGGAAGACGTGAAGCCTAACCTGTGGATATTGATGAGGACAGGATCAAACAAAGAACACTAACAAAACATGAGGACGAACAGCAATCTTAAAAGAGCGCGATGAAGACGCTTTTAGCGCAAATCATCAAAAAAAAAAGAAATTCCCCAAACAATGAGTCTCGATAACAATAGAATGTTATTTGCACTCCGGTATGAAAATAGTAATAGAATAAAAACTTCAGTTGATAATTGAGTAGCAAGAATAACAAGCAATATAAAAGAAGTAAATAATATAACACTATAATGTAATGAACATATCAATAGTAAGGAAAATAACATGATCAGAAAGATAAAAAAGATATTATAGTGGGTTGGAATATATAAATACATACACACAATCCCACACACAAACACAAACATATTTGGATATGAATGATGAAAAAAGGCATATAATAGCTGCATAAAAAAGAATGAGACGTATTTTCAATCCACCAGGATAACATCTAGATCGAAACCGATCTCATATGCATGGAGTTTTAGAACAAATATCATGGAAATATGCACCTACAACGCTTAGGATATTGGCCACCAAAGGATAATTGATGATTTCCAAATAATAAAAAACAGAGAACAAAATGTTTTATTTCCGAACCTTTCATTTTCCGATTTTACAAAATCATAACATGTTTGATGAAACATTGGCTTCTGTTAAATGGCGGTAAAATAAAATTTAGTTTGAAATGCGATTGTTTTAGTGGTAATCTAAGTGTGGTCACTTCTGAGGATTTTAAAAATAATTCATATTATTTTCAAAAAGATTATTAAAATGTGAAATATCAAAATTATGTTTTGCCATTTGGTGATTTTCAAATTGAATGTGCTACCATAGACCAAATAATCTGCTAGGATAACAAAAGAATTAGATACATTAGATCAGTATAGTAAAATATAAAAACGTTGGTTCAATACCAAAAATATTTAGAAATCATTACTTTGAGCAATTCTTTTCCACCCGGTTCATCTTAAGCTTGCATGTAGCGATCAGAAATAACCACGTGGTTTAGCACGTGGAAGCGATTCATAAAAACTATTGAACTCAATGTGGACGAACAGTGGAATATCAAATTACCCATTGCAGTTCGCATTTGTTTCGGTTCAATTAATGTGAAATTAAAAGTACCGATGTTTGTCCTCATAAATATGTTAAATCATAGAGTGAAATTACATTAATTTATATTATGTGTATTATGACATAGTCGGCACGGGTTAGTAAATAGTGGCAATTGTCAGTTCAGCAATTGTCCCCACCATCACCTACAGCACACTCCAAGTACTCCACCAATTTTGATTCAGAATTAAATATGGCATCAGCCGTTTCTTAGAGCGGCTTTACATTATGCAATTTTCATGCAATTTTTGTGCAATGCAAGACTAAATTTTACATTGCGCTTGCGCCCATGCAAGTTTCGTGCAAGCCCAAAAAATTTCGACTGGTTGAAATTTTCACGCAATTCTTGAGCAATTCTAGTGAGTTTTCTGGTGAGAAATTCAATGCCAATAGCACACTAAAGTACCTGTAGATATTGTTTTTCGAATGTCTCCCAACCTTTAACTCCAACTTAAAAAAGAAATAGAAATTTTGTCACAAGCGTTAGTGATAGGTGGAATGTCATTTTTCGAATTTCAATGAAGTACAACCAACAAAATATCAAAATCTTTTATTGACGTTACATTTTCTCGAAATATATTATGTTGGTATAAACTGCTGGCAACACAACAATAATTGCATAAATGTAAGACACAATTTCTAAATTGCCTTGCAATACCTGTCTTGCATTGCAAATGCATTGTATAAATGTAAAGCCGCTCTTATTGTTGTGTTGCCAGCAGTTTATACCAACATATTATATTTCGAGAAAATCTAACCTCAATAAAATATTTTGATATTTTGTTGGTTTGTACTTTACTGAAATTCGAAAAATGACGTTACACCTATCACTAACGCTTATGACAAATTTTCTATTTCTTTTTTAAGTTGGAGTTAAAGGTTAGGAGACAATCGAAAAACAATATCTACAGGTACTTTAGTGTGCTATTGGCATTGAATTTCTCACCAGAAAACTCACTAGAATTGCTCAAGAATTGCGTGAAAATTTCAACCAGTCGAAATTTTTTGGGCTTGTACGAAACTTGCATGGGCGCAAGCGCAATGTAAAATTTAGTCTTGCATTGCACAAAAATTGCATGAAAATTGCATAATGTAAAGCCGCTCTTAGAGAAAATATCAATATGTCTAATTGAAGAGGGCTTGCATTTGGAAGACACCAGAGTGATGTGGTTCAAAGTGTATGACCATAAAAAATCCAAAGTTATTTGCTGCTTTTATCTACATCCTAATTACCATTTATCCAGCGACCTTCATCCAACTGTTGAAATCATAATTATTGAAAACTTCGCAATGTTGATAATGCTGTCCGGCTCAAATTCAGGAACAGAACAGATGAAGCAAAACGTCAATTTGCAAATAAGTTTTTTTGATGCAGAATGAATGATCCAGTTAGAAACTCCGATTATACTTATATTTCCACTACTTGTCCATATTCAAGTTCCTCACACAGTTGAGTACATCCACAACTAGAATGGCATACATGGAAATTGTTAGCATGTTTTTCAATGTTCCCGTAGGAAGAGTGCCTAACTTGCACGCCACCACGGTCCATAAATGCCTCCACATGAGGTTTATAGATTCCTACCTAGTCGTTAGTGCCTTTGAGTTGAGACTGAACAGCACTCACTCCGCAAAGTATAAAATCGAATCAGGTGATGTCTTCGCATTATTCTGAATTCATTTTGACAGGCTGTTAGTGCAGTATTTATCGTAGAAAATAATAAAATAGTTGTCAATGTTGGCAAGACCGGGATCATCAATTCCCGTATATTTTCAGGAACCCATTCTCCAGTTGCAGAAAACTCTTGCCCAAGTTTACACAATTAAATGCTAGTGCAGCATTCTGTAGCTTGCTTAGGACTAAACGTATCATCGTCAAAAGTGATAGGTACGTTCGATTGGATGCGTTGCGAAATATTGCTGACCGAATGAAATTCCCTCACCAAACAATTTACAGCAGTACACATAGATTGAAATAGATTAACACGCATATGCTTGCAGGGAACTTGTATTCCCTCAATGACATCCTATTTATTCATTTTATTTTATTTTTTGTCTAGGCATTCCAACATAACGATTCAACATTAACAATTACAGGAATGTACATATTAGTTACATTTTGACGTGTTTCATAACAACTCTTAAGGAATAAGTAATATTAAACATGATTAGTACTGATAATGATAATCGTAACGATTGGTATTATTAATAGTAATAGTGATAATAATAATATATTGAGGTGAATAAATTCATAGCAAGGTTAATCATCATACAATTGAGGTTACAGAGGAGAAATGTATACATTAAGTTTTTTCAACTTACTACAGAAAAACACTCGTTGCTAAACTTCTGAAAGTTGTGAGGGGTAAATTAAAGATATCTGTATCATACGATATTTGTAGCTGACAAATGGGAGAATTCATTGAAGAATTAGTCTGGTATGACCGACGGTAAAAGAGGCTAATATTCCGTGTGACTCGTGGTTTTGTATTGAAACGCAGATGATTCAATATATCACCACAATCGATTTCAGAGGAGACTAGTTTTTTCAAGAATATTATGTAATTCACACATCTTCTGGATTTCAAGTTGAAAACTTTATAATATTTTAGAGATGTATCATAGCCATCATAGTGGAGACGTGGGTTGAACTTGAAATTGAGGTAGCGGATGAATTTTTTTTGAACACTCTATTCTGTCAATGTATTTATGGTACTGGGGATTCCAGATAATGGAGCAATATTCTAAATGACTTCTATTTAAGGAGTAATAAAGCAGAAATAACGAGGATATGTTTTTGAATGGCTTACTTATTCGAATGATGAAGCCCAAGTTTCTTGAGGCTTTCTTCACAATATTCTCAACGTGAAGGTTGAAATCAAGTTTGTTGTCGAGTATTACTCCTAGATCTCTTATAGAATATACCTCATTTAGTGGACTATTGTTTATGTAGTAGATGTGATTGATAGTGTTCCTCATTCGCGTAAATGTTATTTTATTGCACTTCTTCTCATTCAGGAATAGTTTGTGAAATCTATAAAAGGTCTCTCGATGTATATCCGATTGAAGGAGGATACAATCATTATAATTCTGAACTTGTGTGAAAACTCTCCAGTCGTTAGCATACAAAGAATAAAAAGCATTTTTCGATATCATTAACAAAAAGAGAAAATAGTAGAGGTCCCAAGTGAGACCCTTAGGGGACTCCAGATGTGACATTGACATAATCCGAATCAGTCCCATTTATCTTGACTCGTTGATATCTACCAGTCAGATGAGATTTTATCCAACGGAGTAGTGTCCCATGTTCACCGATATTTTCCAGCTTGATCATCAAAGTTGGATGATGGACCTTGTCAAATGCCTTTGAAAAATCGGTGTACACTGTATCTATTTGACATTATCCTTCATTTTATCCATAACTTTTTGTATGAACCATGTGAGATTGGTGATAACAGATCTTCCCTGGAAACAGCCATGTTGACACTCACTTATCACTTGCTTATATTCAAAGAAGAGTTGGTTAGTTATTATTGCTTCCAATAACTTTCCAGAGATTGATAGTATAGAAATGGGTCTGTAGTTCATTATATCGCTTTTATTATCACCTTTGTGAATTGGAATAATCTGTGCCTCTTTCCAAGCTTCAGGAAAGCTGCCTGCTTCGAGAGATTTGTTAAAAATTATAAGCAGAGGAACAACGATTAAACTTCTACAGTTTTTGAAAAACAAAGTTGGAAGTCCATCGGGACCAGCGCCTTTGTTGAATTGAAACTATTTTTTTTTGCTGAATTGACATCCAAATTTAGAAGGGGTATAGTGAGATCTGACTCGAAGACTCAAAGACTTTACCGAAATATTCAGAAAAAGCCTTAGAATACCATCGTCATCGGAGTATGACTTGTCCTCGAAATTTATGACACTCGGGATTGATTCATTTTTCTTTTTATTGGACACATATGACCAGAAGTATTTCCTTTCAATTTTGCTTCAGTATTTATTATATATGTATCGTAGTCTCTTTTAGTTTTAATTTTTACTTCTCTCCGTAATATGGAAATATTCAAACAATCAAGATTGTTTAAATTTTTTTTAAATTTTCTATGATGTTTGAATTTTTCCTTGATGAGAGAAATAAGTTAGGGGTATTCATTGGATATTTATTACCAATTGTTCTTTTCTGAATATTCCGGGAAACAATATTTTTAATTTCATTATAGAAAAATTCAACAGATTCGTTCAAAGGTAGTTTATTCAAGTTAGGGAGCCAATCGACCTGGTTTTTATTTCCCAGTTGATAATGTCATAGTCGGCAGTACGAAATTTATGAATATTGAATGGAGCTTTTTCTTTAACGTTCGGAGAGTTTGAAATGTTGACTTTACATGTGACAGATTTATGGTTTGAATCTTCAAAAACGAATGGGCTATCACAGGCACATACTTCAATTTCATTAAAATTGGAAAAGATCAAGTCAAGCAGCTTACCATCAGTGTTTTTGGTACCATTTAGCTGGTTATATCCAAGTAAATTGTAATTATCAACAAGGCTTTCCCCATGGCCGTCTCCGACTTCAGATATGAAATAATATTTTTCAATAGGATCAAAGACCCAGTTAATTTTCAGTATATTGTAATCACCTACCACAATTATTTTTGTATGTGGGCACACATAAAATCATCAGTTTATGGATGTACCGTTACCATCAGCGGGGGCATCAGAGGTGCGCCAGGTGCTTTTCATTTTGACTCTACCACTTTTTCCAAGTCGAATTATTGTTTTGTTGGGAGTGGAAACAACCCGTGTGTATTTCATAGCTTGCAGATGATACTACTCATCATACTACTTTCTCCTCGATATCTTCGATATCAAAAATGGAGAAATGTGAACGCAATAAACATTAACCTGCCAGCTTCACAGTATGTCACAATTCTAATGAAATAATGTATTTTCATGCCCGGTATTACCAGTAGCAGTAATATTTTCTACCAGAAGTGCCTAGTGCAAGCTTGATTCTTGAAAAGCTACTTTATATCAAACAGCGCCTTCCACCACTTCTAAAAAAGTGTACACTTTCAATGGTGTTTCAAAATTGTGAATATCGCGCAACAACTGGAGGAAATTTCGTGCATACGTTGACAAATTAGATGCCCCAATAAAACTGTTATTCGAACGAACTCCTCATTTTCGTGATTCGTTTGGAGCAAGTTTTTCACTAAATTCTTTATAGAACCTCTGTATTTTAGTCCGTTCAGTATTTCGTAGATACAATGGTCATTAAAAAAAATGTTTTCTCTATCCCACTCAGCAGAAGTTTATCGAGTTTACTGAATCCAAAACTTCGAAGTCTCCATTAACAGCCCTCCTCTGATCGATATCGAGCGTGATTTGAAACCCGACACAAAAAAGCTTTCGGTGTAATTGAAAATACTTCTCCGTACTATCAGATCAATACTCGTTGCATTCCGAGGAGAAAGATAGATTGAAGATGTTAGAAAAGTACGTGTGGGTTCAGAATATTGCGTAAAATCATTCACGCACACGCACACGCAAGCACGCTTCGTACTAAAATACTCTACAGCCTCGTTAGATAAATTACACCGGACTTACATGTGCGTTGCAAAATACATATTTTCATTTCTTGTTACTTTTCCTTGTCCATCGTCTCGAATTATTTTAAGTGCTGCTACATGGTGGTCGTTCTTCTTTATATCAGATTCAATGATTTAATGGGTTATTCACATATAAATGAAATGAATTATTTTGACAATAGACAATGGATTCACGTCTAGCAAAACAATTTTATTGGAATTCTTACATTAGATGGTCTGAGTGAGAGAAATTTATCAGGGTATCACTGAAAGTCGGATAAATCGAAAAGATCTAATTGAAATAGCATAATGTGTACATTATGAGATCTAGTAGTTACCACTCACTTCTTTTCATAATGTCATTATAAATAAAATGGTAAAATGTTATCTTTACGGAATGAAAGTACTGCACAATGTAACTGGAAGAAATACGACAGAGCGTAAATATGCGAACGGAACGCATTATTATGCTGCAACATTCTAAAAACTACCAGAACTCTCCAAAAACCTAATAATATTTCCAGAATGAAAAGTTGCAACTATAAAATATCGCCTGTTTAGGATTTAATTGTTGTGGCATTTGGTGACACTAATGGTAACAGTATTGAAGAAGATAGAAAGATAGGTTTCGTCGAAAAGTTTTACTAGAACCTTAACCATCATAATATCTGACAACAGTATGCCTACGAGAAGAATCAGTCAATATACCGGTCGAGCAAAGAAATAGCACATCTTCGCATCCGGAAAAAAGGGGTTTATACCTGAAATGTGAAAAGCTCTAACACAAAAATGAACCGTTAACTCTAGGATGAATAACAAGGAACTGAAAAAATTGAGAAACCCCTGAGACATCTAAGAGAAAATTAAGTTCAAACATACACTCCGATATCTGGGGATGAAAATGCTATCTAGGAGTGGTATATCATCATATTCCACTGTAATACTGACACAAGGCTCTCAGAATTCACGGTGGTATCATTGAGAGCAGCATGTGAAAAGATGAGGAATAACAAAGCACCTGGACCAATGCCAATACCACCAGAAATAATAAAGCAAGTGGCGAAGGATTGCTTCAATTGCGAAAATACTGACCACTTAGGAAGAGAATATGGTCTCGTTTCACCAAGGATGGCTCCAGAAGGTGGTCTACTTCAAAAGGGAGACGTTGAATGCCTGAGAGACCTTTTTCCTCAAAGAAGAATGCGGAAATTTGTCAGAACTAGTGCCGACTTTCAGTATTCAAAGCCCCAAGATCTCGATCTCGACTTAGAAGATAGAATATGTATACCTTCACTATCAATACAAGAACTTCACGATCAGTCATTTGCCCAGAACTCATAAAAAAATTCTATGAACCGATGAAAGAGAATACGGTTTTGCAAACGGCTACGATGCAAACCGCACATTCTGTTTTGGTTGCAGAAATAATCGATCAATCAATGTAATTTGGATCCGGATATCGTAATGAAGAATTCACCCTTACTATTAGAACAAATGCGAAGAGAAACTCCAGACGGTTACGATCTATGCTGGGGACACGCATATTCTGGAAACTTCTGAAACCTTCATTATAGTAAGACTGAAAGGACAACGTGGACATTTCAAATGAACATCTATCTCTGGTAGAAAATCAGCAGGGTGAAGAATTCCTTGATGGTACTTGAAATATTTTCTCGACAGATATAGGACGAATCAATACCGGCAATGCCAAACCAATTCGATAGGCTCCGAGGAGACTATCCAATTGTCACAGACAAGTAAGATGAATTTGGTATTGTCTTTCATTTCAGGATCGTTTATGACTATTCAGCTCACTACACCTACACTCATGAGATAAATACTCATGTGAAGCTCTTAATCACGAAATGTACAGAGCAATATGGTATATTAGCCAAAAACCAAAACGTACCAGTAAGAGTAGAATATAATTAAATCTAAGGCTTATCTGATGGACTCCCAGTTGATATTATGCTGGTCGTGAGCTGGGGCCACTGAGAATAGAGTTTCCTGGAGTCACTCGTATTATAACTGGTCGGCTTTCCTTTCCGCGATACATGGTGCTACTCAACAGTAGTCGGAAAGGCTCAATCGAGGGTGCTGTCAAAATGACTAGCACAGTGTCTTGAGATGGGTGGTGTCACTGAGCGTACCGGTACAAAAATATCGGGAAAAAATAGTGTTAGTAATAATAGTAGTAGAAGAAGGCCTGTGGAGAAGTATCGATATCAGATCAGGTTAAGATGTTCGTTATAGTCAGTTAATGAGCTTTCTGAATATTTTTCAGGTTTTTGGAACGTACCTGTGTTGATGTGTGGCCTTCGAGTGGTTTTACTACGGTAGATGTTGAAATCAGAATATCGAAGAAAACTGAACCCACAATAAGTGAATAGCTGTAACACTAACATACTTTTAGTTTTCCTTACAAATATTCTTACTAATTCCAACAGAAAATTCCGCAAAAGCATTAGTTTTACTTCCATGCACATGGACTTGAAATACGATTTTTTTCTGAAGGTAACCAGGTCAGTTACTTGGGTTGGTTGGTGAAGGTTAAACCACAGATCACCATATATTAGAAAATTAGTAGAGGTGGGAAATTAGAACATTATCAACTAAAAAAGAAGAAGCGTTGGCTGCATTGGCATATCTCCTAGGATAGGAAAAACCACAACTTCATCTACTTGTTGATATCATTGCAGTAAGCGTATTGTTGATATTATTAATACAGATGATCAAAACAAGCTACGAGGGGACTAAAGTCGAACTTATTCATTACTCCCAGAAATGTTTCTTGTACTTAGCCGTCTGAAAGGTAGGTTATGAAAGTTGCTCATTGAAACATAATAGTAATTCATTTATATTATTTCAGGAAGTTGCAATCAGACGTTGAGATGATAATTCGAATACCATGTACAAGACCATTCAATAAATATTGTAGTTCTGTAGTTGATGATTTGATAGCATATTGATAATTTCAAAAGGCAGAAAGGTAAGGTGGAAATGAATCCGTAACACACTGCCCTAAGGTTATTTCGTCTCGTATACAGCCATCATCTTGAGCAAACTTGAGGTTGCTCTTTGATGTAAACTCGATGCAGTGTACGAAATGTTCTTGGTATTCTTTATGACTACACAGGGGCCCGTACAATTTCTTTGGGCAAATTCTTGTCTTTCTCTGGATAAAATTTAGTCCAGAATTGTCCTATCAAATCCTTTTTTATGTTGGTACTGGAGATTGGAACACGATGTCTGCAGAACTTTGTCCAGTATTTCTCGCCATTCTTCAAAGTTTTCTGGGAGGTATGCAAAACTGCGATCGTATGGACTTCCATTTCTGAATCACTGTTTAATGTCAATTCGCTATTTCTGGTGGACTAACGCTGGGCACTTCGATTGTGTAGGACAAATAGTGGCACCAACTCATCTCAATTCTTTTGATGATCGGAAGCGAACTCATGTAACTGGCTGTAATTGTATAATGCTATTCAACCATTGCATCAGAAGTTGATTTAATACCTAAAACTGCCATCAGATTAGAAGTCTAATCCTTGATTACAAAGTATTCCTAGTGGAACTCTTTGTCACACTATCACATTTTCTATGGAGGCCTTTGCATCTGATCCTGACTCCTGATTTACAATGGGCACAACATCGGGTAACTTTGAAGATATACTCCATGGCTAAAATCAAGTGTTTATTCTCTTGTTGTTGAATCCCTTCCTTGAAGGGTGCACCAATAGATACAATACAGTCTCCATCTGGGCTTCTACATTTGCAATGCAATAGACCACCACGAAGACCTATGGAATTTCACTGAGACCATTATCTCTCGACAACTACCCAAGACCTTCTGTCATATTTGGGATTCCTATTTGAATTGAAGTTTTTGTTGATGAAGATATTTTACCGTTGTCGATATCGCTTTTGGTGTAACCCACTGTTTTGTTAGAAATATTATCATTGAAGAATGGGAGTGAAACAAATTGTTCAACTGTATCTACTTAAATTTTTGAATCAATAATGTTGGGGTAACAATTGGTATTGAAAGTTATTTGTTTAATATAATTCAATTCATTGTTATATTCAACTGTGAAAAGAGTAATAGTCAACAGTTTGGTGTGTAGCAACTAAATTTGGCCAAATTTATCAAATTCTTACAAATTACAGGTTCGCAGTGATTATGACTTAACAGTCGAAAGCGCTTCTCTTTAGTAAATGAATTTTCTGCACTACATTTTGGTAACACGATTGCAGCATACAGCATACATTTATGCCCAAAGTGCTTTGACCGCCAACTAATATCTTGTTTCAAAAACTCTCGAAAGTTTTATTAGCACAAATTTGCGTTGAGTAGGAAGTAATTCTACCCGTTCAAAGCGGGATCCAACTCCACATACATAGATATACATACTTCTTACATACGTTGTTTAAATGACTATTTTCTGATTGTTATTGATGAAGTTGAGCACACAGATGTCATGCACTAGAAACGTGTTTCAACCTTTTCATAATTTTGGAATACTTTTCTCAAAAAATGGCGGTATTTTTCGTATTTTGAAAACAAAAGAATCGACCATTTTTTGGTTTTAAATTGCAGTTGTTCTTTAGTACATATCGCAAAGTTGTCTCAAAACTCGAGTATAGTAGCCTGTATAAGTGTTACTTCAGTTCCTCAACTGTACACTACAATTCAAATCCACTCCAGTAATATATCTAAATGAAAAGCATTCCTCCGACGAAAATAAAGACGAAGAATCTATTACACATGTCGAGGCCCGTGGGATGTTTTTGGATATCAGCCATTATTTCTTGTTGGTATCTATTTTTATTCATAATTACCACATGAGGATTTGGATTACACGTAGGTGTGATATTTTTTCATGTATGTGAGACTTTTATTGCTTTTCATTGCTTTGAGATGCTTAATAGAACAAATGAAAAATGCTGAGTAGGTACCATGTTTTGCAACTAGGATATTAGGGTTGGGAATATTTTCCAGTTCTGCATGTTTAGTTTTCTGGATCACTAAAAATTTAATGAATAACTAGCAGCCATTGGAACTCAAGTAGTTATTGATTACCTAACTATATCACGTGGTAAATGTTATGAAAGCTCTTTCAGTACAGAGTATCTGATAAAAAAGAGATTGGAGTTGCCAAGCAATGTGAGTAGAGAAAATGCTTTGTGGGACGAAGAAAAAAAATTAATTTGATTTTTCTAGCGTTTATTATTGTACTTTTTTTTTAAAAAAAAGTTAAATTTTACTATAGAAATGAAGTGAAGTGAAAAATAGAAATAATTCTTGAATCGATGTGGAAATATGCCAGAACAAATTAATCAGATTTCAGATAAATTCAATAATCAGAACTATACAACTAATATAAGTACTGAAAATCAATAACAATAAATTATTGGATATACCGTATGCATGACACAGATGATTCATGTCTCCTTCAATTATAAACATCTTTTTCCCAGAAAATGGGAAATGATAACTTTTTTCCATCCCTTTCTATGTTGAACACGTCCAAATTGGTTAATCTTGACTATCTTGGAGAAAATAAAATTGTTTTAAGAAACTTATCATTTATCTGTATATACCTATTGCGTATAGTACCCATATACCTGCAATATTCTGCTATCCTTCTTACACCGTTATCTTCCTACCAGAGTGGTCGGTGGATCAGCGGTCTAATGCACAGAGGCCGTTCTAAACTTCAGCATAGCGATAGTCGGTTTGAGCCCGATGTAGGTAAAAGAGAATTTTTCTCATCTACTTTATATCGGATCGATAGGCGACCGCATGCAAGTGTATTGTGAGTTGTCTAGATGCCAATCTCGTCTGATTCTAGCTTGGAGTGATGTAGGTTTCCCAGGTTTTCTTACAGCTGAAAAGTGTATACGCCACCAAAAATCAGTAAGTCGCCCCGGAGCGCCACGGTAAATAATAATAATAGCCGTCCTCTACCCGCACAGGCTATGCCTTTGGGTACACTCAACGAGTGTTTATGAGGGAGTATTATTATTATTATATTATTATGAGAACTTTTATCTCCATGACAATTTTATTTTCATCATAACTTTTAGGATTCTGATATGCTTGAGGTAATTTTCAGGACATTGTTATCATATTGAATTGAATTTTGCTACATATCCCATGTATTTGTACTTCCTCGTTTCTGCTTTAAAAATTAAATAAATACAAATTTCAAATATTTTGCTTTATTTATAATACCTCGAAATCCGTTATAATTTACAGAGCATTCCGTTTAAAATTCTAAAGTTGATGAAACTTTTCGATTAACTATAAGGGGAAATAATATCACAATTTCAAAAGTGCCTCCCTGTGAGCAAATTAAATTTCAGAAAAATAGCTGGAAAATTAACCAGTATGAGTCTGCGCCCCACAGTATATATTCGCTATGGTGAGTTTTCCACAAAATAAACCAAATAATAGTGCTATATCTTTCACTTTTTTAGATGAGGTAGAAGAGGTTTGTACTTTTGATCAAGGTAGCAGACAAATGAAATAATTGCAAATGTTACAAGTTCAATGCCACTAATAATAATATGGCAGTTGTCAAAATATAAATGCGTATTTAGTACATGATAAATATTCACAAATTACATGGCCCAACCTCAAGAAAAAAAGACCCATGATCGCTTGCTTTGATTCAACAAGAGTTCAAACCATACTTGAAACCAGTATTAGTATGAGATATTGTATGTAAGGTACTGTTAGACCAATTATTAACTATTTATCTGATCGAATTTAAGTATAGGTAGAAACGTACGTAGACTAAATTACATTCACAGAGAATTTGGTCATTGAAATAGAAGATATATGACGTAATTGCTATCCTATCGAGGCAAGGCACTTAAATTGGTCTATGGACGATAAAAATATGCTCAAGGATATAGCTCACTGGTTGACAAACTAGACATGAATTAACGGTCAATATTATGAAATAATTAATATCAATATAATCAGAAGTTTGCCGCATTTTTTAGGTTCATCGTTCAAAATAAAGGTATCTCAGAAATACAATAGATAGTGTTATTGTGCATATTTCGAAAAGAATTTTTAGACACAGTGACACACCAAACTGACAGATTTGTTTTCAAAATAAACGCTCTGTATCATTAACTACATGTGCACATTTATCGAGATGACCTACAGAATACAAGGTTTAATTGTAAAAGATCGAGCCACCCAAAAAATACGAATTCTTTGGGTACCAAAAGTGAAGTTCTTAAAATTGGCGAAAGTGTGACAATAAATAATGAAATATCTCCGATGGCCGTATATCATGGCCTAATATTTTATTTTGTAGTATTATTGGAACAATATTGAATTGTTAAAAGTATTCGTCTCTCTTGAATTTTGCTTGAAAATTAAATTTGAAAGACTGAAAAATTATTTGTTGAATTATGGATACATTCTGATGAATAAAGCAATGTTTATAGCTATAGTCCAGTCAAAATAATATTCAACCTGCTGAAGAATACTGAAAATCGGAAAAATTCGATACTTTGCACAATTATTTAAAGGTTCCTATGGATGAAAATATCAAAGTCCTCATGAATATGAGGCGAGCTTGAGCGGAAATTAGCGAAAACATGGCACTTTTTTGTCGAAGGTAAAAGTTCACCGAATATATAATTGAAGCTTTATACACTTTTTTTTTGTTTTGCTGATGGTTTCCGAGTTATAATAGGGCTCTGAAAGATATCGTTTCAATAGCGGTACAATGTGGAATTTCTAATACTCAATAATGTTTGACAATGGTTCATCATATTTTTTGAATACCAAGAATGATTGAGGGGATAAACTTCATGCTTTCTAGAAAAAAGATATAATGTATATTCAAACAATGAAATACATGAACAAAAAAAATATTGAGGATATTCCAAGGAAATTGTGTAGAGAAAAATCAATCACCTCTTGATCGCTTCTCGGTAGAAGGAAAAGCTTTTGAACTAGCTGCCCGAAACACAGTAACTAAATGAGATGATGATGTGAGATAACCTTTACACAAATAAGAACATGTATATAAAAGATAGTATAGGAATAATTTTTCGAAGAACGCTATAAAAATGATGAGATTCTAAGTAAATTTCTTACATATCCATTTCATCATTGTAGAATTTTTGAATTATTCTTGACAGATCAGAAACACGATTACATTAATAATTGGGGCGTTTCTGATCTGTCAAGAATAATTCAAAAATTCTACAATGATGAAATGGATATGTAAGAAATTTACTTAGAATCTCACCTTCGATACTTACATACTTCCATCAAAAATGCTCATTTACATATTTAGTGGCCTCGTATTACGTAATAACATAAATAATATGGGTACGAATCAATTTTGATATACTATTATACCTGCACTGCGCAACATTAATATGTAAATGATAATATCAAACAGAACCCCTGTTCAATTTCAAACATGCAATTTGGTACAGTAATTGTAATAACAACTTTTGTTGTCTGACCATCAAGGATATACTTTAAATTATCTTTCTGACCCACAACTATTGACTATTAAATAGTCAATCAAAATTGCCATAACATGTTATTTCATGTGAGATATTTACATATTCCTTGATATTTTTCGTCGTTATATCGATTCACTGTAATAATTTTGATCTTCTCTGATCACGGAATGTATTTCTCAGTACTAATTCGGGATATATTTGTTGTTGTGAGGAACCAGTGAATTGGGAAAACAAAAATGTGGCTAATTCCTAAATTATAGGTCTCAGTTTCCTCTCAGATACCAAAAAATTTCAATAAAATACTGCTTTTGCTAAAAAGGGTTACCGAATTCTTTGTCTAGTCCACTTATATCGAAACGAACTAGGGTGTGTTCGAACAAAATTGTTTCGGATGGGCATTATCTGTATTTTAGATGATAGAAATTTATGAAGCTATGCTCATCGGAAATTGAAGGGAACAGAATATATAAACGTTTCTTTATCACGTGAAAAACTACAGAACTCTGCGAAGTATTATCCGACGTCAGAACATTAGGAATAAAATAGTTTCGGCCGATACTTTAGCAACTGGGAAATTGATAACTGTCCCAAATAACTTTAAATCATTGAGATAGTGTATTCCATTGGTAAAGTTATATCAGACACTGAACACTGTTACACCAGAGTCCCTGAAATAATGAAACATAATAATAATAATAATATAGAGGCTGTGGCCCTACGGGACAATTCGCTAATATTTAGTGGTGCTTTTTCTTTTCTGATATAGGAAAAATACAGTCTCACTTCAAGCAAGCACCAGACAACTCACTTCATACCTGCTTTACAACAAGGCATGTGGCCGCCTAACGACACCGATGCAATTGAGAAACGTCGCGCACTGTGGTCTCGAACCTCAACAAATTTCAACAACCGGAGACCTAAACCGCTAAGCCACCGGGAAATGCTTGGGTTTTTGGTCGTGCTGAATATCACTAAATCTAAGGAAAGACACCTTGACCTCTGAGATGCGCAAATGACAAACAATGGGAGTAACTGTAGAATAAAGGTAGACCACCGTTCATTATCGGAAGAGAAATAATAATACTGGTGTATGAACAGATATATGAGCAAAGAGAGCCAAAGAATGGGATCGCTGGCTGCAAGGAAAACCTACTGATCAACAGATGCATCACGCAGTATAAGAGTAACCTTTCATTGGCCTGGGTCGATTATCGCAAGGTATTTGATACAACATCGCAAGAGCTCATTATGCATTTGCACAGATATCTTGTGGTACCCGATCAAATAGTGAGGTGCATTGAACAGCTATGCCGCTCTGGAGGACTTGCTTCACTATTACATCTGGTTGAATCAGAGTCCAAATAAAGCAGGTAATTTGTCGAAGTGGGGGGGAGGAGGGTTCAGGGAGACTCCCTCAGCCCTCTTCTCTTCTGCATCTCACTATTGCCATTGTCCGTTGCACTACGGAAAACCCGCGGATACAACTGTGGCACTTCCAGCAACCGGAGGCATATGGTCACCCAATTATTTTACATGGATTACCTCAAATTATAAGCCTCCGGAGATGAGGATTTTCATCAGTCCTCAGGGTGGTGCAAGAGTGAACGAAAGTATCGCAAAGAATATTCTTGTAAAAAAAACTTTCCCAGGCGTTGGGTAGACGTGATTAGGCAGTGGTATGGGCTGTTGAATTATTTCTGTTCTGTTGGTCAGACGGGGGGCGCATGCCAATTTTTCCAGAGTGTTTTCGTTACTAAAACTTAAATTATTCACATCAGCATGCAATTTGAAAACACGGAAGTTCCCTTCGGATTTTTTCAGTTTTTCGTAACCCTTTGAGTCCTTTCGGCCGCTGCCATTAATTAGTAGCGTTTCAATTTGTTTGAATTTCCGTATATTACAACGGCAGGCAGTCTCAGGTCTTTAATGTTTTTGCTGACCTCAAAAATAAAAATTCTACTGGAATAGATTGTCTCTCCACGAAAATTATCAAATCTGTATATCGTTGAACCTTTAGCATTCATTATAAACAGATCTGTTGATGAGGAATCGTTTCCAGACTTGTTCAAAATAGAAAAGTTATTCCTCTACTTAAAAAAGGTGATCCTCTGATACCGATAATTTTCGACCTGTGACCATTCCTAGTGTTTTGAGTAAGGTAGTAGAAAGGTGTATTTATAATAAATTACTACCCTTTTTGTTTGAAAACAATATAATCAGCAAGTACCAAACAAGTACCAAAATGGATTTTGCCGAGGAAGATCGACGGAAAGTGCGGCGGCAGCTTTCCTAGAAAGCAGCTTTCTTAGAAACTATTTATATTGATGTCGACAGAGAAAAATGTGTTGCTGCACTTTTCTTCAACCTATCCAAAGCCTTCGATTCCATAGACTTTGATTTACTCGCTGATAAATTGTACACTATAGGTATTCGTGGAAAATTTCTAGCTTGGGTACTTTCCTATATGAAATATAGGAGAATATATGTGAGATGGGATAATACTGACTCTGATATATGTGAGGTTATCATTGGAGTTCCACAAGTTTTAGGGCCACTAGTATTTTTACTTCACATAAATGATCTCCCACAACATTTGGGTATAAGTTCGGCACACTGTTTGCAGATGATACTTCGATTTCACAAGAGACCGATAGTCCTGTGCAACTTCAATATAAACTCAGTATTATTAGTGAACGATTCACAAATTGGTGTCGCAGAATAGGCTTACAGTTAATCCAGAAAAAAACAGTTTTGATTCAATTCTGTGGCGGGAAATATACACATGAACCTCTAAATATAGAAATTACCTATACCTATATCCATCAGAAACAACCAAATTTTTAGGATTACACGTAGATTCTGGATTAAGTTGGAAATTTCATATAAACTATGTATGTAAACGATTAAACTGCAGTTTTTATGCATTGCTATAACTGAAAAAGGTTTTGGATGAAAACAGTTCGAAGGATATCTATTATGCGATAGTCCATTCAGTTCTTTCTTATAATATAATTGCATGGGGGGATGGAACAAACATTGAAAGAGCTTTTGTAGTTATACGGTCTTCGTTATACAGAATCCTGTAGACCCATTTTCAAAGCAAAAAATATTTCAACATTACCCTCTATTTATATTTATAGTTGTCTACTTTTAGTGAAAAAAAAAACGAATACAGGATGGACTAACACAAAGTATCACATATATCCAACTATAGAAACGGAAATATATTAAAATTACAACAACACCGTACTGCGTTGATCCGAAAGCAGCAGGTACAAGGCTCTTTAATTATTTACCATCAACCTTCATTCAAACAAGAAGTTAAAAAATATTTGTGGAATATTGAATATCTGGAAAACTCTTGAAATGTGTACGTCTCGTGATAATTGTGATGAGTTTTAAAGTTGCTTGGTCTCATAGGTTTATTTTCAATTTTTTTTATTTTTTATTTTACACTGACGATTCCTATATGTTTGAATATCATCAGATTTATTCAAGGAAAAAATATTTTAATATTATTTATTTTATATATCTCAGGGCCTCTTTATCGTCCCTTTTAATGTGTATAAGTATATTTAAATGTGTTTATGTATATATGTATGTGTATATATAACTTATATCTATTTTTTTGACATGTCCAATATCATGTTATATGATCTGACTGGATTATAAAAATATATGTATATTATTATTATAATATCGCGAAAAAACACGACAATTCTCCACAAAAAGAAGGGCGCTTTTCCTTATAAAGTGCACACGTGGGATGGCCATAGGAACCCGTCTATTTTTCATATTTTCGGGTTAATATTCAAGCTTTAAAAGGGCATGCAGTGTAAAATGGCTCCAGGTCTATGAGGAATAATTGCTTGGAGGGAACTTCCTTTAATACTTTAATATCCATAATTATTCTTCAGAAATAAGCCTTGAAAATTATATACAGCAAACCATTTAAATTCCCCTCTAAATCGTTGTTTCACGAATGCAAAATTCACATTGAGAGCATTGTTTTATAAAAAAGCTTGAACTCATCTCAAAAATAATTCAACATTATCAACAATAAACCGTCTCCATAATACAGGATCAATACCTGACAAAAATCTTCAGTCAAAAAAATTTTCATTTTGCACCAAAATTTGACTACACATAATTTTTATCGCGAAAAGGGAATGATCAGAAAAAGTTATAAGGAAAAATTATAAAATATACGGGGTATTTCATTGGAACTAACAAAGTAACAACGCTGTAGTTACGGAAATATTGTAGACGACACTTTCATGTATGAATTTATATAACATGGACAGTAGATGGACAATGCCGAAGCTGCCTCACTTGCATGAGGCAGCATCGGCATTGCTCCACACGGTGAATCTCTCGATGGCCGCGTCCATCGAGTTCTTGCCGTTGGTGGAGGGTTGGTGCTGAAAAAGATGACGTGTTCGCCGAAGAGTTTCGGGGTGGGGGGCTTCAAAACATTTCACCCTAAGTGGCGCGCGTCTTTTCTGCAAAAAAACATGGCGGCGATGCAGCGGAAGGCAAAAAAACATAACGGCGATGCAGCGGAAGGCAAAAAACATGGCGGCGATGGATCGGAAGGCAAAAAAACATGGCGCGATGGAGCGGAACGCAAAAAACATGGCGGCGATGGAGCGGAAGGCAAAAAAACATGGCGCGATGGCGGAAGTTATGAAAAAACTTCTTTCCCTCACGTGATTCGCTGAGAGCAATTGGATGGAAGAGAAAAAAACATGGCTGCCGCCGCCGCCACCACCTTAATTGACAAAACAAAAAAATTAAATATGAAAAATGTCTCTACTGTCTTAGAACACTCACACACACAACAGAAAATGATGATGGACGACTTATTATTAATTCACTCGCTCTCGAATGAAATTCCAAATGAAAAAAAATACGTCTCCGCGCGCTGTAGTCGTAAATAGCGATAAGAGCCACACCTGGTGTTTACTCTCTCTCCAATTAAATTCTAAGAAATACGATTTGGCCTTGGACTTGTTTACTGTCTAATCTCTCAAGTTGAACGAAATTCTCAGTAAACACGACGATGATCCATTTTTGACCTGGAATTTGATTTTCAGAATTATCTCACACATCCGGTATCTGTTTACTGTCTCAGATGTTTGTTTTCCAGGAAGAGATAAGAGAGTCGAGTTTGAAGCCAAATTGATCGATTCAAGGCATTTTAAATGTCTCACTCTAACCCATAGCATTGTATGTTTGTCTTTGTCTCTGTTTGCATTTTTTGAAATGAATAACGTCAGTTCGAGAAAAATACATTTATTTTTCACATAAAAAATTACACTTCAGTGCCAGTGGCGTAGTATGAAGATACATTATCATTATCGATTAAAAAATATTTTCGATGTATGGATTTAATAAATTTATATATGGTTTCGGATATTTGAACACTCAGAACCATTGACACGAAAAACATAAACCAATCGTGCAGTGTTGGCGGCGGCGGCAGCTCACGTTTGGAATCCTTACTTTCTCGATCAGCAGCAGCAGCAGGGGCTTGCATCTTGACGTCCACGGGTTGGGTAGTTGGGTGGGGCGTCGACGAAGACGAAGATGGTCTCGAAGTGCTGCTGCTAGAGGGGCAAGACATCTTCAGCGGAAACCACTGCGTATCGCTATAGGTGAGATTTGTATAAATTTTCCGCAGTCTGTACGATGAGGTGTTCATCGGGATTTCGGCTCTCAACACAGGCAAATATCCATCATTGGCTAGCGCCTGAGTCATTTTCGTCCAATTCGAAGTACTCGAATCATCGTCGTGCAAATACGATACTAATACCTCACCGTACTCATATGGCGGGCTAATTTACAGTACGTTCGACAGAACGGCTGCTATAATTATATAATTTGATGTCATCGTGACGACAACTCAATGTACACTGAGAAACAAATATATACACTGAGAGGAACACACACACATACACCATTGCTCAATGTACATTACTCGTATTTCTTTCAGTCTCTCTCTCTCTCTCTCTCATTCATTCGATCCGCAAAATAAATCGAGGAAAATTGGTTTTATACATCTATTAATACATAATAATAATAATAATACAATATGAATAATAATACAATATGAATAATAATATTTCGTGTGTGTTTTTCGGCTAGTCTTGGTGTGGCTGACGTCATGGACTTGGTACCGGCGGCGACGGCGGCGGAACGTGGTGGATCAGTGAATGCAGCTGCTGCTTTTTTTTTTTTTTTAGTGGGGTGGAAATCCTCATGGACTCTGATCGCTCGGTGTCCATCGCGTATCAGTAGTGTCAGACTCTTACTGACTAAAACCACCCCAGGTGTGCTGCACTTGCCAAGCCGTTAGGCCATAAAGCTGCACCTACATCCCATTCCAACGTCCACGTCACGATATCCCTCGCTCCTCCGCCCCGCCACACCCCCCCACCACCGTTGGGTCGGGACCCACCGAATACCGGGCGGGCAATCAGCGGGGAAGATCCTTCCTTCTTTATTCCGCTCATCCTCCACATTCAAACAGCGCCCTCCCTGGTCGGCAGTCTTATTCTATCCGAGCGCCTGCTCTCCCGATTTACTTTCGTCGCTCGTTTATCCCGAAGCCAGGCCACTATTACCGTCGCATTGACACTATGTTGGTTCTCATACTTCTTCATCCTCGACCACAGCCCCCGCCCATTCATTCAATATCCTTACCCATTCATCCTTCACACCATTCGTATCCCTTAGCTGTAACGCTCCAAGTCTATCCTCCTCTTCCTCGATCCTCCTTCTCCATTCTACCCTTTCTCTCCGCATGCAATCGTTCCTGATGTGCTCCGCCGTGTCAGTCCCGCCAGTTCCACACTGGCATGGGGTCTCTTGTGCAATTCCGAACCTTGCCAGGTAACCCCGAAAGTTCCCATGCCCTGTGACCAGTTGCACTGCCTTCCTTGCTAATGGTATACACCCCATCCCTACCCTGTTGCACATACCATGTACGCTTCTGCCGGTCATGCCGCTGTCCCATTCACCCTGCCATTTTTCCATCACCATTCTCCTAATCCTTTCCCTCTCCTCCATTCTGCTATGTCCCAAGTCTATTTGCCATGTGATCTCTTGCAGTTCCGCACCTCTTCTACTCTCTTCATCTGCTCTTCTGTTACCCTCATTCTCCCTAACATACCCTTTCCTCCACTCAATTTCCGTCACCAATCCCGCTACCCTTCTGTTTTCAAGCATTCTCCTAATTCGAGCTGCCCTTTTGCTCTTCGTCCTCGCATTCCTAATGGTCTCCACTGCTCCAGGCGAGTCACTTATTATTCTTATGTCCATCTCTCCACCCATCAGTACCCCTTTACCTATAGCCACCATTTCGGCTTCCTGTACGCTTCCCAGCTCACTGATTCTTTCCCGACCCATTCTCCACTCGCTCCCCTCCTTATGCGCCCATCCTATACCCACTCGTCCATCCTCTCTCTTAACCGCGTCCACAAATACCTCTTTTAGCCCTTCTCGGTTCTCCAGAATTGTTCCGATCATCCATGGGTATATTCTGTCGCACCCGTTTATCCGTCCTCTTACTTTTTCTTTTCCGTGTGCCTTCCATTCTTCATACCTCGTTGCTGCCTCTATGTATAGAGGCGCCATCCCAGTCAGCACGCATAACGCGGCTGACGGCGCCGTTCTATATGCCCCGCTGGCCGATAGCGTAAACGGTCTCTGTATCGCCCCCAATTGTCTGATCACCCTAGAGTCCTTCGCTCTTGCTCCCCACACTTGGACGCCATACATCACCGCCGGCTTAACCACTCTTTCGAAAATCAGTCTGACACATCCTCTCCTTAGCCTTACGTCACGGCCCGTCCATCTTCTTAGTTTTCCTGCAACTATAGCCGTTCTCCTTCTTACCTCCTTAAGATGATCAATGTACAGTAGGCCCTTGTCTACTATCATGCCCAAGTATGTGATGTTACCGCCGCACTCAATCCGTTGCTCTCTCACCCTAACCACCGGTTCCTTGTCCAGTTTCCTGGCCGGGACAAACATGCATTCGGTCTTGTTTTCGTTATACCTCAGCCACATTTCATCCTCCCATTCCTGGCATTCTTTCCACACCTCCTTTCACATCCTTTCTATTTTCTTTACCCACGGGCCAACCACCACTATCAGTTGGTCGTCGGCGTAGGCCTGGGCCCACACCTTCGTCCCACCACTTACTCTGTGCGCTGCTGGCACCCCTTCATTTATCCTGTCATATTCCTTTTCGTTTACTGCCCTCATCCTCTCGAACCACGCTTCCATGACAATAAGCCATAGCGTGGGTCCCAGGCTGGATCCCTGCGGGCACCCCCTGCTGCTGCCCCATCCATTTACCATCGTTAATTCGCATATTTTGGAAGCGTTTGAAAATACACAGCTTGTGCTCGTACTCTGCTATGTGCGCCTTGAGCTCGCGCAAATTTTGCAAGTGCCGATTGATAGGAGTGTCGTGGTCGTCGTCGTCGTCGTGATCGCCGTGGGGCCTCACCATATCAGGTGTGACGATATCCATTGCCAGATATCGAAACAGTGTCTCACGGCACAATGCACTTCTATTTCTCCGGATGCTATATGATTCAAACAGAGCGGGCTTTGCTTCTCGAGTGTCGGTGGAGGCGTTGTGACGACTGTACTTGTAGTAGCCGCAATATCGACGATGTGTGATCGAGCACACACTTCAGCAAAAAATCGAATTTTTGATTACCCTTCACGTAAACCACATCAGCCTCGATGATGGGGCGCAGCACTTCCTGGATCTTGTTGAATTCGACATAGCCATCAGAGTATGGAATGCCGTGGATATTTCTCTCCAAATATCGTACTTGCCGTTTATCTGCTTCGCTCAGGTCATGGAATGGCACTACGGCTTTGAATAAAAAGTGGTTTGTGCGATGCCCGTCGGTGATGGCAAGCTCTTTGGGTTGGAATTCACCGCCCACAGTGAAACCCTGAATGTCACAGGCTACGAGTTTCATCTTGTTGCGTTTTTGTTTGTTTGATGATTGTTGAACTGATTCACTGCTTTGATTAACTGAGAGACATACACTCGGAGAGAGGGAGAGCGAGATTAATAAACACCGACTGAACAACTGAACGTTTGGCTCACAACTGACGCTCTCGACCTGTCGATGCCTGCATTACATGCATACACACAAACAAAGAGTGGATTCCCCCCACCACTTACTGCTACTACTGTATGTCACTATTTTTTTTTATGACAGACGGCGTACAATCTCGCTCAGGGGCAAGTGTTCCAGCATACAGTCGTGAATGATGATGCAATAGGCTCGAGTATTGGCGGGAAATCCGACTCTGGCCTCGATGTCAAGTTTGACATCGACAGTGGAGGATTTCATGAATTCCGCTCTGCGGGAACAATCTATTACGAAAACGGTCGCTCTGTTTTTGAATGCTCCGTAATCGAGTAGAGGGCACTTCTTCGGACAATTGGCATAGCTCGGATAGAATTCCGTGTAGGCTCGATGGGCTTCGACAAAGTTGTTTCTGTTGAATTCCAAGTGCATACGTTCATGCGGGAAAGTATCGCTGTTCATGGTTAGGCGTATGTCGCTGATGTCGATGTGATCGAAATAGGACGCATCTCGAGCCGCATTGCCCATCCGATTTGTTTGGAAGGCCACAATGACGAATCGGGGACTCTCCATGGCCGTGCAAGTTTTCACAGCCCAAACTTCCTTGGTGGAACCCTGAGTGAGTGCAGGCAACTCGTGTATGTCCCACTTGCGATACGAAATCACTACAGGAGCGTCTGTTTTGATGGACTGCAGCAATTTCAGACGAATGTCGTCATTGGGCACCACATGTTTGACTCTGAGTACAACGCTCGTGATCGTCAGTGTGGCTGTGGTGGCTTCGACTACTGGATTCGCCACCTCCTCTATCAGCATGCAATTATTATCATTTCTACTTCTCACCAAGCGAATGCACTGTCGTCCAATGGTGGCATATCTATAGTCATGGAATATGCCCAACAAATGCTTAAGCGGGATCCACATGGCGAACGAACCGTCGGGGGCGATGTGAACCGTTCCGCCAGGATAGGTCCAGCCGGCTGTGCTCAAGTGTCGCAGATCATTTTCCTCGTAACAAGTATAGCCGCGAAGGGTGCTCACTATACCCGGCGATCGAACAGAGTCCACCTCTTTGCCATTGATTTCGTAGTAGATGGCCTCGTAAAGGTATGCGCCGGCATTATTGATAAATCTAACATTGCCCGTTCCTGCGGTACGAGTCAGAGAGCCCTCTATGCACACAAGGGCATCGTTCATCAGTATCCACACATCGCTCTGCTGAATGACAATTTCGATGATGTCTTTATTTTGAAAGGACTTGACGTACGTGTGGTGCGTTCGAGTCTCAACTCTGTTGATGGATTCGTCGAACTTTGGATGATTGTACACGTCGAACACTTGTCTTGATAACATGATGTCCTTGCGATTGGGGAAAGTGTATGCTGGAGTGAGACAGAGTGTGTGCGTCTGCTCTCTTCGACTGCGTCTGCGCGACTGAATTGATGCCAGCACCCTCTGCACTTTTATGCCCAAAGGCATCATGATCATCATTCTGATCAAATACCAACCCCATTTTTATGACAGCTTGCGCAGCACAAGTCGTATAATGATGGTCTCTCCACGGAAATTCACACTGCAACAGTCCTGGTCGAGAATATTCAAGGTTATGTTGTGTATTTCCGTCTTGTTCACAGGCAGGTAAATTAAATTCGAGGGCGTTTCGTCGATGGCAAAGCCGGGGTCATCTCGAACGGCAAACTCGTATATGGTGTGAGCCGGACGATTGTTGAAGAAGGCACCTGATGTGATGTTACTATCGATGTGAACAGTTCGAACTTTGATAATGTTCACAGGTAGGTCGGATGAGTGAATGCTTCCAGCCTCCAACAGTCTCGGGGAAAAACACAGTAATCGTCCTATGGAATCCTTGGGACGAAAATCAATGTTATAGAGCTTGCTGTATATCTCACACTGCAGCGTATTGGTGTTGGGTTTGAGAGAGAACAAAGCCTTGCTTTTGTTGGTACCGTCGTCGTCGTCGTCGACGTTGCCAACGTCACTAGACACTACGGCTCTCTTCTTCTTCTTTGCTTCTTTCGGCCTCTCGATGTGTTTATGTATAAACTTGGCAATGTCGCTTATTTCGTAACACCCAGTCGGTATTTGGATGATGCTAACAGATGGCGCTCCTTTGACAGAATAATAGAATCGACCACTCGATATGTTCGGTATGCTGTTGTATGAATGGAAACCAATCAATGCCAAGCCGTAAGTGCTATCTTCGTCCAATTGGAGCGGCGGAGAAAAGTCTGCAGTTAGCGTTGACGTTTGACCTGTCACTGTCAACAGCAATGACATGACTGACACTGGATGGGGATATGTACTTCTATTTAAACCATTCCATATGCGCGCTCTGTGCTCAGAGTCTAGTATGGGATTCAAGACGCGTGAGGCTCGCGCTATTCGTCTAGCGAAACGTATCCTGTCCATGGCCACTTGCATCCAATACGATTTGCGCGAAGTTTTGTATGCAAAACGCCACGTCACCATATAATGAACCTCATTGCGCTCGTCATTAAAGGTCACCACTTTTCTATTCATTTTCGCGCGCGCACACACACACACACACACACACTCAGAGTATGTTCTCGTATAGAAAATTCAAACACAAATGACCGCAATTAACTTGGTTGAATGTCTGATAGCGATCGTTGTTGTAGAAGATTTTCACTTTTTTACCCAGATATCGCACCAATTCCACCGGCGGCTTCAAATTGCCGAAACTGTCAAAGTATTTCACCACATGTCCGCGTTTCACGTAAGCTACCCATTGCGTTCCGCGATTCTTGCTCGAGTCCAGATTGACGACTGCGCATTCTCTGTACTTGGGAAATTTCGATGATGATGATGATGATGAGGATCGAGGTAAGTTGTCTCGCATGAAAACACCAATGAAATGAGGTATTTTCAAACGTTTCACATATTTAAGTAATTCCTCATCGTACAACACTCTATTGGGCAGCTTCAGCGGGAGTTTTTTGAAAATTTCTTCTTGAGAAACAAACCGTAGCCGCCTTTAGCGGTCTTGCGCAGAAACAAACCGGAACCTCCTACATTTTTGTTGTCGCCACCAATGCTCTCCATTGCGGTTTTATGACGCTTGTCTTCCTCCAATTTCTTTTTGGCATTGGCCGAGGAGATAATGGTCCTGGCTATGGTGCTGGCACCGCCTGCTAACGAGCCCAGCGCTCCCAGAGCGGCGAATATCGGAAGCAGAGGCAGCACACCACCGCTCTTCGCTTCGAACGGTATTATTCGGGGTACTCTGATTTTTTTGCAGCCACCCAATTTTTTCACTTGAGCACGGGCAGCACGCAGTGCCACCAAGGAGGATTTTCGCAGAGCCTTCGCTCTCAAATCTTTCAGCTGATCAGGTTTCAGTGTTTTTCGCAGAGTCTTGGTAATTTTCTTAAGCACATCTCGACGGAAAGACTTTGGCTTTGCAGCAGTAGCAGTCTTCTTCTTCTTCAGACCCATTCCCAAATTACGTTTTGCCTTCATGGTTGTGGTGACCAGCCAAGCAGCAGCTTTCTCACCAGAATTGGCGTCTTTTGATTTGACACGTTCCCAAGCTTGATTTTCCAGCGCCCAGTCGGCCTTGTGTCTCTCCTTCAAAGACTTGTTTTGCGAGTATGCAATACCGTGAGACTTACAAGTCGAATCCAAAGGGTTCACACCAGGGTCTCCACGTGCCAATCTCTTCTGTAGTTTGGTACCCGGTCCACAGTACTGATATCCAGGCAAATGAAGCTCGAATGGAAGATGATTAATCAGAGAGTTCACCACACCACGACCTTCGTGCTCTACAGTCAGCATGACACTGACGCGAATGATGTTGCACACCTACTTACATAACTGTACTCCACTCAAAATGTCATTCGAATGTCAGATGTGGGCGTGGTCACACACACTTCAGCAAAAAATCAATCAACTCAAACATGAAAGTGGTGCAACAAGAGCCGGCTCTGGAAATTGTCAATTTGGATACCATAGGTGGAGGAGGTATTGGTGGTGACGACGACGGTATACGTAAACACGGCTCCCTGCTACCGAATTCATTCCGAGCGATATTTTGTGGCCCCAGCGGATGTGGCAAGACCAACGCTGTACTCAGTCCTCTGTTCAGCCCAAACGGAGCACGCTTCGAGAATGTTTACGTATATTCAAAGTCGGTGTACCAACCTAAATATCAGCTACTGCACGATATAATCAAACAAGTCAAGGGCGTAGGTTATTTTCCATACAGGGACAACGACGAGGTAATCGATCTGTCAAAGGCGAAAGAAACCTCAATTTTCATATTTGGCGATGTGGCGTGTGACAAACAGAATAAAATCAGAGAGTTCTATGCCATGGCACGCCACAAGGGTATTGACCCAACCTACTTGTGTCAAACCTACTCGAAAATACCCAAACAGCTGATCAGGGACAATTGCAACATTATAGTGCTTTTTCGGCAAGACGATATGAATTTGAAGCACGCATTCGACGAGCACGTCTCTCCGGATTACACCTTTGAGGAATTTCGCAGCATGCGTCTGTTGGAAGGAAAAATTCGGATCTCTGGTCATTGTCAAAGACTTTGATATGAACAAAGGGCGCTACCGCCTGGGCTTTGACAAATATATACAAATGTGATGCGAGGTGGCACGGCATTCGTACTGAAGCCATGGCGCCGACCACATCACCCCGCATCGAGACGGAGATTGCTAAAGCTGAACGCAAACATCAAGTCAATCAGTTGTCGAAAATTGTGCGAAAAAAGTATCTGAGTCTGAAACTCGGAAAATCCGAGCATGATGAAGCACTGAGTAAATTATTCAAACCCATTACGGTGCCGCTGAAAAGATTAAGTGCTTCAGTGCCGCCACTCACCAAGCGATCACGACTGGCAGTGAAAAAAGAAGAGAAACAGGAACCGTCGACACCAACGACTCCAGACTTTATGAAAAAGGAAGAAGACGAAGAAAGCTACCACACAGATGATGGTGATTATGATGATGATGAGGATGACTACTTGGAAGTTTATCCCGAAGTAGCAACTGAATTCGTGAAAGAACATCGCGCCAAATCCGGCAAAATAGATGTAAATTACGGCCCCATTTACGACAAACCAAGAGCGCAATGGTTGCTCGGTAGAAAGCTGATGGACTTCGACAAAGATACGGGGGAAATTCGCATTGATGGTGTAACATACGAGGGCACTCCGGGACTATATAATTTGATTTTCTACAAAAATCCCAAATACGCTAAAGCCGATTTGGCGGCATACAAGCAAATTTTGACAGCTACAGGTGCGCATGTAGATGCGCGAGGTAGGTTGAATCCATCTCAGACTGCCAAATAGGAACAGTTGATTCGACCAATGGTCAAAGATCCTCAATCAAAAATAGGTGGTGGTGGAGGTGGTGGTGGAGGTCGAGGTCGTTTCACCGACGGCAGTGGTATCCCAGATCAGTTGACATACAACACGAAACCCATAGAATACGTGTACTGGGACGATGTGAACGAGCTCGTTGACAGGTATAGGCTTCTGATAGCCGCCAAAAATGCCGGCAGCACCTCTACCGACAACGAGATCGTGGCCATCATCAATGAATTGAGAGAAGCAGGCTATATTCGATAAATAAAAGCGTAGACGTTTTTTTGCATACCACAGTCGCATCATGAGCATCAACAAGTTCGGTCAAACTTCGTCAGCTCGCCGTGCATGGCAGCAGCAGCAGCAGCAGCCCTATCATTTTCCTGGTGTTATACTCAACTATACGACAAATGGGGACATTGATGCTGAACATATGAAAATATGTAATGTGGAAACGCCAAGTGCACTCAATGATGTTGCCAACAAAAAATACGTTGATGACGTCATACAGAAGCTCAAAGATGACGTCATACACAAACTCAAAGATGAGCTGGACACCACCAAAAACAATCTAACAGCCTTGGATATTCGAGTAATGAAATTCATGTCACTTTCGATGAAAAAGCATGAAAATACCAAGAAACGCTTGGATAAATTGGCACTGGATATTGTTGATATTCCAGCCTCTTAAGTAGAAGGTGTAACGCCCAGTGCAGTTAGTGTATTGACTCCGCCATTAGCGAAATGACGTCATCATTATCATCATCTGAGAAAAAACAATTGGTTGATGAGCTCTATGCTCCAGCCAGAAGGAATTTTCCTCGCAGACGTACCATCATCAAAGGACTCGACGATCTGTGGCAGATGGACTTGGCTGATCTTCAAAAATACTCCATAGCCAATAAAAACTTCAATTATATTCTCCTTGTGATTGACACCTTTTCGAAGTACCTATGGGTGCGCCCCCTGAAGACCAAAACTGGTCGAGACGTCACCGAAGCGATGAGTGACATATTATCGAAAGCGAAAAGATGTCCCAAGCTCCTCCAATCAGATCTCGGAACTGAATTTTACAATTCCAGCTTTCAGACTCTCCTGAAAAGGTACAACATCAAACACTACAGCACGTATACCGTGAAGAAATCCGCGATCGCAGAGAGGGTTATACGTACTCTCAAGGAGAATCTCTTCAAGTATTTCAGTTTGAACGGTACCTACAAATGGCTGGACATTTTGCCGGACATTGCCAAAAACTACAACCAGCGCAAACATCGAACGATCGGCATGAAACCTTGTGACGTCACCAAAGACAATGAAAAACAGGTGTATAAGTCAACGTATGATTATGCCGAACGTGCTGGTCGAAAAAAATTCAAAATTGGCGATTTCGTGAGAATTAGCATGGCCAAGCATGTTTTCGAAAAAGGGTATACGCCTAATTGGACTACGGAACTATTCAAAGTTGTCAAAGTGAAAATCACCCAACCAATCACGTATTTGCTGGAGGACTTGGAAGGGCGACCAATCAGCGGCGCTTTCTACGAACAAGAACTACAAAAAACAAAAAATCCCGAAGTCTATCTAGTGGAAAAAATCATCAGACGTAAGGGTCGTAAAGTACTTCTGAAATGGCTGGGGTTTGATAGTACGCACAATAGTTGGATTGATGCGACAAATCACATGTAATTCAATGGAAAATTGGCACAATCTCAACTGGAAGAGGGGGCCTTTCATCGTCGTCGTCTTTCAGCTCTCGACGACGTAGAAACTCGCGCCGGTGTATGGGGGGAGGGTGGGGGGTGATGGCAGCGGCAGCAGCGGAGAAATAAACCGATGCCAAACGGTGCAGAGAGATTAGTCAGTTAACATGTTTGGTGCAGTGAACAACGTCGTTGTCGAGTCTTCTGAAGAGTCCTCTGGTTACGAGTCGGCGTCGGTAGCGTCGGCGGCGTCAGCTTCATCATCATCATTATCATCATCATCATCGGACCGAGAGTGGGCAGATCGAATGGCAGATTTAGATCGAATATGTGACATATACAAGGAGGCCAACAAAGCGGAACGTTTCTTCGCGTGCAACGCCACCTACGAGTTTCGCAACACCGACGTTTTGAGCTTGCAATGCGGCATAAGTTTTGCTCGGAGTTTCGTGCCTACAGTGAAACTCGTATGCAAGGTCCAATACACCATATGCTCCAGCCTGTCCTTCAGCATGTTTGAATGGGGCCAATTCGTGAGGGCCATTAATCAGTTGCTTTACACTAGCCGAAATGGCCCGAATGCAGCAGCCGCAGCAGCAGCCAAGACTATTCGAATCAAACTCGACTGGGACGATGTTATGGATTTGGAATTACACACGTATGCAGAGAGTCAACAAGTGCGAGTTTCCAAGAATGACACCTACTTCTACCTGACGAAAGCGGATGTTCTAGAAATCCTACATCTAGATGCTACTGTGATGGCGACAAGATTTGAATATCTATTGAATACGAACTTTAGTCAATATTATCACGATTTATTAAGCAGTGCAAAAACTCTAGCTAAAAACAATGGTTTGTCATTTGATGAGGCTATAAACTTGTGTACTATATCATCAAAAGATGATAAACATCTATGTTTTCGTGAATACCTATGCTATTTGTCAGATAAAGTAATGTTTGATTACGAAACGAAATAAATGTATATATTGAGAGCAGAGTTGGCGTTTTAATTCAGTATGCAGTGTGTAGTGTGTCTGTGTGTATGCCGAGAGAGAGAGATGCAGCAGTACGAAACAAGACTCGACTCGTATCGAAGCTGGACTTCGACATTTCCTGCAAGTAAGTTAGCCGAAGCAGGCTTTACGTATACCGGTTCGGAAGATGTAGTTGCATGTCTTTCGTGTCAAGTAGAAGGGTTCAGATGGCTGCCCAATGACGATCCTATGGCTGACCATCGTCGATGGAGCCCCCATTGTGATTTCGTTCGTAGTTATTACTCTGAGCGGCGCAGACACAAACCGACGACAGATGGCGCTGACGTCCCTCCAGAACCAAGAGTGTCAGATGTCATTAGCAGAGTGACAGATGACACCGCCACCACCACCACCACCACCACCACCGACAGATGGCGCTGATGTTTCTCCAGAAGAACGACAAGTGAAAGGTGACATGAGCAGCAAAGTGATCACAGATGTCATAAACATAGACTCACAGAACACGGTGATGATGTGTCGTGTATGTCTTGTGAATGAACTAAATGTATTATTTATGCCATGTAGATACTTGGCGTGCTGCTCACAGTGCGCCATCAGGTGCAACACATGCGTAGTTTGTAGATCGCCCATCAATACATTTATGAAAATATATATATCTAAGAATATTTTTGATTTTTTAATTTTGCTACTCGAAAATACCCTTCCCCATTTTTATTTTGCTTAAAAGAACATGCCAATTTTTATGTAAAAAAATATGACATTTTTGATTGAATTATTCTTTCAATTTTGGTGCAAAAACGTGCTATTTTTTTTATGCAAAAAGTGACACTTTTTTCGATAAAAAAAAACACCCAATATTGACATGGTGGAAGGATTTCATTGAAGCATTTTCAGTGAATTTTGAGTCACTCAGCATTCACTCAGCTTTCACTCAGCATTCACTCAGCTTTTTCCACCATGTCAATTTTCGGTCATTTTTTTTATCAAAAAAATTGCCATTTTCCCATAAGAATATATGTATTTTTGAATGAAAGACACCTTTATTGACATGGTGGTAAAAGCTGAGTGAAGCATTTTCAGTGAAAGCTGAGTGGCTGAGTGAATCACTCAGCTTTCACTCAGCTATTTCCACCATGTCAATAAAAGTGTCACTTTTTTGGGCAAAAAAACAGGCACTTTTTTGGCTCTAAAACGATACTTTTTTGTATGAAAATCTGTATTTTCACGTTTTTGATGCAAAAAGTGCCACTTTTGAGGCAAAAAAGAGAAAGTGTGGAAAGAAACAAACAAGAGCACAATTTCTTGCATTTTCATTTAACATTTTCTTGAAATTTTGTGTGTGTGTTTGGCAATCTCATTCATCGAATTCTGAATCCTCATTTCCTGAGCCTATGAAGCGTTATATGTGAGATCTAATCCGTAGGGCTCACCACCACCACGCAGATGTAGGTTACAGTAGCATTGTCTGCTCGTTTTCAAAGTGAACAGTACTTCATCAAATCTGTTGTGACACCCAAATTTGCAACATTGATATATACTGTCCATGTGCTTTACACCGAACACTATATGTTGATGGTCTCTGATGCTGTGAACTGGATGGTTTTGCATAGCCCTTCTGAATGCTTTATAGCAAGTGCGGCAAAATCGTAAATTATATTTTGGAATACGATATGCATTCGCCCACACACAGTATTGGTCTTCGTGCAAATGACCCTCCCAGTCTTGATTTTTGAGAGCTTCACACCTATCTTCAAAGCTGATTTCTCTCGTGTACTCTAAGTGACTCAAATCATTGAAATTTCGTTTGACTCTCTGAGCCTGCTTATAGATTTGTACCCTTTTTTCATCGGCAAACATTTTCAAAATTCGATCAGTGAGCGTCCATGGTAGAGGTGAGGCCTCGATGAATTCAACTATTGATGATGTACATCTGACTACTTGCAGACAGCATAAATTTTTCAAAGTGTCTACCATGGTGTGTGTGTGCATGTGTGCGTGCTCTCTGAAAAAATATTTAAATTCTATTAGATATCTAACTGACTGTAATGACCCCACGGCAGAGTGTCATGAGAGCCGACAATCAAACAGCGCTTGTCGTCGTGGGGGTTGAGAGCGATCTTTGTTTGCTCTACACTAAAAACTTTGTGTGAGAAGGATCGAATACAGCGTTGCGAAGTTATTTTTTCCACATTGTTTTTCAGACATTCCACATAAACTTCAAAAGTGACAACGCTGTATTTGACCCCTTTTGATTTTTTACGGTTTTTCCACCTTGTATCTTATAGGTGTACAACTTTGATCGAAGCGCCACGAAATCTGTCATGATACGACCATTGGCTTCGTCCTTCATCAAGCCGGGTACTTTTTTATTTTCGAGGGGGATGTCAAATGGGTTGTCGCTTGGGTAGTCGCTCGTATCGAATTTTTCTATGTGACTGCTAATCAAATCCCGATAAATATCATCGCACTTAATTTCATAAATGAGCGAATCAGTATCCGTATACATCAATTTGCACTGATCGTGCGTGTACTTTTCCATCATGAAGCCGTAATGGAAATCGTACACGCATACCTTGGAAATATCGAGAATCGACATTCCTATGTACAAGGGCTTATTGAATAACAAATCCGTCTTTGCCATCTCGATAGCGACGAGGCTCTCGTCGAAAATGGTGCGACTCCTGAAATTTGGACTGGCAATCAGATTTTTTGCGCCATATCGTCCCCCCCACTTGGAGACCATTTTCACCACACGGTGCTTCCGTATGTTTTCCATGGTTTTCCCGAACACTGCGTTATTGGCTAGTTTGTAGTTATTTTTGCCAAAAGTAGTTTTTGCTTGAGAGCGTAATTTCGTATTTAATTCAATGTAGGGACGCAGCCACGCCGACTGATTGAATTGCAACACCTTGTGGATTTTCCTGATTAGAAGGCCGTGTTTGAGTGCTTGTTTCAATACCCTGTAGTGCACAACATATTTTTCCTTGTTGTACAGCGTGGTCATCAATTTTGGTAATTTCGAGCCTGGCGGTGTACGGTGCTCGGCACACAAGGGTAAATCTTTGTGTTAGTCATGCAGATGTTCGGGGTACTCCAAATCGACTTCTAGAATGTAGCCGATGGGCGAGGTGTCCGACACTTCCGAAACATCGAAATCGGCTGCATTTTCGAGCCATTTAAAGCCATCGTACGGAAGATATTCCATCATGGCCCAACCGTACAGATTATTCACGTCGAGATATAGCAAATAGGTCGACGGTTTGGAGGCGTCATACCTTTCACCCATGTGCTTGTTATTGGCCGAGGAGAATCTGTTGCAGCACTGACTGATGCCGCCACGAATTCCTCGCTCGACAAAGAGAAGCATGTCGACGTCTTTCAGTATCTGCAATTTGCACTGGGTGTACTTCAACATACAGGACCACGTATATCCCGGGAGGGTGTAATACCACGCAGGATGTAGCCCATACGTCTCGTGACCGATATTTCGAAAATTTTCGAAAATATCCGCCAAGAGCAATATGTCGGTTTTCATGTATAGGTCAGAGTACTCGCCCAGTGTTGTCAAGTTGAACGACCGCCACACGTTCTGCGCATGCTCGTATTCGGCATCGGTGATGCCACAATCGTTCAACTTGTTGTAGAACTGATCGCGCCCCGGCAAACTTGGACATTCCAATTTCTCCATCGAATCGATGAAATCGTATGGGAATACCCCTTTTCGAGTGAGTAACTCGTACCGGTCGGCATCGAAATGGGCAAATTCGCGCCTTGATATCTTCAAGTCATGGATGGTCAGTGTTTGCACCAAATGCTCCAAGCTCATACCCATGAAACGAAAAGAGTCAATGAATCGAAATTTAATGTCAGTGTTGCCGTCGTACTGGGTGAAAGAAATGTATTTTTCTTTGTTGACAGGCAACAGGCTGACTCGACCCCTTTTTGCTATATCTCGAATAATAAAATGACTGTCGTATCCGGATAAATTGTGGAAAATGATTGCCACAACGAACGACTTTTTGTAGTTCAAATTGCAATACGCATGCGCATATCCACGGAACGCTCCCGTGTAGTGATTATGATCTATTACAATTTTGTCGTCAGTTTTCCAAGATTTTTCGCAGATGTGGCAACATGGCGCTGTCGCTCTATCTTGAGGTGAGACGATCATGGGGACAATATCCAAAGTTTTGGCTTCCACAAATTTGGCTATGGCCCCCATTCTCTCCGCAAACCAATCCATCGAGTCGAGGCCCCGATGACTATCATAAAATGACAAATTATCGTCATATGCACACTTGAAATAAAATCCAGCGCTGAAAGGAATGTGTTTTTGGTACTTTGTCGTATATGAGGTGCATTCTTCGTCATTAAACTGTTCCAAAATCGATTCATAATCCGCGTAAATTACAAAGGGCACTATTTCTTTATGTACAAAATCCCGAAATTCTACATGATCATTCGAAGGAAATGAAATTTTGCTCTCGTTTAATTTTTGACAATCAACAGTATGACTGTCGAGTTTCTCCTCACTCGTAAAATAATTTAAACACCTGTCGCAAATGAATGTTTTATGTCCATTTTTACTGAGTTGGCGACTGAGTAGGCGAGATAAATCCTTTATCCAAACACAATGGAATTTTATGTCATCGCCGATGGCGTTGTCGTCATCGGCGATTTCCAGTGGTGGTGCCTCGTAATCATTTAGTTTCGGGTGATATTCATTTTGAATGAGGAGAAGATTGACATGTTTGTCTAATTTTTGTTTCGTGAGTCGGCTCGGAACAGTAACGAAAAATACTTCCTTGTTCGCTTGCGGCTGAATCAATTCCAAGGTGTACACATTCACAGATATGTTGTTCAATCGCTCAAATTTGGTAATTTGTTTTAATTTCATAGGGAAGTCGATTCCATCCAAGTTCAGTACATTTGAATAGTGAGGTTATGATGAAATTCTATCTGTATTTTTACCCGATTCAACAGGGTACAAGGCCGAAACGACGGCCCAAGCGAAACACGCATCATCTTCATTTTTCAAATTAATGCAAGCTTTTTTATTCGCAATAGATTTTGGCAGCTCGATGAAAGACGAACCGTTTCCCACGTCCGATTTATTCGTATTGATTTCCAAACTAACAATTTTCTGAAAACTCCAGCCATTTTCTTTGTCCGCGAATCCCGACAGTTTGTTTTGAATTTGATCGATGACATTTTCTAGGAACCACTTTTTCAAAGTTGTACCCCTATCGATAACAACGTTTTTAGTGTTGAAATATTTATAGTCGCTCATTATTTGTTCTTGATTCAAGGAATTTTTCACGAATTTACCACAAAATGTCGCATTGACTTTGATGCTTGGATGTTTTTTCAATAAATTTTGAATTCTGCTTTTGAATAGAATGAATGCATCATCAAAAAATTGCCCAATATCTTTATGTTTCAAATTTATAATTATACCGGTGCGTAAACGCGAAGAAAATGCCGATTTCAAGTCCTCCCACTTTACTCGAGATGTTAATTTTGATTTGACTCCCTCTCCCACCACCACGTCGACGCCTGGCTGTTGCTGACCTGACTTTTTGATTGAATTTCGTATAATTTTCAAGTGTCCGCATAAAGTTTGTAATTTTTTCAGAGAGCCTATGCAATCCACTGCCGCGATCGCACTATTGATCAGGCGGGCGGTGTACTTGCAATGGGCCAGACAATGTTTGCGTTCTTCATCAGTACAACCCTTTTTGAGGGTTTTTTTGACCTTACGCAACTTGGCTACCATCTCCATACTGTGTGCAACAATAGCGTCAGATGACATGATGATGATTATTCAACAGACACACAAAATTTCAAGAAAATGTCAAATGAAAATACAAGAAACTCACTCTTTGTTTCCAACGGCGGCGGCGGCGTCGTCAGCGTCTTCAGGCTTTAGCGATCTCAAACAGCTGCTGCGGATGATTTTGATTGGCAATTTTTTGCTCGCCCCTGTAGATAAGCATATGCTGGGACTCGGTTAATTTGTCGAAGATGGGTTTGAATGCACCAGTCACTCGATTTGGCAGGAATACTTTACACTCCTCCAACTCCACTAGGATGGACTCTCCAAATTTGGTTGTTTTCGCTTCAGCGCCGAGGATCAGATGGGGTTCGTCCTTCGGTAGCTCAGACAACTTCCGCAGGTTCTTCCTGCAAGCCAACGAAATCTTGTTAATTTCGTCGAGAAGATGAGACATCTGCGAAATCATTTGAAAAATGAAAAAAATTCATACACGCTGTATAATAACTCTCACTCACTCATTCAAAATGAAAAATGATTTTTATGATTCACCCCGTGTATGAGAAATAATTATGATAAAAATAAAATATTCCAATCACACTGTATACAGCAAATGGAACTTTGTGAGAGACACCCTGTATGAGAAGGAATTATGATAAAAATGGAATCCACACACACTGCATGAAAAACAAAAAAATATGACGTTTTGTGAGAGAGACACTCTGTATGAGACGAAAAACAAATATGACAAATGACTTTTCTGAATTTTTTTGGAAAAAGAAACACTACAAAAAGTGAATCGAAAGAAATAGGCACACTTGAAACAATCGCTAAAAATAAAAAAGAATAACTACTACTACTACTGACCTTTGCAAATCACGAATTAAATGGCACTCACAATAAAAACAATGCACTTGTATAGAAGAAAGCGAGAGACAGATGAGCGGCAGAAAGGCACTTGTTGTTGCTTCGAACGCAGATAATGAAATGACGCAGGCTCGCTGTGAAGGTACGTATTAACTCTCTGTGTCACGTGACCCACGCCGTCCACCTCCACGCCGAGTTCGCGTAACCCACGCTGCAAATGTATGCAACGGGAAAACCCAAATTGCGCAATAACAGTAAACAACTCCAAGGTCAATTTAGCTCGAGCAGCGTAAACAGAGATACCGGATGTGTGAGATAAATCTGAAAAACAAATTCAAAGTCAAAAATGGATCATCGTCGTGTTTACTGAGAATTTTGTTCAACTTGAGAGAGTAGACAGTAAACAAGTCCAAGGCCAAATCGTATTTCTTAGAATTTCATTGGAGAGAGAGTAAACACCAGATGTGGCTCTTATCGCTGTTTACGACTACAGCGCGCGGAGACGTATTTTTTTTTCATTTGGAATTTCATTCGAGAGCGAGTGAATTAATAATAAGTCGTCCATCATAATTTTCTGTTGTGTGTGTGATTGTTCTAAGACAGTACAGACATTTTTCATATTTAATTTTTTTGTTTTTTCAATTAAGGTGGCGTCGGCGGCGGCGGCCATGTTTTTTTCTCTTCCAGCCAATTGCTCTCAGCGAATCACGTGAGGGAAAGAAGTTTTTTCATAACTTCCGCCATCGCGCCATGTTTTTTTGGCTTCCGCTCCATCGCCGCCATGTTTTTTGCGTTCCGCTCCATCGCGCCATGTTTTTTTGCCTTCCGCTGCATCGCCGCCATGTTTTTTGCGTTCCGCTTCATCGCCGCCATGTTTTTTGCCTTCCGCTCCATCGCCGCCATGTTTTTTTGCAGAAAAGACGCGCGCCACTTAGGTTGAAACGTTTTGAAGCCCCCCACCCCGAAACTCTTCGGCGAACACGTCATCTTCTTCAGCACCAACCCTCCACCAACGGCAAGAACTCGATGGACGCGGCCATCGAGAGATTCTCCGTGTGGAGCAATGCCGATGCTGCCTCATGCAAGTGAGGCAGCTTCGGCATTGTCCATCTACTATGGACCCTACCTTATTTCAAACACTCTGTTTTCATAGCTTCATTAAATATTTGGTCGATCAACAAACCATTCTGATTGATCCTTTATGATAAATTCAATCAACTTATAACCTCGTAGGCGAATTACATCACTGAAGAATTGAGTATATTGTTGACTACCCTGTATAAAAATAACGGCGTACTTTTTCTCTGTATTATGGAAAAATATTTCTCGCGATCATTAGGATTGCCCAGTCGCACACAATATTGAATAAAAATGAGATATCGATATTTTTTCATTCAGCTGAATTTCTCCAAATATCACAAAATTCATGATTTGGTGCCCTCTAGCGCCGAATCTAGTCATATGACCAAGTTGGGCTAATGGAGACTTTTACTTAGAATGGCTCCAGCTACAAAATATCAAAAATTCAGCCATTCTCAGCGAAATACTTTTTCCCATAAGGTGTGCGTGGCTTTTGACGCCCCGAAAATTTGACAATTTTTGTTGTATATTACGGCTTGGAAACAATTTATTATATAAAATAAAACTAGTGTGAAAGTTATACCACTAAATCCGTAGTAAATGAAGTATTCAAAAAAGGTTTCATGGTCGGCAGAGTCAAATGCTTTAGATAAATCGCAGAGTAATACTCATAATGTTAACCTTGTTCAAGTCCCGCAACTATTTATTGCTGCACTTGTCGAACGAATTTTGCGCAATCCAAAGCGTATTGTCTTGGAATTTCTTGGTGATGATGATGATGATTTCGAGTAATTTCAAATGGATACAGAAGATAGAAGAAGGTCGATAATATAATGGCTTATATGTAAATATAACCATCATTTCAAAATAAAATACAATTATGAGTTCCTTTGACATTCGAAAAGTAAAATAAAGTATTTTCACATTCCAAAAATATTTAAAGCATCTATTCATTCAATTCTTCATTGTTAAAGAGTCTAGTCTAGTCGAACAGAAATTCTTTTGGAACTCTGATAGATTTTGAATGATTCAACAAACGTCCTGCTGCGGTTTTTTTCGTCATGTTGTATATACTTATTGATAAACAACTGAACTGATCTTTCCATCTCTATCGTTATTTTTTCAAGGAATGTCACATGTGGATTTCTGTATAACATATTTATGTCTACTGTCATCTTTCACCTGTTTCCAAATAATATTTTTTAAGAGCTTTCAAATATAACGTTTACCAACAAGTATATTTATTTCAACTGCTTATTGGGTGATACGTATGCTAATTTAATTATTTCATAAATTCTTGAGTTCTTCTAACTAGTGGAGTCTATGTCGATATTTGCATAACTAGATACCAAATCTATTTACCAATAAAAAATCCATTAATGTTTTCCTTATTGGCAAAAATATTGAGGATATTATCGTAATCAATTTGCCGATGACCCTGGAAATGTTTCACAGTTTCTTTGATTCTTGGTACAATTTGAATAATATAATGTAGATATAAAATGAATCGTTAACAGAAATATCATATAAAATCTATAATGACTCAGTTGTGTATCGAAATGGAAAAAAGCAAAGCACAATTTTGTCTGAGACCAAACACATTTTTGTACGATTGAATTCTATCAATTCTATTTCAACTTCCGTTTCTAGCTTTCAAATGAACGTTAGTTGTATTCTAACAGAAGCCACAAATGTGCGGTTGACTTCCTGTTGTTGACTCCTTTCGTTTCTGACTTCGGAACTAAGTTTTCCACATCTCTGCACTCAGTTACACCATACTGATGATGACCAACAGCCTTAAATACATGTCTACAGTTGCCCCAAAATTTGAGGGTCATACCTAATGAATGTTCCCTTCAAATGTTTATATACTGCCCGTCGCTGAATTCAACTTCATTTATATCTTCCTGGGAAAGATTGTCACGCGGATAGCTACAGCTGTCTTCGTGTCGTGACGAGGTCTTCTAGCTGAAGTCACAAATGTGCGGTGGGTTTTCCGTTGTTGGCTTCTTTCGTTTCTGACTTCGCAACTGAGTGTACAAACTAAGCTGGAACTAAGGAAACATCTGCATCAGCTGGAGATACAACAAGACCACTATGCAGGTTATGTGATGTAGAGTACGAAAAAGTCTTCCACATACTATTCGAATGCGAAGCTCTGGCTCACATGAGTATGGATACCTTCAAACAATGCAGTGCATGATATCATCCCACAGAAAAATATCGAAAGAAATCTCCAGGAGTCCATAAGAAGATCCGAAAATATTATTAACTATATTTTTGATCGTTGTTTACTGGTAGGAGTAATTTAGAGCACATACTACTGAACGTGATATCCAAAAAAAACATGGTCTATGGTTTATTTTATTCGATAGGCAATTCAGATACGTGATTCAATATCTTCATCGATTTCAATACACATCTTTCGATTGTTTAGCTATATTAATGCACGATGATCGAGCCGTAAATCCAAGTTTTTTGTATAAGAAACGGTGTTGTGATGTGCTCCTTCCAGGAAGAAGATCGTGGAGCATTCGAGAACCAAATGGCGTTAAGACTGGCCTCGTCGGACGCTACATGATTTCTGAAGTGGAGTACCTAATGCGATGCAATTATTTTCTATGACTTGAAATTGGTACTATTTTTGAATTCCTGGAAGTTGTGGCTTCAAGGCATAAGAGTTGTAAGCCTTCATTGTTCGTTGGAAAGAGGTGATAGGATTAGAACTGAATTGGTAGTTATTTACAGGAATGTTCACCTGATACTTTTATGTAGACTAATAATGATGAACGATTTGATGATTTGCATTGATTTTATAGTATCAGAAACCAATGTCTCAAACAATTCGTATCTATATTGGTAATTTTCTTAAATTTATATTTTGAACGTTTGTTGGCAGACGAATAATACTGGTAAAGTTAAACACCATATATTGAGCCTTGCTTTGTTTTTCACTATTTTTGTCATTTACATTGAAAATCATGGCAATAATATAAAAAAAAACTGTGAAACATTTGGTAAAAATTCCTCTTTTCCGGGACTATTATCCTTGAGAAAACACCGGTGTATAAGGTTTTTGGTGAAAATCGGTATGAAAATTTTAATGAATGAAGTAGTTTTCGAGATTGCTGATATTTTAAAAATACAATACATCTTTTTTTGGTATATTTTTTCATCGACTACCATGGAATGGTGTTTGGAAATTTGATTTCTGTCGATCTATCAAGTAGAATATGGTATATACATGGAAATTAGTGCTGAACAATTCTGGACACCGGGTAGACTATATTTTAATATATTATCCAATAGTGTCAGAAAAGCCTATGGTCAAGTATTATAAGAGATTATAATTTGACGTGCTGAGTTTTCAAATGGTTTATTTAATGGATATGAGATTTGATATATTACATCATTCGAAAATCTTGTGATAATAAGGTGAACAGCGCTAGAAAGTCTCGCCGGATGCCCAATAAGGCCTAAATATTTAGTATGCCCGAGTGTGTGCTCATAAATTTCGCATTCGGTAGTTTTCAAAGACTAGTTGGCCTCGCGCACCTTTGAAACCCATCTTTGCTTTAGTTGCTACCTGCCTTACCGATTTGCAGACATTGCCACCCCTAGGCAAAAAATCTTTGCGAATTAATATACCATTAGGATTTCTTGGTAAATTTTTGATACGTGTGCAGTCTGATGGGAAAATCATTAATCATACGTACTCTGAGAGAATTGCGAGAAAAACATGTGTAGGTGTTTGAGAAGTATTGGGTATCCTTTACCCAAAAGGATTTGTAGTTATATTGCATACCATACCTGAACGCTATAGAATTGTTTACCATCATACACAAAAAATAAACAGTGCCCGTCTAAAGTCTGCCCCCCTACTAACAACTGAATTTAGAGGGTTCAAATAGATGATGAAACCTAACCTAACCTAACCTAACCTAACCTACTTTTTCATGAAAAATTATATTCAAAAGTTTCGAAATGGAGGCTGAGCGCCATCACTCCGTATATTATTCGATTTTCACAATCTACTTACTTATAATTCTCCACAGTTTCCTTTCATACACTTCACACCTGAATTCATTAACGTTTGAAAAGTAATATTTTGGTAATTTCAAAGCCAACCAAAAACACTACTGTTGCTTTCAATCAAGTTTTCATTGAAAAAAAATATTTGTCGCGGTCATGTGCACCGTCAAACTGAACTGCTAATAATTTCATGAAAAGTGTGACCATGGCTCGTAGTTTAGAAGATAAATTTGAATCATCAGTATTGAGTTTTGGAGAAGCTGGAAGAAATTTTCATCTAGCAGTCCGTATATGTTTAATGATAGATTTTTCCATAATCCTATCTCGAGGTCATATTTGCACAAATTTTTGAATAAAACAAGCAACTGGTACACTGAAAAATGCTCCAGGATCAGGAAGACCGCCTCTTTCAGAAAAAAAGGTAGAAATTGTTGCTGAAATGGTAATCAATCCGACTCAGTCAACGTCTGCAGTTGCTGAATCCTCTGGAGTAAGCTCAAAAAGTGTCCAAAGAGTCCTAAAAAAAAAGATTCATCCATATAAAATGAAAATCCTGTATGTTCTCACGAAGGATGATCCATAAAGGATGGTTGAATTTTGTGGTTAACAGGAACAATTGAAAGAGAACGGCGCTTTCTGAAACGTGTACGTTTCTCAGACAAATGGACGTTTTTTCTTCATGGAATAGTCAACAAACAGAATGAACCATACTGGAACAATACTAATCCGCACATTTTTAAAAAAGGACAGTTTCCTAAAAAGGTGAATGTTTGGGAGGGGATTTTTGGCAATTGCGTTATTGGACCGACTTTCATCAAAGGCAATTTCACAAGAGTTCTTTACGCAAATCTTTTAGAAACTGAAATTGAACCTCGAATAAGAGAAATTGTATTGAACAATCAGGAAGAGTTTGAAAATCGTGAAATCATATTTCAGCAGGATGGGGCACTTCCCTATTTTGACCGCATGGCTAGAGAGTCTCTCGATACAAACTTTCGTGGTCGATGGATAGGTCGCAGTGGAAGCATAGAATGGCCACCAATATCCCCGGATCTAGATTTTTCCTTAAGGGGTATCTGAAGTCAGAAACCTATGCCACTGAAAGCCAAACAATAGAAGAATTGGAACGCAGAATAATAGATGCCTGTGATGAAACAGAAGAACAGACGATGAGAAGCTATTTATAATTAATGTCGAAATTTACCACTTTGAACACTTGATGAAATAATTGTTGGGGTTGAATTAAAGTGTTATTCAAAAATAAATTATAATTTTTCAGACAACTATTTTGTTTTGATTGGTGAATTTACAGAACACATTCGTAGGCTTCGAGATTTTCCGGTAAGCGATACTGTTTATTCTTAATGAACTCTCCTTACACCTCTTATTAGTCGAATACATTAATAGATTTAACTACAAATTGTTCAGTTAGCTAAATGTTTTTCTGGAAATGACAACAATCCATATATTATTCTAACCGGGATGTCAATTTTCAAATGTTAATATTTCAAAAACAATTGAATTTTGGAGTAAATCGTGTTAGAGAAAACTGTTGAGAATTATGAACAGATTTAGAAAATGGAATTATATACGGGGTGTTCTATTCAAGAAGAGTATTTTAAAACTTTCAGATGTGATTTTTTTCATGGAAAAGTAGATGAAAAGAAATAATTCCGACTAAGTTGTGGAGAGAAGTGTATTTTCGACCTTAGTCGGAATTATTTCTTTTCATTTACTTGATTTCTCTCCGATACACACTTTTCGAACTTTGTTCGAGTTATTATTCTATTAATGGAAAAGTAAGTTTTTATCTCCCATTCAAGCCCTTCAAATTTCTTTGCGATTAACCAGGTGGTTCAAAAATTAGTAGGGTGGCACAGACTTTAGACGGGCACTGTATACATATATATAGAAATATTTTTAATTACCACCTCCCATAGCATTTTGTCCATTTTGTGGGAATCTGTGGAGTGAAGGGGATTTTGATTGATACGCTCCGGCACACTTTTCGAACTTCATTGCATGCATCCAATCTTCCTGGGGTCGGTGTCACTTTGTTTGCGACTGTCGCTGCGACTGACTCATTGTCATGATTGTCAGATGTAGTTCAACATCCGTAAGAGAGAGTAGATGTTTTTCTTCAGATCTTAGCCTCATAATGTTCATTTTGTGGGAAAGTGAATCTGTCTGAATTGATCATTTCATTCACTTACTCGATTTTACCCCAGTGGTGGCTGAGGCGCCTCAGCCAATGAGAGTACCTATCTGTTGGTCCTATAGCTTACCTTACACTGATGCCAAAATCACACATGTTCCCTCGATACTCAACACATACCCACCTATATGTTATGAAGGCTGCGAGAACTGGAAAATCAGCCTTCAGTGAGAGCCAAGAAGGGGCCTCGGATTAGGTGCTGCGAAACTTCTAAAGGGTCATGAACCACGCGTAGCCACCACAACGTCTGGTTAAGAACCAGCCCCACCAGGATTTTCTCGAGAAGGAGGATCGAAGGCACTCGCTGCGAGAACTGGAAAATCTGGTATTCTGTGACAGCCGAGGAGTGGCCTCGGATCGGGTAATGCGGGACCGATAGCCGGTGAATGTGCCCGGGGCCACCACACCGCCTGACCGACCGATCGAGAACCAGCTTGAGAAGAAAGAAACTTGCTTCCTCAACAAGCACCTATACACTACACGCCCATAGGCTTTGAGGAGAACAGGTGGAATCTATAGGTAGACAAAACATCATGCACGAGGAAAGCAGGGGCTGACAAAAAT